>CM019073.1:31358665-31755928 GCA_009667805.1 Leptobrachium leishanense | reverse complement strand
ACCACGACCAGAGGCACAGCCTGCCGACACAGGGGCTGCTTGCCCTCTTTTCTGTGTCTGGGAGCGTCTGCCTGTCCTTTTTTGTTCTTTCAGACATGGTGAGTGATAAATAGATTAATATATACCGAACTCTGATTCAACTCTGGTATAAAGATTTAAAGAACTCTGGTATAACTCAATGAGACACCCTGATAGCTGGCAGCCAGTGACAAGACACAGATTACAAGTCTCAGACACCTCCTATAAATCAGTGAGACCCCTTGATGGGTGGCAGTGAAACCTCCTATAAATCAGTGAGACCCCTTGATGGGTGGCAGCCAGTGAGAACACACGGATTATAAGTCTTAAGTCACTCAAAAGCTCCTTACTAACATACCTCAATACAGAATGCACCTGTAAACATGTAACCTAGTGACTATATTTCCTACATATTTTTTCTGTTAATCTGTATATTTGTGTTGTTTTTTTTTTTATCTTGCATTGTATTACTTTGTATTTCTGTAACTGTAACACTTCAATGTTCTTGAACCCAGGACATGCTTGAAAACGAGAGAAATCTCAATGTATCCTTCCTGGTAAAATCCTTTATAAATAAATAAATAAATAACAATTCCCAAATATTTAAAGAAATTAGTGAGCCCCAAAATACTGCGTGGTACTGGCTGTGTGACAAGACACAGATCACCTCAATTCACAAATGTTTTAAAGAAATTAGTGAGCCCCAAAAGACTGCGTGGTACTGGTTGTGTGACAAGACACAGATCACCTCAATTCACAAATGTTTTAAAGAAATTAGTGAGCCCCAAAATACTGCGTGGTACTGGCTGTGTGACAAGACACAGATCACCTCAATTCACAAATGTTTTAAAGAAATTAGTGAGCCCCAAAATACTGCGTGGTACTGGCTGTGTGACAAGAGACAGATCACCTCAATTCACAAATGTTTTGTAGAAATTGGTGACACCCAAAATACTTGCTGGCTGTGTGACAAGACACAGAAGATCACCTCAATTCACAAATGTTTTAAAGAAATTTTTAACCCCCGAAATACTTGCTGGCTGTGTGACAAGACACAGAAGATCACCTCAATTCACAAATGTTTTAAAGAAAGTTGTAAACCCCAAAAAACTTGCTGGCACAGTGACAAGACACACATCACCTAAATTCCCTGATATTTGGTAGAAATGAGACCCCCCCAGACCCCCCAGTAGCGTGGCAGACCGGCAGTAACAACACACAACTATCTCCTCTGAAATCTCCTCTCAAAATGCGTGCTGGAGCTATGCGTGGAAACGTTATATAGTGTGGTGCGGGACTTAGCTCTGTGAGCTTATGATTGGGCAAAATTTGCCCAATCAGGACTCTGAGCCATGATTGGCATACTGTTGAACCTGTCTTGCACCAGACCTGTGGTCAGGTGCAAGGCTGCAGCCAATTACGAGCGTCAGGCCAGTGGGAAAATGCATTGTGGTCCATTGTGGTCGTACATGCGGCGAACACCCGGAAATGTTCGGTGTTCGCGATCTAATCGAACAGGCTAAGTTCGGGTCGAACTCCGAACCGTCCGAACCGAACAGCTCATCCCTATGTGTGACACATGAAGATTATGAACACAAGAGATGTGGAAAAAGTAAGACAAATACTGATTATTGAATTCTGGTTTGGACTGGTTGGTCGGTTCCCGAAAGGGATATATACTCATGTCTCATGTTTTTTTTAGAAAGGATACATTGAGAATTCTCTCGTTTTCAAGTATGTCCTGGGTGGTGAGTATGTACCATTGGGTGTCTTGCCCAAGGACACTTACTGGAGAGGTGCTCTTGCCGGGATCAAACCCATGACTCCACAGGCTCTCTCCATGCAGAGTAGTGACGTTACCTCTACTCCACCCAGCCGGTTTTGTTTCTTTATGATTGTGAACTAGGAGAAGCTGTAACCTGAAGATATTTATGTTTCTAAAAGTAAACACTTCAAACCTGTGATAAAGTGGTCATACTGTGTCCCATATCCTATCACCTGGTTACATGGTTGGGCAGGGGACTAAATGTCCACTTTTACAACCTCCATCCTTCCAGCTCAATCGGCCCATGGCAGATCTCACCATGTATATTTAGAATGTTGTTCAGCAATGACAGCATAGAGATTATAATATCATATTCTTGCCCTTCCGTAGAAACCAAATATGGGGGAATTTACTCATCAGAATCCAAGTTCTACTTCCGCATTCCCTGTGCATCATGACGTTTTAAAACTAAAAGCGATTCAGGTTGTAGAAAAGAGGTTAGGAAACCATACAAATATCCCAAACATCGTATTCAGGGGTATTTTATGGAAACAAGAAATATCCAATAACAAAAAGGATTGGTCAGAGAATTACCTTATGAGTGGTCTAGTGGGTATCTACTGCTGGAATGTCATTTTTTGCCCAAGACTTGTTATATATTACTCCACACTGGTTGTCACAAAAGGTTCAGAACATAACTCTCTGCGCTGCAAGGTCACTTTAATAGCACTTTCGGTATCTTTAAATAGAAGGGAAAATCCTTCTTTAACCCTTCCAGCACTGCAAGTGACAATAGATACATAATGTATAATTGGAGAATCATGTTGCTCTGCTCATGACTTATTGCTAGGTTGGACAATACGTTCTAAATCAAGGCTAAGCTTATACAAAATGAAAATCACACTGCTCCTAACTAGGGATGAGCTGTTTGGTTCGATCGGTTCGGAGTTCGATTCGAACTTTGGCCATTCGCAAGTTTGCGAACTTCAAACTTTTTGGCGTGTTCGGTTCGAGTTCACAAAAAAAAAGGAAATTTTGAAAAAAGTATAAAAAATGCTTAAAAAATACTAAAAAATCTAGAAATAAAGAGACTTGAAGAGAATAATGGTCTCCAATTGTCCGTCCTTAACCCCTAAGACCCTGTCTTAGGCACACCTTGAGTTAACTCTCCTTCTGCGCAGGGAGAGAGAGAAATCAAAACACACGAGGCATGTTTTAGTCTGGCATCTCTCTCTCTGCCTTCCAACGGTCCTTTGACACATATTTATACCTGTGTCAAGGCGCTGGCTCTTTATTTCATTAGTTAACATTTCAAAACATAACATAGTTCATTGGCCAGTTTCAATACAGGTCTGGTGACACATTTCTAGACAGTCCCGTGGCCTCGGCATGTGATTTCTTGAGATATCAGCATTTCTTAAGACATCAGCACTTTTTTATCACTTGAGAAAAACATTTGCAAACATCAGTATCCTTGTCATTCTAAAAGACATTTGCAAACATCTTGAGAAGTGAACCTTAGTCCTATAATACTGCTGACTATCAATTTATCTTAAAACTATTTCTTATATTTTAACCTTAATTTATCTATTAATATTATAATTCCTGGGTGTTATTTAACTACTTATAGGGTCCTTCTTATAGGTTAGCAGATGGTGGTCTGAGGATTCCTTTTCCTTCAATCCCCTCTTAGAATCATAGTATGATCATACTATTTGATTCTTTCTTGTTTCATCTATCTACTGTAAGTTAGTATGGGTTGGGAGCGAGACCCTCAATACCCATGTGGATCAATATAGAACCAGGGGGGCTGTACCTGCCACGGAACGGGTAACACATGGCAGTCTCCCAGTGCCTATTTATCTTCCCAACCTACAGTATATTTTACTTCCTATTAGCTATTCGGCGGAGTTGGACATATTCTGCATAATCATTTGGAGTGGACGGTAGAGGTGTACTGTACATCATGGTGGTGGGTTACCCTTGGCCATTTGGGCCTACATTATCAGGGATGTAGGTACAGCATGTACCTGTCCCCTCTATCATTTTGCATACACCTCCTTTTTCAGCCAATATCATGTCCAGAGCCATCCGGTTCTGGAACGTCATAATGGATGTGGATTGTAGTTGGTCAGCGAGGCCCTGTAAAGCTTCGCGAGTATAATTAACAAATCTCTGCTGTTATAATATAAATAGTTAATCCAATCTACATTCTTATTAATAGTAACAAGAGGTGCTAGGAATGACTCAAACCCTGCCTTTACCTGATCCCTTGCTTTAAATTCATCAGGGACCCCTCTTGGTACCCCTATAGCATCAATATAGACACACATAACAATTTGTACGGTTATTGTTTAGGGCACTAAATTTTACCCATTCTAGCCAAACATTTACATCTGCAAATCCTGTTTCCATTACTATGCTGTCTTCATAGGTGGGATTTGATTTGGTGTTAGGTAGGAATGGGTTCTCTTCCTTCTTATAAATGGCCATATCTTGGAGTTTGAACTTATATCGAGGGAATTTGGTTGTGGCAGTTGCGTATATTCCCATTACATAGACACCCGTGTCGGCCTGGGAAGGGTGTTGTATAGTCAGCGTCAATTGTACTGACTGAGCTCCGCTTCTGATTGAGCACCGCCACCCACCTCTCCCAATTAAAGTCATACGATTTAATAGGCTTTGTCCCTCGGAACTGCGTCGTCGTGCGGCGCTATCTGGTTTATATCCCCATCTGTTAACTACGGCATCAGAGGTACCATATCCCATATTGCCCGTGTCCCACCCCACTGCGCCCAATAATCACAATTATGTCCCCAGTACTCATCGGTTACACATATATATACAGTTGCCTTGTACCGTATCATACTGCAGTAATGGTGGACAAATAAAAAAACAATAGTGGCCAGACAGTGATGGTTTGGGTTGGGGATCTTTTCTGGTGGGGGGTGGACAATAGGGGTTGTGACATATATTCCGAAGGGGGGGGTAAACATATTTCAGTCTTTTTCTTCCCCCCCACATGCGTCTCCATACTCTTCGAAAAGGATCCTTGGTTGTCATCTTCTCCTTGTTGGAAACCAGGGCTATCTGCCCTCGTGAGTGTCTCTTGTTGAGTCCTTTGTTGAATCCGCTTGACTCGAGAGGGTCCCTTGTTGAATCCGCTTGACTCGAGAGGTCCCTTGTTGAATCCGCTTGACTCGAGAGGCGTGTGATCCAGACTGGGCTGTCCTCTGTCAGTATAGCTGTGCGGGTTACGGCTACCACCGTGGTCCATAGGCGAAATCCTCTGGTCTTTTTCCTTTCTGTAGCCGCTTTACCAGCACCTTGTCTCCTGGATTAAATGGGTGGGTAGGTTTGTCTGAAAGAAAGGGAGACTTAAATATAACTTCGTCTCTGGTTGTCTCGAGGGTTGAGATCAGCTGCCTAACATATTCATCCCTTATCTGCTCTAAATCCCCTGTCTCCACTGTTAGCCTACCTGTAGACCATGGTAATGGAAAGGGTCTGCCCATAAATATCTCGAAGGGGGAGTAGCCTGTGTTCCTATTAACCGCCATTCTGATTTCAGACAGAATGATGGGGAGTACCAATTTCCAATTCTTTAGCTCTTCTGTGGTTGCATATTTTTGTAAGGTACAAAATAATTGGTCCCTATCCATTGTGGGAGGTCGCAAAACCCGGTATTACTAGTTTAGCTATGTCCTGTTGTGCTGCTCGTTTAGCTGCTTGGTCAGCCAGATGATTCCCTTTTGCAATAGGATCTGAGGCTCTGGTGTGTGCTCTAAAATGTAACACCGCTATCTGAGAGGGCATAAGAATGCCTGCTAGGAGGTCCGTGACCAGGGTCGAATGGGAAATCTTCTTGCCATCTGCGGCCACAAATCCCCTCTTTTCCCATATCGTCCCATGGTCATGGACCACACCATAAGCATATTTGGAGTCAGTGTATATCGTGACAGGTCTACCCGCATAGAGCCTGCATGCTCGTGTTAATGCAATCAGTTCTGCTGCCTGGGCAGACTGGTAGGGTACAGGCCCTGATTCTAAACAGTGTCAGGGAGTTGAACCACTGCATAGCCTGCATAATAAGTGTTGTCATTGGGGCGGGTACAGGAGCCGTCAACAAAGACGACATCTGCGGCCGGAACAGGTGTGGACATGAGATCAGGGCGGGGTGCAGTTTCAGACTCAATGGAGAGAGCACAGTCATGTTCGAGTGGGATGGTATCTGAGGGATTCTTAAGACCCAGTAAAGCGTTTAGGATTGGTGCTGGACCAGAGACACTTGAACTGTATGCTATGTGCAGTGCAGGGTTGCTTAGCAGTGTGACTTCATATCCACTAAAGCGCTGTGATGACATGTGCTGTGTATGTATGCCCTTAAGTAAAAATAAAACATCATGGGTTGTGGGTAGGTGAGGTTCGTACCCTAATGTGTATTGGCTTGCCATACTAACGGCTATTGCACATGCTGCCAGGGCACGCAAACAGGCCCATCCCTTGTACCGTTACTGGCAGAATCTTTGAGAGAAAAAAAAAATACTACGGGGCACAACCGGCCCCATGTTCTTGCGTCAGTACCACGGCCATGGTTTTACAATTGTCCCTTGCAAACAGATGAAATGAAAGTACATAATCAGGGAGGCCTAGCGCGGGGCTTATCATCATTGCATTTCTGAGAACCTTAAAAGCATTTAACATTTCATTAGACCATGTTATCATATTGGATTGACCCAACAGGATGGCTTGTCTCAGAATGTTATCGTAGTAGGAGCAGTCAGGGATCCACTGTCTGCAATAGTTTATCATGCCTAAGAATGACAGCATGTCCTTCTTAGTTTTCGGGTTGACCAGGCCCGTGACAGACTGGACTCTCTTCTGACTGATGCTCCGTTCCCCCTGTCTGAGAACAAACCCTAAATATTCAACTTGCATTTGACACCACTGCATTTTTTTTTTTTTAAGGGAAACCTTGTGCCCACATTCCTGTAACCAACGAGGAAGTGATTTACCATCCTCCCGGCAGGCCTCCTCTGATGGACTGCATACGAGGAGATCATCCACGTATTGCAGCAGGACAGAACCATGGCTGGGGTGCCAGAATTTCAGAGTGGCCTGCAGTACAATACTGTAGACCACCGGGGCATCAATGTACCCCTGAGATAACCTTTTCCATGTAAATTGGGTGCCTTCAAATGTGAATGCGAACAGCAATGCCGTTTCCGGATGTACAGGGATGCTAAAAAAAAAAAAAAAAAAAAAAAATGCATTCTTCAGGTCAATTATAAAAAAAATGTGTATGTCGCTGGTATTGATGACAGAAGTGACGTGACATCTGGGACAATTGGCGCAATTAGAATCACTAGGGAATTAACTGCGCGCAAGTCTTGAACGAACCTGACAGTCCCGTCAGCTTTGTTCACGGGGTTAATTGGGGTACTGAAGGGGAAGACTACAGGTTCCAGGATACCATCCTGTAGAAACTGGTCAATCATAGGACGTAGTCCGTCCTCTTTCTCTTTTTGACAATGTTTAAAAATTCTATTAATATCTTCTATTCCTAAGTAACTTATTCCCCATGGTCATAAATAGGAAAATGGGTTTTGTTGGTGTTATTCTCATATTTTAGGGCTTATTAATGGCGATCCTTTGTTATATACGAGTGGCCATAATAACGAAAGGCAGTATATATTCTTCTGCTTTTTTTTTTTTTTTTTTCTTCGTCTTTGGATGTGGATGGGGCCGGAGGTTTCAAATCCTCCATTGCCCCCACCGCACCCAAGACCTCTGTCTCAGTAAAGGGACGGATATATGGATTGTCTATAAGACGGAGGGGGTCGTGGTTCCCAGCTGGCACGGGGTATTTCTTGTTTATTCCGTGGTATACTCTGTTCTATTTTATGCAGTCTGGCGCTGTCAGAGGACAATGGGGTCCCTCTTCTACATTGTTTCACCATTAATCATTGTCCCCCCTCCCCAATTTCATATACTGCATATCCCACTGAGGGTCTCCCTGATAATAGGCCATGCCTCGGTGTCGTCGAGACATAATCCTTTCACTATATCCATATAGAATGGGCTGTGGTCTCCCTGTCTGAGGAAAGGATCACAACTCCCACTGCTTCTGTCCATCCCGCTAGATTATCTATCCATGGGTTAATTAAATAGCAATCTGTGCCCCCTACTCGTGCTACATAATCTTTACAAAACTCTCCTATTTTCAGTAAGGGATATTCTTTAACCTTGCTACTTTAAATACCCATGGTTAGTTGTACAATTGAATAATCAGGCAGGTAAAATAGAGAGAGAAAGAAAAAAGAGAGGCTCTTCACAGTGCTCGAAAAAAAAAACAATTTAAATTCTTACTATACATATATATATCTCTATGCCACATGGATCAACAAAAGATGAGCTAATTTAAGGATAAGTAATAAAAACTTATTTAGTGAATCCTCCCCTAATCTCGAGAATCAAACTTCTAATCTTTTACTTTTTTATTTTGTAGTTATATAATTCCTTCATATCATAAACAAAAATTTATAAACCACAATCCAATAGTATATAAAAACTAGCTTCACAATTATGTATCTCCGGTTAGTAACTGCATACATGACCAACATCATCCACCCCATCAGTCAGCAACTAACACACAAATGGCCAACAAACACATCTGCTTAATACAACATGCACCTCACAGCAAACAATGTCCAACCAGTCAGCTCTTATATATACATATATATATATACACAGTACCATCAGTATACAAAGGGGCAAAAAGTCTGCATACTTTACAGATTTTCCTGCCACCCAATTAACTTATCACTCTAATATATATACTTTAACAATATATACATGTATATACATGTAATTAACCGGTAATACAGGAATGACGAGCGTCCGTCTTACCTTACAGACCACTCGGCACCTTAACCTTTCGCTGCTGAGGCTTTTCCCGCCCCTGTGCTGAGGTCATTTTTTACCTGTTTTGCGCATCATGTTTAAACCTGTTTTGAAGGCTTATTTTAGTATATGACATCGACATATTATATATCGTTCTTTCCGTCAGACTCGGTAGATTCATAATATGTCATTATTATATGTATACGTTATGTCATGTTTGTATATTATAACAAAAAATGCAATAAAATATGTATTTTCAATAATTTACAATGTGTAAAGTGTTTTTTTTCCACATTTTTACATGCGAGCAATTGCGGTTATATTTTGTATGGGGTGCGCTTGTTAAAAAAATTAGAGATGGGGTCTCGTTACATTTTTTTTGGGGAAAATGACACCATTTTTAACAAACGCACCGCATACAAAAATCGTTAATGCAGCATTATTGTTCACATTATAATTGAAATGGGAACAATATTGCTGCATTAACAAACACAAAAAAAAAAAAAAAGTGTTTATTTTTTTTTTTTTAATTTTTTTTTAATTTTTTTTTATTTTTATTTTTATTTTTTATTTTTTTTTTACATTTTTTTTTACTTTCATGTTTGGTATCGTTGGAACGGCCATGCTCTGGCCGATCCAACGATATCAAAATTTAACCCCTAACTGCCACGGATCGGGAGATAGGGAGTTCATTGGAACTCCCTATCTCCACACTTCGTGGCAGTTAGGGGTTAATGCTAGGACTGGCGTCATCGTGCTGCGCACGATGACGCCAGTCTCTGGGGGAGTTCCCGGAAGCTTGGCCGACATCCAAGATGTCGGCCAGCTCCCGGGAAGGATCGCAAATCGGCGCTTTTCAGCGCCGATTTGCGATCCAGCTCCCCAGGGGTTAATGCCAGGCATCATTTGGAAGGGCAGGCTGTGCCCTTCCAAATGATGCCTGGGTTAAGCCCCTGTGAGCCGCCGATCGGGAGGGAGAGAGGTCCGAAGGACCTCCCCCCCCTCCTTTCAGGCGCCTCCTCCGCACATGCGGGGGGGCGCCTGAATTATGTGTCATCGCGGGGGCGCGATGACACATAATAATGGCGGCCACTGCTCCGGATGCCGGGCTGACATCCAGGATGTCAGCAGCCGGAGGGGCCAGCGATCGGCCGGAACCCGGCCGAACGCTGACCCCAATGCGAGGACGCGCTCAGCGCGTCCTCCGCATACCAGGGGCAATGCTGAGGACGCGCTGAGCGCGTCCTTAGCATTGAAGTGGTTAACTTATACCTCTACAATTTATTATTTACTCTATTATCACAACTGAGGGACGTCTGTCTTATTACCTTACAGATCGTTCAACAGTGAATCTTAACATCTAATATTCTTCTATACTCTATTATTCTTATACTCTATTATTCTTATACTCTATTATTCTTATACTCTATACATTTTATGAGGGTTAACGCAAGGTGTGATCAATTGGACATATAATGTCCCTTCTATTGAGTGTGGTCCCTGACCCACTCCATCTTTAAATAAACGGCCCCTGGCAACGTTTTCTTTTTTAATTTGTAATAAACGGCCCCTGGCAACGTTTCCTTTTACACTATAGGACATGGACAACTAACTTTAGTTCGAGATAAACGTTGTCATTGCCCTCGTCCAGACAAGACAATATACTCACCAGGACGAGGGGTGACCGTTCATGTCGGCAGTGCCTCCAGATTGAAGAGAATAATGGTCTCCAATTGTCCGTCCTTAACCCCTAAGACCCTGTCTTAGGCACACCTTGAGTTAACTCTCCTTCTGCGCAGGGAGAGAGAGAAATCAAAACACACGAGGCATGTTTTAGTCTGGCATCTCTCTCTCTGCCTTCCAACGGTCCTTTGACACATATTATATCCTGTGTCAAGGCGCTGGCTCTTTATTTCATTAGTTAACATTTCAAAACATAACATAGTTCATTGGCCAGTTTCAATACAGGTCTGGTGACACAATTCTAGACAGTCCCGTGGCCTCGGCATGTGATTTCTTGAGATATCAGCATTCTTAAACATCAGCACTTTTTTATCACTTGAGAAAAACATTTGCAAACATCAGTATCCTTGTCATTCTAAAAGACATTTGCAAACATCTTGAGAAGTGAACCTTAGTCCTATAATACTGCTGACTATCAATTTATCTTAAAACTATTTCTTATATTTTACCTTAATTTATCTATTAATATTAATAATTCCTGGGTGTTATTTAACTACTTATAGGGTCCTTCTTATAGGTTAGCAGATGGTGGTCTGAGGATTCCTTTTCCTTCAAGACTCTTTACTGCAGAATATTATAAGCAACGGTTTATTAGATATTGAATTAAAAACTAATGTGTACGTGGAAAGATTCTCACCTCTAAATGACCTGTGTTTTTCAAACGGCATAACAACAGGTGTTTTTAGTCTGGTGTAATGAATTTGATACATTGTATGTATGTATGTATGTATGTAGACTATACTGAGGGGGTGGAGTGGTGTCTGCTTCTGAGTGAGAAGTGTTAATTTCCCTCCTAAACCTTCTTCTAATATGCTGCATTTCACCGCTGTGTGCTCAGCTAATTTTTACCGCTTTCGCTCATCATGTTTAAACGCGATTTTGAAGCCACATCTTATTAAATGACCGACATGTTAGATATCGTTCTTTCCGGCAGACTCCGCAGATTCATAATATATCATTTTTATATGTATACATCCTGTCCTGGCTGTATATTATGAAAAAAATGCAATAAAAATTAATTTTTAATCATCTGCAGTGTGTAAAGTGTTTTTTTTTTAACATTTTAGCACATGAGCATCTGCGGTAATGTTTTCTATAGGGTGCGCTTGTACAAAAATTAGAAATGGGGACTTGTTACATTTTGTGGGGGGAATTACGTGATTTATAGCAAACACACCCCATAGAAAAAAATCATTAGTGCATCATCGTTCACATTATAATTGAAATGTGAACAATATTGCTGCATTAATAAAAATAACACACAAAAAAAATACATGTTTTTATTTTTTTTTACTTTATACCTGGTCATGTTGGGTATCATTCGAAAAGGCCATGCTCAGGCTTTTCGATTGACACCCTCCATGACCCACTAGATGCCTGGAGATATCGGGTTCAAATGAACCCCCTATCTCCACCAGGGGATTGGCCTGGGCAATATATATACGCATGATGTGAGCTGGCCTGGGCAATATATATACGCATGATGGTGCATCTGTGACTGTCTGTGAGCATGATGTGAGCTGGCCTGGGCAATATATATACGCATGATGTGAGCTGGGCCTGAGCAATATATATACGCATGATGTGATCAATTTATATACACATGATGTGAGCTGGCCTGGGCAATATATATACGCATGATGTGAGCTGGCCTGGGCAATATATATATATATATACGCATGATGAAAATTTGCAAAGGATAAGACACGCAAAGTGAAATTTTGATGTGTCTGAAATTGAAACTTACGTGACAACTCTTATTTTTTTTTGTCATTAATTTATATTTGTTCAATACAGTTAATTTTAATTTGTTTAATAGAGTTAATTTAAAATGGTTTAATACAGTTTATTTATATTTATTTTACCTTTACTATTGGTGCTTTTCAAACTTCATTCTTAAATAAAAAGAAATTTAGCAGTTTCATGTTGTGTGGTTTTTTTGGTTTTTTTTAGGGTGGTGCAAGTAGCTGGTCTTGCCTAGGGCGCAAAATAGTCTAGCACCGGCCCTGACCGCATGGTCCACCCCTGCACTCTTCCGCAATACTACAGAGGAGTTACTGTATGATGGCACTTGCTGGTCCGACTGAGGAAGCCTGCAGGACAAGCAGGGGAAACGCGTTTTGGTATATACCCCTTTTTATGTTATTATTATCCTTTTAATTTGTAATAAATGTTTTTACTCTTCATCCATTGAATCCCATCGTTTTGCTTGTGGAGTATTCTACCACCTTTGTGTTCCTGCAATTCAAGAAGGGCGAGACCTCCCTTATATGGTCTAAGGCGAACATACTGAGCCACCACCATAGGAGGCTCTGGGACACGTGAGTTGTTCTACGTATTTCTTTTTTAACCTCGGTCCCTAAACAATACTGTACTATATATGTATCTCTTTTGAGGTCTATTTCCATTCGATCCATTCTACACATCTGGACGAGGGACGTATTGATTCAGTGGGAGAAGCCCCCCTTAGTGGCTTACAAGTGAAGATAGAGAGCCCTACAGGCTCCAGGCTTGTGCGTGTGCAATCATTGGATATATCGCTGTATTTTCACTTGTCTCTCTGGTATTGCACATTGTTCCTTTATAATCTTTTTTAGGACAATGGATCTATGTTTATACTAAAGATGAGTATTTTACCTTTTGCATTCCACCTTTGACACCTGGTGTGTGTGCCTTTGGTTATCAGTCTGTGTGCGCTCCCTGTTTTACAATCTTTGTAATTCTGTTTTCTATATGTATATGTGGGTGAGGGATACACCTACTGGTGAGCTTCACGATTATACATTTTAATTAATACAATCTATAGCGCCTTATATACATCTTCAACCCCTATTGGGTTAACACGTGCTACTTGCTGTCCTGGCACAAAAGGCACAATATTTGGCTGCACTGCCACTGACGCCTGTATCAGATTCATATCCTCAGAGGGGTTACTGTGTGATGGCACTGTTGCCGACGCTAAAGGCCCAATTTTAAAGCACCTATTGTTACTTTCATCCAAAGCCTGCATAAGTTTCACAATAATTTAGCCAAAAAATCACTAAACTTTTTCTGTGTGTCCGAAAATGTCTCCTCTTTTCATACAGTCTGCCGTCCCAAGCAGTTGTTTATGGATAGATTAAAGGAAAAGCATTTACCGTCATTTGAAATGTAATTTTTTGGATTTTACATATTTCTATACATCCTAGAAATCTGCCACTTCACGGGCAGGTTACGGGGACCTCCTAGGCACGATATTTGAAGGAATTTTTATGGAAAACTCACTGTCCCTTTAAAAATGTTTTTTTTTTAACTTTTTGTCCTTGTTTCCTGTCCCCCAGGGCACTATCTGGACTCCCATACACCTTTTATGGCAAATATCTAGCATATATGCCCTCTTGGAGGGCACTCTAAAAATCGAATTTTCAGCCCCATTGACTTGTATTGAGTTCGAAATCGAACATTTGGAAAGTTCGAGTTCGAATGCGAACTGAACTCGGGGGTGTTCGGCTCATCCCTACTCCTAACATACTGCTGCAGCCCAAAAAGCTTTATCAGGCTTAGATGAGCGTGAAAGAGAAATTTGAACTAACAGGGTTATTCAGAGAGAGGTGAAAACCAGGAGAATGACTGGAGAAGTGAAAATTCGAGGTCAAAATAGCCAAACCAGAAAAATTCTCCCATTTATCTCACTTTCCAAACCTGGCTATATTGACCTAGAATTTTCACTTCTCAAGTCATTCTCCTGGTTTTCACCTCTCTCTGAATAACCCTGTATGTCTTTCCTACCCGGAAATCATAAAGATGTAAAATATAGATATAACTTCAAATCTTAATTATCCTGTTGCTATTCTGGGATTTTAAGATATGGTTATATTACTGTTGTTGTTTTTTTCTTATCTTTTATTAAATAAAACTACATCCTCTTTGTTTTTTTAGTGATGAAAATATTGTCTGAAAGCAGGAAGTAGCTTTTATGAGATAGAATTCAAAATGTACACTTTTTTTTACTCTGAAAACTTTGTAGAACATGGTTATTGGTGGTTAGCGATAAGTATTAATAAAAGGTGTGACTTCCTATTACAAGTAAAAACAAACTTGACCACCACAGCTTTAAGGTGTTCGCGAACAGTTACTCCATTTGTTAAAAATCATTATATTCTGTGACCTAATAAACTTTTTTTATGGTAAGCGTCCCCCAAATGTATTAACTTCTTAAGGACCAAGGGTCTTTATGGCGGAACAGTTCTGTCATTGGTCTTTAAGAGGTTAAAGGGTAATTTAATGCAAAAATGGCAGGTCACAATTCAATGGAGGAGCATATAATTTTTTTTATACTGAAGGGTTCATAAAAAAATAAAAAATACAACAAAAACCAAAAACAGGGAGATTTTATCTTGAAACCAGCAATTAGTATGAGGCTTCTTGCTCTGGTTGGCACAAAAGGCAATCAGTGCCCAATAAGTGTTTCGCCAGCACTTTCATATAGGTGACTCTCGCACTGGTCTCGCTTTTACAATAGAATATCCCTTTAAGGAGAGAAAGAGCCTTATGATTACCCATGATCCTGCACTTTATGTGGGAAACTAACTAGAATCTAGAGATGTGCATTCGTTTCAGAAAAATTCGAAATTTGGAACGAAATTTGATAATTCGTAGTTCGGAAGTACTTCCGAATAACGAATCGATGCAATACAAATTCGAAACAAAACGAAAATGGTACATAACGAATTTATTTCGTTTTACACTGTGCCATCTTCATAAAAGAAAAATTTAAATAACTGATATCAACTATCGAATTTGAAATAAACTAACAAATTGATATCAACTATCGAATTGATCTTAACTTGCAATACAATAGTCAGCAAACGACTTTATGAAACAAATTAATTTTGTTTCACTGTTTAATTTGACTCAAATACTAAATCGCTGACACCGCTTAAAATTTAACCCTAGCTTTTCTTTTAACAGCAAAATTTGATCAATTGGGGTTTTATCTAGTGATCCAAAATTCGAATTGATATCAACTATCGAATTGATATATGAAATTTCAAATCGATCCAAAACTAAACGAAATTAGTTACGAAATTCCAAAAACTAAATTATTTAAAAACGTAACGAAACTAAACTATACAAAACAAATTTTTCAGCCATGCACATCCCTACTAGAATCTTGTAAAAAAAAATATAGCTGACCTGGAAAAATGATCCAAACAAAATATCCATCATTATAGTGTAAGCCCACCCGCCACGTCATGGCACTGAGATAGCAATTCCTGGGATTTAACTTAAAACTATACTAATCTAGTGATCTGCCATTTCGATGTTCATCCATTTTGTGTTTTAAAATACACTTGCTGTCCTTGAGTGCTCTTGAGATTCTATTTTCAGTCTGCATGTTTAAATGAAATCAGTTTTTCAGCAAAACTAAAAAGGGTGTGCTGACCATTGCAGAAATATGGCAACAGCTGAACGCCCAAAATGAGAATGAAAGGAGAAAGATGACATCATGTGTAAAAGTAGGTCCTAACTCAGACATATGGTAACTGTCACGTGACAATCTGGGTATGTTGGGAGGGGAATTGTATTTTTAGAACAAATGTATAAAAACGGTTGAGTCTAATGTTCTCGTCACTCAAGTTTTTGAACAGATACGATCTGTTTCTTGAGTCCAGCAGGTGCCAGCTGAATAAACGCCATTTTCTTTTGAAACAAAGGCCTCCGTCTGTTTTCCTTCGTCGAACCATCACCCACAAATTCCCGGTCAGCTGGCTGCAACAGCACCTCTGGGTCAGTGGCGTGACATGGCGGGTGTGCTTACGCTTTAATGGCCATTCAAGTAAACCAAAACCTCTGATTGTCTTTTGTTTTGCATGGAGCTAGTGTGGTAAGCGCAAATGACAACCTTTTTACTCGTTATGTTTTATACATGAAGTGGGCTGGATACTTCTGGTCTATGCAGCCGTCCTGATAGGGAATATGTGCGCAACCGTTTTTTCTGCATATGAAAATATCCATCATGTTAAGCTAAAATGGATTGAGGTTTCCAACTCCTGACAATGTCCTTTTCTTCTGTCTGTGCAAAATGTGGCTAAAAAAAACCCCATTTATATCACGGGTAACAGCTGACATCAAGTTTATGTCCAAACAGGCTGATAACTCCGTCCTTACAGTTCTTCTTTAACAGACAGAGGGACCCTTTCTAGTACTTGCAGAATGATAAAACTGGTGAAGAGAAACACATTTGCCAGTTTCATCGTCTTCTTAACTGAACTTAATAAAAAGTTTTAGCCACAAGTGAACAAAAAAAGAGAGAGACTGCTAAAGTAATACAATGTGAGCAGGATGTTACTCGGCTGCAGAGGGATTTAGATAGATTGGGGGACTGGGCACTTAAATAGCAGATTAAATTTAATGTAGATAAATGCAAAGTTATGCACTTTGGAGCGAAGAACACACAAGCAACTTATACCCTAAATGGTACGGAGTTAGGGAAATCCAAGCAGGAAAAGGATTTGGGAATAATCCTAGACTTCAAACTAAGTAACAATGTGCAATGTCAAACAGCAGCCGCCAAGGCCAGCAAGGTATTGGCATGCAATAAAAGGGGAATTCACTCTCGGGATGAAAACATAATTTTGCCTCTGTATAAATCAATGGTCAGACGCACCTTGAATATGCCGTGCAATTTTGGGCACCTGTCTTAAGAAAGGATATTATAGCGCTAGAAAAAGTGCAGAGACGGGCGACTAAATTAACAAGGGGAATGGAAGGTTTAAGTTATGGGGAAAGACTAACAAGTTTAAACCTGTTTAGTTTAGAGAAACGGCGCCTTAGAGGGGATCTGATAACCTTATATAAATATATACGGGGCCATTATCAACCATTGTCTGATAACCTATTCATTAACAGGACTATACACAGGATACGAGGTCACCCATTTACACTGGATGAAAGGAAATTCAGCCTAAAGCATAGGAAGGGTTATTTTACGGTGAGAACAATAAAGCTGTGGAATTCTCTGCCTGTTGTGGTGGTTGGGTCAGAGTCTGTACAGACTTTTAAAAAACGACTGGATGACTTCCTGCAGACACAGAATATTAAGGGTTATAATATTTAATATGTGGGTAAAAGCTTCTTGATCCAAGGAGAAATCTGACGCCATTCTGGGGTCAAGAAGGAATTTTTCCCCAGTGTGTTGCATGTTGGCGAGCACTTCAGACTGGGTTTTTTGCCTTCTTTTGGATCAACAGCAGTAGGTGATGTGTGAGAGGCTGAACCCGATGGACGCATGCCTTTTTTCAGCCTATGTAACTATGCTATCGTTTAAAACCTAGACATGGAAGAAACAGCGTATAGCTGAGATATCTAGACCTACAACGTTAAGACGTAACTTTTACTAGTAAATTAAGCTGTTGTACAAGATGGCCTCATGAACATATTGGCTGGAGAGAAATAAATGTATAGATTAGTACATGATGCCAATTAGAAAATATATTGATATGCTCACGGCTATTTGTTTTTGGACGGGATCAGTTATAGGTCAATCCCAGGTCTATATGTAACAAAAACCACAATGCTCCTAACATACTGACGCAGGAAGCTTTATTATCAGTCATTACGAGAGTGAAAGAGAAATTAGAGCAATGCCGTCATTCCTGAAAGCAATAAACCTATATATGACAGTCATAAAAAGGTAAAATATAGGCATTCCTTCTAACGACACCGTGAAATCTTTTTATATGTCATACCTTAAATTACCTTGTTGCCTTTCTGGGATTTTAAGATATGGTCATGTTACTCTTTTTGTTTCTTTTTTTTAATTACAACGTCATTATTTATGCAAATAATTACGGGTGAAACCATTTACTGCATGCAAAGTAACAATAAGGTGCTCAAACATGCGCACAACTAACTTACTAAGGACTAAACACCCTAATTAATCCTATATACAGTCAGGTCCAGAAATATTGGGACATCGACACAATTCTAACATCTTTGGCTCTATACACCACCACAATGGAGTTGGAATGAAACAAACACAATGTGCTTTAACTGCAGACTGTCAGCTTTAATTTGAGGCTATGTACATACAACTCAGGTGAACGGTGTAGGACTTACAGCAGTTTGCAGATGTGCCTCCCACTTGTTAAGGGACCAAAGGTAATGGGACAATTGGCTTCTCCGCTGTTCCATGGCCAGGTGTGTGATATTCCCTCATTACCCCAATTACAATGTCCAGATAAAAAGCCCAGAGTTCATTTCAAGTGTGCTATTTGCATTTGGAATCTGTTGCTGTCAACTCTCAAGATGAGATCCAAAGAGCCTTCACTATCAGTGAAGCAAGCCATCATTAGGCTGAAGAAACAAAACAAACCCATCAGAGAGATAGCAAGAACATTAGGCATGGCCAAAACAACTGTTTGGAACATTCCCAAAAAGAAGGAACGCACCGGTGAGCTCAGCAACACCAAAAGACCCGGGAGACCACGGAAACAACTGTGCTGGACGACCGAAGAATTCTTTCCCTGGTGAAGAAAACACCCTTCACAACAGTTGGCCAGATCAAGAACACTCTCCAGGAGGTAGGTGTATGTGTGTCAAAGTAAACAATTGTAGCGCTGTGCTAAGAATCTTGCTGTGCAGTACCTATTTTTGGCCACAAGATGGAGACTATCGCAATCAGAGATACTGGACATTGGGACTACACTAACTGGCATGCTTTGCAAGAAGCCAGGAAGTGGGTGGAGACTGGTCACTTACATCCTCTGCCTCGTGGAGAAAGTTCCAGAGCGCGCCAGGGGATGAGGGAAAGCAGACGCACTGAGGAGACTGCTGGAGGAGCTAGGCCAAAGCCCGAGGGAGACCTGTAATTCCTATTTGGGTCACTCAACCTGAGGAGAAGGAGACTTGCTAGTACCCAGACAACAGCTGCAGACCGGCGGAATCGAACTGAGAGCAGGCGGGGAGCTGGACAAGCTGCATGAAGGTAGACAACGGATCCGGCCGCTAGTATCCCCAGTCAAAATCGGGTGGAGAGACGTCCTGGGTCAGCGGAGCCTAAAGCAGTCATCAGATGGGTGAGAGGCCTCCAAGGCTGTTTGTATGATTAAAGGACGCTCTGCTGTTTTTCTCTTTTAAGTTCACAGGGCCCCAACTGACTAGTTGAAGACTTTCCTTTAATCAATTCACTGGCCAGTTGAACAGTACCCGGGTACCACACACACACAGATACGCTTCTCACATTCTGGAACTTAACTTGTACAGGACTCCTTTCCTTTTGCGAATCGGAACGGGGGTTAAAGTCAAAGATACGTTCCGAATACATTTTTCTCTTTTTCCGCTGCGCGTTTGCCGTGATACGAAGGGATTGTATGTTTGGGGTTTTGCTACGTGTCCCTTTTTCTGAACTATCGGGAAATTGCATTGCTTTTATGTTCGGTTGCGAATATTTTATTTTCCGAAATACGAAGCCTCGTGTTTCGTTTCTTTTCCACTACGCGTTTTACCGGGATACGAAAATACTGTAATAATACTTGTGAATACCGTGTCTCAACATCTGCTCAAATATTTTAGTAAACTATATAAATATAAAAACTCACAACTGTGTTGGAGTATATTTATTCCCTAGTGCGGAGATACTGACCCGTTGTTCATTTTCAGCGGCTCCTCCGGGAGTGAGCGCTACACGTGGGGGCTCGTTTCCGGGATCCAGTCTCTGGAAAAACCGCATCTAAAGGGTTAAATATGGATCCAGACACTGTTGCCGAGTGGTGTGGGGAGCACAGTAGCCAGTCGGAATGTTGTATAGTCATGGATATTCCAGCAGACACTTGGGCTGAAGATCAGATTCGCCAGGCCGTGGCTACGCTAGCACCAGATCATCGGGGGTTAATCCTGGACATTGAAAAAAACCCAGATACCTCTCACATGTATGTTCTTCTCGAATGGAGAAAGGGTGTTCCGCCATGTTTTCAGGGCACGAGCGTGAAACTGGCCGAAGAGGTGGAAGTCCAACTAATTAAGCCAAGTACGCCACGTGGTGAATCCGCAAGTGTTCCCGTGCCTAGTCCGTTGGCCATGATTGGGCCTGAATTTATCGTGGCTATTGGAGATCTACTGGCTAAATGTCAGAAAACAAGCCCTCCTCACACTAGCTTCGGTTATCGACGGTTAAGAAATTTTACAGGAAACGTACCAACTCCGGCGGGAGAAGAAACCTTTGAAGAATGGGTGGAACAGGCGATGCAGGCTCTGGATGAGTGGGATGTCCCTGAGGCCCAGAAAAAGCAAAGGATTACCGAGAGCTTAAAGGGACCTGCGTCAGAAGCGGTGAGAAACCTGAAACTGAGCAGAAAAGATTGTACTACTTTAGATTACTTGAACGTTCTTGAAGAAGTTTTTGGACGAACCGAAAAGGCGGCCGAACTGGTATATCAGTACGAACACACCTATCAGAGAAGAGGTGAGAGAATGACCGAGTACATGAGGCGCCTGGATAAGATTCTACACCAGATACTCCTGAAGAAAGGGGCCGAACCGGCCGAAGTAGATAAGATCCGAATAAAACAGATCCTGAGGGGCTCTCAACCTCTAGATCCAGTGATGATGCAGCTGAGAAGCAGAGCAGGTAGCCAAGAGTTAAAGTACCTGGAACTGATTCGGGTTGTGCAAGAGGAAGAGGCTTTGCTAGAAGAGAAATCTTTCAGGCGGGGGGAAAGGGCGTATGCACAACCTGTGAGACATAGCGGCGGCCTGCAGCCTGAAAGCGACTCTCTAGATACCTATGGGTCTGATGAGGACGAACAAGAACACCTAGTTGGTTTTAAATCTACAGAGAGGGCTGCTAAAGAATCGAACCTCCCTGAACGGGGTGAATTGTCCAAAACCGTCAAGGAAGTTCAGGAAGCTCAAGTTGAATTGCAACAAGCGCATGCGGAACTGTGCCGGGTATTGATGAAGGTGACGGAAATGCAGGCAGAAATGCAGAAATTCCTCACAGGTATGCAGACAATGGAAGTTGCTGTGGCGTCTGGTCCAAATCTTTTAACCAAATCTCAACAAGCAACTACGTCTCCGCTCTCTAAGAAGAGATGTTTCGGGTGTGGAGAGATGGGCCATTTCCGCGCACAGTGCAAAGGCCGGAAGCCTGAGAAGGATAGAGTCAAGGGACTGTTGGAAGCCCTGGAAGGACTGTTATCTACCTCACCGGCGGGAAACGCCAGAGGGCACCAGTAAAGGAGCAACCTGAGTGCCCGAGGGTTGAACCCCGCTCCAGAAACCAAGCAAAGACTAAGAGGGCGAGGAGGCCCAAAGCCGAGCCAACTGTAGAGCCTGCCAGGACTGAGAGAGTCACTCCCTTAGCGTCCGGGTCTACGTCATGGGGAAGCAATGCACACCCAAAGCCTGCACGGGCCAAGAAAAAGGCCAGGGTACAGCAAACCAGGTCTACCAGTCTATCAGATTCGCCCGGATGGAAAGGCTGGGCCTCTCAAGAACTGGCACCGGAATCATTTGTTACCTTTGAGAGAGGCTGTGAGAATGCCAGTTGGGGACGAACCGCCTCTGCCAAATCCGCCTGTTCCATGTTTACCTCCTGTTACTCGGTCTCAACAGACTCGGGTTGTTGAAGAGAGCGAAAGGGACAGTGAAGAAGAAAGTTTCTGTCTGGACTGGATACGCTCGCCGGAGCCTGAAGAGGTTGTCGTTGTCCCTGAGCGGTGGGAGAGTAACTTGAGGCCTGAAGCTCCTGAATTCTTGTTGGAAGTCCCCGAGATTGTTGATATCCCTGAGCCTCTTGAATTTCAGTTGGAAGTCCCTGAGGCTGTGGGGATCCCGGTAGCTCCGGAAGCTTATTCAGGTGATTACAGTTCTATGCCTTCACTGGAGGGATCATACTCTGAAGAAACGTCTGCTCCAGTGATAGAGAGAAGAATTGAGCCGACGCCTATAGTACTTCCACCTGAAGAGGAACTGATTGAGCCAGAACCCAAACGCTCTGTTCGACCGCCCCAACGACTCACCTACGACTCACCAGGACATAGCACTGAAGAAGCCATCACCACGGTGCGGAGGTTGCCCGAAGTGTCTGCTATGCTAGCTGAGGTAGCCCAAAATATGAGTCAACTTGAGGAAGTGTTCCTAACTCACTGTATGTATGCTGCTGAACCTGTACATGTTACGTAAATTGTATTCAAATATTGTGGAACGTAATGTAACTGTTGTACCTCCTTGGAGAGACCCAAGAGTTCTAGGAGGGGGAGAGTGTAGCGCTGTGCTAAGAATCTTGCTGTGCAGTACCTATTTTTGGCCACAAGATGGAGACTATCGCAATCAGAGATACTGGACATTGGGACTACACTAACTGGCATGCTTTGCAAGAAGCCAGGAAGTGGGTGGAGACTGGACACTTACATCCTCTGCCTCGTGGAGAAAGTTCCAGAGCGCGCCAGGGGATGAGGGAAAGCAGACGCACTGAGGAGACTGCTGGAGGAGCTAGACCAAAGCCCGAGGGAGACCTGTAATTCCTATTTGGGTCACTCAACCTGAGGAGAAGGAGACTTGCTAGTACCCAGACAACAGCTGCAGACCGGCGGAATCGAACTGAGAGCAGGCGGGGAGCTGGACAAGCTGCATGAAGGTAGACAACGGATCCGGCCGCTAGTATCCCAGTCAAAATCTGGTGGAGAGACGTCCTGGGTCAGCGGAGCCTAAAGCAGTCATCAGATGGGTGAGAGGCCTCCAAGGCTGTTTGTATGATTAAGGACGCTCTGCTGTTTTTCTCTTTTAAGTTCACAGGGCCCCAACTGACTAGTCGAAGACTTTCCTTTAATCAATTCACTGGCCAGTTGAACAGTACCGGGTACCACACACACACAGATACGCTTCTCACATTCTGGAACTTAACTTGTACAGGACTCCTTTCCTTTTGCGAATCGGAACGGGGGTTAAAGTCAAAGATACGTTCCGAATACATTTTTCTCTTTTTCCGCTGTGCGTTTGCCGTGATACGAAGGGATTGTATGTTTGGGGTTTTGCTACGTGTCCCTTTTTCTGAACTATCGGGAAATTGCATTGCTTTTATGTTCGGTTGCGAATATTTTATTTTCCGAAATACGAAGCCTCGTGTTTCGTTTCTTTTCCGCTACGCGTTTTACCGGGATACGAAAATACTGTAATAATACTTGTGAATACCGTGTCTCAACATCTGCTCAAATATTTTAGTAAACTATATAAATATAAAAACTCACAACTGTGTTGGAGTATATTTATTCCCTAGTGCGGGGAGACTGACCCGTGGTTCATTTTCAGCGGCTCCTCCGGGAGTGAGCGCTACACAATCAAGAGTAGACTTCAGCAGAGTGAATACAGAGGGTTCACCACAAGATGTAAACCATTGGTGAGCCTCAAAAACAGGAAGGCCAGATTAGAGTTTGCCAAACAACACCTAACAAAGCCTTCACAGTTCTGGAACAAGATCCTATGTACAGATGAGACCAAGATCAACTTGTACCAGAGTGATGTGAAGAGAAGAGTATGGAGAAGTAAAGGAACTGCTCATGATCCTAAGCATACCACCTCATCAGTGAAGCATGGTGGTGGTAGTGTCATGGCATGGGCATGTATGACTGCCAATGGAACTGGTTCTCTTGTATTTATTGATGATGTGACTGCTGACAAAAGCAGCAGGATGAATTCTGAAGTGTTTCGGGCAATATTATCTGCTCACATTCAGCCAAATGCTGCAGAACTCATTGGACGGCGCTTCACAGTGCAGATGGACAATGACCCAAAGCATACTGCAAAAGCAACCAAAGAGTTTTTGAAGGGACAGAAGTGGAATGTTATGCAATGGCCAAGTCAATCACCTGACCTGAATCCCATTGAGCATGCATTTCACTTGCTGAAGACAAAACTGAAGGGAAAATGCCCCAAGAACAAGCAGGAAATGAAGACAGTTGCAGTGGAGGCCTGGCAGAGCATCACCAGGGATGAAACCCAGCGTCTGGTGATGTCTATGCGTTGCAGACTTCAGGCTGTGATTGACTGCAAAGGATTTGCAACCAAGTATTAAGAAGGGAAAATTTGATTTATGATTATTATTCTGTCCCATTACTTTTGGTCCCTTAACAAGTGGGAGGCACATCTGCAAACTGCTGTAAGTCCTACACCGTTCACCTGAGTTGGATGTACATACCCTCAAATTAAAGCTGACAGTCTGCAGTTAAAGCACATTGTGTTTGTTTCATTCCAACTCCATTGTGGTGGTGTATAGAGCCAAAGATGTTAGAATTGTGTCAATGTCCCAATATTTCTGGACCTGACTGTATATCTGACATTTACACTTTTTAGTTATGTATTCATAGAGAAATACATTGCGCTGACTGTAGCATTCGGATGTTAATGTCAGGATAAGTGACTTTAACGCAGGCCCCCATATTACATTCCTAACGTTAAATTCGGTAAAAATCCTTAGCTTGCAATTTTTTTAATGCTACTAATGTGTCTTGCACAACACAATAAGTTAACACATCACATGATCTGTACCACGTGAACAGGGTTGTTTTCCCATCCCCACCTAAAACGTGATATATTGAACTTTTGTCAGAGTATGATTCATTCAAACACAATCTATATTCATGTGAGTTTAATTATTTTATTCATGCTGCAAAATCAAATTCTGTTTATTACACTAACAGGGTTATTCAGATATTCAGAGAGAGCCGATCTGGCCCCGAAATGTAACCGGACACTGAATTTCAGTGAACTGGGACATTTCGGGGCCATTCGGCTATTCAGAGAGCAGGCAATTCGCCCAATCTTGGCGAATTGCCTGCACGTACAGTGCCTGTTCGAGGTCAGAGAAATCCCCCATAGAGAAGCAATGGTTCGTCCATTCAGAGAACACCGAACAGCTGAGGAATGTCAGTGAAATGCCCTGCCGTTCGGTGGTTTTATTTGTCAGGTTTATTCAGGCGAATCCCATAGGCTTAAATGTTAAAAATATTTCAGTTTTAATGCAATATCTAATAAACCATTTATCATTTAATTCTGCAGTAAAAAGTCTCTCGGCTCTATTACATTCTTCACGCAAACGTTAATGCTCACTTGCGTGAGCATTAACTTTGCTGCGGTGTTTACTGCATATTACAATCCAAATGCAAACGGGTTAAAAAACCCGTTTGCGTTTGGTACCTTGCGCTCCTCTGCGCGAGGTTACTGTACTTTGCCCTCCCCATGTTAAACATAGGGAGCACAAAGTGTTAATCAGTGCTGGATTACAAAGTCCCAGCGCTGATTAACGCCTGGCTCTGGTCAGCGAAAATTTAACCACAGCCAGGACATGGTGTTAACGGATTCCGCTTCTGCAGAATCCATTAACACCAGGCATAAAAAATAAAAAATGAAGCACATACTCATCCTCTGTCCCGCGGTTAGGACCGCGGCTCTGTTGGCCTCCTCCGGCCGGCAGGAGCAGGGAAAGACTGGGGGAAAAAGTCCACCCAGGCTCTCCCTGCGTATCACTACGCCGACTGGCCGGATCTCGCGAGGCTAGATCTGGCTGGTCATGTGGCCGGCAGGGGGGGAACTCAATGGAGTCCTATGGACTCCAGCGAGTGGATGCTCGCGGCTGCGCTCAGCGCTGCCGCGAGCATCCAGAAATTTAACGCGCGATCTCAATGCAGGCGGCATTTTTGCGCCTGCATTGTAATCCAGTTTTAAAACGCGGGCGCAAGGGGGAAAACTGCGGCCGCAGTTTTTCCTCCCTTGCTCCCGCGTTTTAACGTGACGAATGTAATAGAGCCCTCTTTATTTTTAGATTTTTTAGGATCTTTTAGGGATTTTTTGGGATTTTTTTGTCAATTTTTTTTTTAATCGTTGTTTCATTTTTCTGTAACAGATCTTTTTATTATCATTCATAGGATCCTATATGTAAATTCCAGACATTTTCATATAGTAGTTTTTTTGCAAACAGCGTTTCAAATTTCAAACTTTCAAGCAAACTGGGGGTTTTTTTTCACCTCGTTCGCCTGCTAGTCGGCTTTTTCCAGCGGCTGCTCTGAGCTGTGACTGCCGGCTGCTCAGATTTTTCTGGTGTGTTTGGCTTGGTTTTTGCAGCAGTTTCTGCGGTTGTTCGGTGATGTTCGGTGAGTGTTCGGCGAGTGTTCTGCAGGTTTGCGGCAAGTATTCCCTGCACTATGGGGGCCCTGCGGTGCTTGCTGAATACACCACAGGGTGACAAACTAGGAATCGCTGAATCGCCCTGAAGTGTGTGGAACAAAAAGTCACCGAACGTGCGGTGACTTTTCGGATCTCTTTGAATATCCTTGTAAGAGTGTCAATAATATCTACATTTGTAAGTGATGTGCATTTGACTTTTTCTTTGGATTAGAACATGGTATTGCTGGGCCTTCTCTAGTTTATTTTGATGTTTCCATTTCAATTTTTATCTAGATAATACTGGAGCCTATTATTACTAAGATAAAAAACATGAGGCACTATTCCCAAGTGAATTCTAAGGTTAGAGTTCAGATGTGTAAGTGTTAACACTAGGATAAGTGACTTTAACGCATGCCCCCCATATTACGTTTCTGACGCTAAACCAGTACGAAATCCGTTGTGCACCGGTGATTGTGTGGGCCCGTGCGAGCTTTCTTTGCGCCCCCCATGTTAAGCATAGGACACGCAATCAGTAAATAGTGTTAGGATTAGTAAGGTATTACGAAGTCCTAACGCTAATCCTAGCTAATTTTAGCTACTCCTAAAAGCTGGTACTAACTAAATCCGCTTTTGCCAGATCATTTAGCACCTACTAAAACCTTCCACAATAAATCCAATCCTCGCCTCTCATCCCATGGTGAGAACAGTGTCGCGATCTCCTGCTTCTCCTGGCCGCGAGCAGAGTGAGACTGCGAACAAATAGTCCCTGATCTACTGCACTAGATCTCACGACAGCAAGATCGCACAGGGCTCGTGACCCGGCAGCGCAACCCTCTGGTAAGTCCTACTCCAGGAGGTGATACTTGTGGTGGCACGGAAGCGGTATTGCGAGCATCATTGAAGGTAGCATTGTGTTCCAGGGCAAGGTGCCAAGGCAGCGCCTGCCCCAAAATCTAAGGCTAAAATGTGGACACTACGGGGAAACCTGCAGGCACAGGTTTTCCCTGTTAGTGTCCCCATTTTAGCGTTAACTTTGTAATCGAGCCTATTGTTTTTAATACAGACCACATAAAAAGACATGAAAATTACACCATTAACATATGATACATTTATTTTTGTTATTCTAACATGCTACAATCCTCCATTCCTTATTCACTCCAATGATCTTGAGCACATACCTGTTGTCTGTCCACTTTCCCCTTACCTCAAACACGTTAACATTGAAAAATGAATCCCTATAGTAAGCTACATCACCACATAGATGATAACCAGTACACTTCACTCCCTGATGTCTATCATTGCATCAATGCTACTCTAGTTAAGGTGACATGCTGTCATTGTGTCCATTTGCCAAATGATAAATAAGTGGCTCCAACACCACATCATAATTAATGTGGGTTTGTTCCGTATGAATCCACAGGATAAGGTCTCCACCCCATCATCTATCTATCCATTAGAAGCATTTCAACTCTGATAATATGTTCATAGCGTGCCCTAATTTACATATTTAGTGATGTCACAGGAAGTGGTGTCACATACAAATGATACACGCTATAATAATGATATTTTAATAGCGTGTATTTATAGGTTTATATGTTATGCGTTAGTGTTCATGGGCTGTAAGTTAAGGGTCCCAGGGTAATGTTGGGGGAATATATGTCAAGAATCCCAGGAACTGCGTGTGGTGAGAGTCGTGCGTTGGGTCATATGTAATGAGAAGTTGAACCTCATTTGCAAAATAGTGTTTATCCTCGCTAACAAAATGGTACCTGAGAAAATGTTTGAAGAGAAATCTCCAGGGGGGGAGGCTTTTTGGAGGCTCTGCAGCATGGAAACGCTGGGGCTTGTTTTCCATTGTTTTTCTGTACATTCTTCCTGTCACTCAGTCTATTCCTGCTTTTACAAAAAAATCACGTCGCACTGGTGGTGTGTGAAGAAACTTTGCTTCACTTGGGGACTGCAATGTCAGGGCTACCAGTCAGGTAATCTGGAATGTGACTGTGGGTCTCCTGGCATAGTTCTGGGACAGAGAGGGGGAAGACAAATAACGGGCTGGTTCTGGTCCTGGAGTTTTTTATGGAGTCTGGTGTGTTCCCGATACAGCACTTTTGGGGACACCTGTGAAAGCCCTCAGCTACAGATCTAACACACCCAATATCAGTGTGGGAGCGGGTCCTAGGCAACCATTACAAAATACCTTTAACCATCTTCTCATAGTGTGAGGTTGGGACTTGGGTTCTAAAAACTCTGGCCTCCCAAATATTTATGGCCTATGATTCCCAGGATTCCTTGAATGCGATATACGGCCAGAGAATCATGGTAGTTGTAGTTCCAAAACAAAGTTTGATAACCATGCTATAGAGTGATGGAAAGAAATGCCTTACAGGGACACTCTACTCACCCTGACCACTTTATCTTGTGCTTATAGTGATCAGGTTGTGAGGAGTGCCCCCCCTCCAAAACTGGAGATATTGCTGGGTGAAGTGGAGGAGTTTCCTCCGCCCCACCCATCATCACCATCAGCTGAGATGTTTGAATTTCCTGGCTGCTGGTCACCAGATTGGTAACTAGTAATGTCAGCACACTCTCTAACACCCTCTCTGATATCACCGAGTGGAGCGAGCGGTCTCAGAGAGGCAGCTCTGATCCATTGTTCTGCGCCAACGCTACATAAAGCGCACAAGTCCCGCAGCAGTGGGCAGTTTGTGGGAGCTACGCTATACAAGTTGTGCAGGCGCCACCACGGAATTTTCGGAGCGCTGCTGGCTGCCTGTTCAGTGATCGGAGGGAAACCGGCAGGGGACCCCTCTGTGTCGCCTCAAACCGGCCCCTCAGACAGTGCTGCCGGTGAGCAACAGGGGGCGCAATATATACCCATGTTTGAGCTGGGGCAATTTATTTCCATGTTTGAGCTGCTGGGGGCAATATATTTCCATGTCTATTTGAGCTGCTGGGGGCAATTTATATCAATGTTTGAGCTGCTGGGGCAATTTATGTCCATGTTTGAGCTACTGGGGCAATTTATATCAATGTTTGAGCTACTGGGGCCAATTTATATCAATGTTTGAGCTGCTGGGGGCAATTTATTTCAATGTTTGAGCTGCTGGGGGCAATTTATATGCATGTTTGAGCTGCTGGGGGAAATTTATACCCATGTGTGAGCTGCTGGGGGCAACATATATCCACGTGTGAGCTGCTGGGGGCAGTAAATACCCACTTGTGAGCTGCTGGGGGCAGTATATACAAATGTGTGAGCTGCTGGGGGCAATAGATCCATGTGTGAGCCGCACATTACTGTGGGTTTATTGCTGTGCAGCTCTGTAATACGCTCATACACAATGCACATTCCAGTGAGTTTTTTTGCTGTGGAGCTCTGTAATGTGCAGTGTGTCAGGATTGTACAGTATCTGTTAAAGTGATCGGCAGTTTCCCACATTTTCCACAGGGACTTTCTGTGCCGCCGCGCAGCCTTAGCTGCAATGAGTGGGTGATGGCTGCTGCAGCAGTGCGGTGGCCATCTGTAAGCATGTAGGGGGAGGCACAATTCGCTGCTGGGTCCAAATGGATTTTATTCACACAATTTTCAAAAAGGTTATTTGTAGGAGTTCAGAAACAAATTCTTTAGCACAATAATGTACATGTGGGTGTTGCGTTGTAGGGAGTGGGTTTATGGGTGTGGCCTCCTGTGGGTGCGGAACAAGGGGGGCCCCATGACCTCCTATTGCCCGGGGGCCCCATTAGTTGTCAGTCCGCCCCTGCAGCTGTATGATCTTAAATCATCTTGTTTTTCAGCCGCCAATGATGTAGATTCTCAAAGACGCAGAACTCAATTTTATGGTAGAATGCAAAAACAAATTTAAGGAAGTAGTGAATTTTTTCGTTACAAACACAAAATTATTTTTGCAAGCCTGATCATGCAGGAATACAACTCTGTGTTTGGCTTTAGGTTTTTTTACGCTTAGCTTGCAATTTCTTTTACTACTACTACTACTACAAATGTGACTTGCACAACGTACTAAGTTAACACATCACAGGCATGATAAGTACCACGTGAACAGGGTTATATTTCCAACCCCACCTAAAATGTGATACATTGAACTTTTGTCAGAGTATGATTCATTCAAACACAATCTATATTCATATGAACTTCAGTCATTCTGGAAAATCAAATACATTTTAATTACAATGAGAGTGTAGAAATGCAGAGAAGAAGGTTAGAATCCCAATCAGAATACCTGACCAGCACAATTTTCCTCAACAACCTTGGTGGAGCAAGTCTCTTCTTACAACTGAGGAGTAACAGGTTCAACCGCACCACCATGTCTCGGTTCCACAACTGTGGGAAGCAGATTCGGACCCTTGTCAGAAAATTTCACCAGCAAAGGTCTTTGAGCTAGACAGCTAATGATATGTACATACCTACCTCACAATCCACACTAGACTCAAAATTTCAAGTCCCGAGCTACTAGTAGCCAGGCCTTAAGAGTTACTCGCCACCAGCTGCCCCACCGAACCCCTACCCTGCCCTTAACTCTGCCCCCAAATACACTCTCAAATTATCTTATGAAATGACACTGTTAAATGTTTTATTCAGAATAAAGTTACAAAAATAAATAACATTAACATAAAGCAATGTAAACATAAAAGAAAATAAGTGCTTTACATCAATGGGGATGCAAACAAAATATTAAGTGTAACTGCTGCTGAGTGTAACTCCGCTTTTAATAAACTTAGTGCATTTTGTTTATCTTCACAATCACTCCAGATACACGCATACCCCGACACATCAGACCCCAGATACACGCATACCCCGACACATCAGACCCCAGATACATGTATACCCAGACACGTCAGACCCCAGATACATGTATACCCAGACACGTCAGACCCCAGATACATGCATACCCAGACATCAGACCCCAGATGCAGGCATACCCAGACATCAGACCCCAGTGTGAGCAGAGCAAGGGACCAGATGAGAACCGTCAGAACAGGACAGGCATAGACAGTAGACATCTGGTACATCCTCTTTGACATCATCAGAGGGAGCCGACCACCATCTTGGATTCCCCCGGCCGGTAGGAAGGCCTAAAATCAAAAAAAGCACGGCCGCTGCCAGAATTTGCAGCTCAGGCAGCACAAAATTATTTTGTTGTGCTACCGGCGTCTGCATTCCCACTCGCCCTCACTTAATTTCCACTCGCCAAATGCTAGTAGGCGAGTGGCAATTTTGAGGCCTGTATATATAAATATATATATATTAACAACCCAAGAAGAGCGCGCACCAACCCAAACCTAATGTCCTAATAGGACCTGTCGCATTGAGATACATTGACACTGTGACAGGCTTAAGCAATTTATGGCCATATTTTGTGAACTAAACTCCCACTATTTCTTAACAGATTGTTAAAATCTTTATGGGTTAAGAGATCCTAGAACCTCTTAAGGGTTAAAAATTGTTAAAATCTTTAAATGTATGAGTTACTGTTAAAGTCTTCAATTGTTTGAGGTGGTATGCTCCCTGTTCGAGAAGCACCTGCCCGTTATACTTAATAAAGGCTGAGTGCTGCCTTCCTGGTGTACTATATACAGTACATATATATATCATAGATTGTAAGGAGGGCCTCCAAAGAACTGTGTCATCCTAACCTATGTATCCCATTGTCATGCAACACCTCCTTACATATAGTATTGCGGCTACATAAAAATAAATTATTATTATTAGTATTCCAGGATTTTTTTGATTGTTGCTCCACTTGGACTTCATGTGATAACCCTGCCGATGGGTTAAGATTTTGGGATATCTGTGCCTAAGGCCAGAGAGCCAATTGATTGCTTATCCAGTGATTGTGCATTGGGATAGTCTAATAAGAATGGTAAGAATTCCGTATCAAAGTATTCCCTCCCCAACATCTGTAGATGGAGTATCACGCCCCAATGCTATCATGATTCATGTATTACGTGGGATTCTGACTGCGTTCTCATATGGAATAAAGCCTAACAGGGTTATCCAAAGAGATCCGAATTGCTTGAGAAAGGTAACCGAACGCTGAAAATCAGCGTTTGGTTACCTTTCCTGACCATTCGGCTATCCAGAGAGCAGGCAGTTCGCCAAATCCTGGCGAATTGCCTGAACATACGGTGCCTGTTCGGTGCCTGTTCGAGGGCAGTGAAATCCCCATGAAAAAGCACTGCTTCGGCTATTCAGAGAACACAAACCAGCAGTGAAAGGTTCCCGAAATGCCCTGCCATTCGGTGGTTTAATTCGGCAAATTTATTCAGGAGAATCCCATAGACTTCAATGTTAAAAATATTCCTGTTTTAATTCAATATCTAATAAACCGTTCATTATAAAATTCTGCAGCAAAAAGTCTCTTTATTTATAGATTTTTTAGGATACTTTATTCAATAAAAGCATAAATGTCATTTCGTATTCTCAACATACAACAAAGATATTCCGCCGGGGCGGGGTGTGTTCAAAATCAGTGAGGTATACATATACATTCAGTATATAGTAGTAACAGCTTGAAATGTATTGGTAGCTGAGGAGCTAGCTAGATCCAAAAAAGAGAGCAGGGAAGAGAAAAAAAAAAAAAGGGGGGGGGAGAGGGGTGTGCAAGTACAGAGGGAGTTCAGTGTTATGAAGTACAGTAAGCTGAGAGGAGAGAAGAAGAGAAAGTTAAAGAGAGCAGTGCTAGGAAGAAGGTAGAGCAGTCCAAGAGGAGTGGGAGGGATTTTCAGCGGTAGAGTCTGAGGTTGGAATTCTGGGGTTATGTGTAACCATATACCACTCAGAGACGGGGGGCGTGAGAGGGCCGCTCCCCATTTTAATCCTAATCCCCCCCCTCACTTCCTGTTCGGAGGGCCTGCCCCGGGGCAGTTGCCAGAAAGGATTCCCAATAAAACCACTTACGCAGGTGCGGGTTCATTTTGTCCGTCACCGTTGCCAAGAGGCTCTCATGTAAGCGGATCTCTTCTATCCTTGAAATCCAGATGCTCGGTTGTGGGGAGACGTCGCTCGCCCAGCGTATCGCTATGGTCGAGCGTGCTGCGAGCAATAACGGAAGGAGCACAGAGCGGCGTAGGGCCTGTCTAGAGAATGGAATCTGGAGTAACAAGAATACCTGTGCTGTAAACGGTAAATCCAAGTCTGTCACTCGTAGAACGGTGGAGTGGACCAGCCTCCAAAAGGGTCCCAGTTTCTCACAGGACCACCAGGAATGTAGGTAATCACCCACTGCAGCGTCGCATCTCCAGCACTGAGCAGTAAGGCGCAGGCCAATACGGAACTGTAAGGCCGGTGTGCAATACCAGAACATGAGAATTTTGTATGCTTGTTCTTGCATTTTGGCCATTGGTGTGCCGTGATGTATCAGTTCATATGTGTGAGACCAGTCCTCTTCCGTGAGCGGTGTGTCTAGTATTTCCACCCATCTCGATTCAAAAGGAGGCGGGTCATTGGAAGAGGTGGTATTCAGAAGTGTGTAGAGGACCGATACTCCATGTTTGAGAACAGAGGTGGAGACACAAAGCCGCTCAAAAGTGCTCAGAGTTCGTAATATCCTATGTTGACCTGGCAGCGATCTGAGGTAATGTAATATCTGAAAGTAGTTGAATTGCTCAGAAAAAGTCGGAGGATTTGTTCCAGGCGTCTGTTCCCACGGTGGTTGATAAGTAGCATCTTTCAACATCGCCAATGCGCGAGGGTAGTCTGGGCGTAATATCCTAGACCCCAATGTGGGGTGTAGTCTGTCACGGATGGCCCTGTTCTGGGGCACCTGGCAGCAGATTCCTCGCTGCTCGCTGGCCAGGCGCCGAATAATAACGCCACCGGGTGCGCTCACGTGGGACGCCAGGGGGCGGAGCCTGGCGTCATGACGCGGACCCGCCGGGTTTAAAACCCGGCTTCACTAGTTCGCCGGTGCCCTGACGTGGTATTCACTTCCCGCAGAGCTCTTGTGTTTATTGGCAAAATATCTGTGTCTGACCTTGCTTCTGACTTGAACCATTCTGTGTATGACCCCTGGCATTGGCGAACGAACCATTCTGTGTATGACCCCTGGCATTGGCGAACGAACCATTCTGTGTATGACTCCTGGCATTGGTGAACGAACCATTCTGTGTATGACTCCTGGCATTGGTGAACGAACCATTCTGTGTATGACTCCTGGCATTGGCAAACGAACCATTCTGTGTATGACCCCTGGCATTGGCAAACGAACCATTCTGTGTATGACCCCTGGCATTGGCGAACGAACCACCCTGTGTATAACCCCTGGTATTGGCATTTACTCTTCTCACGGTTCTGCTCTTAACTTTGGTACCGAGGTCAGTCTGTGTGGCACCCTAAGCACACATCAGACTACCTCTTATATTACTAAAGTCCTAGGGAGAACGAATACTCTATTCTGTACATCTGTCTGGTGTTTACCCTTGTTTGTCTATTGTCTGGTTAATTATCTGTCTAGTTGTGCCGACCATTCAAGGATCGGAAGGGTAGAGAGCGGTCTATGTATAGGGACCACTATTCTGGTATTCAGGGGGATTCGTGACATTACGTCAGGGCCAATGGATCCCGCAGACCTCTCTATTCAGTTGGCACGTATCGCAGCCAGACAAGAGGAGCAGGACCATAGGATGGACCAGATTTCTCTCGCTCTGCAAACCCTGTTAAATCGGTCCAATACAGGTACCACAAACCCTCCAGACCCAGTATTACCTAGGGTCAGTTCGGTCTCTCCTGAAAGACATAGGCTTAGTATGAAGGCACCCTTACGCTATGATGGTACACCAAGCTTATGCCGGGGTTTTTTGACCCAACTCGAGATCTTGTTTGAGAATAACCCAGGGTCTTGTATGTCTGATAAAGCCAAAGTAGGCTATCTGATTAATCATTTAACAGAAAAAGCTTTATTATGGGCTACGCCATTGTGGGAAAATAAGAAACCCATCATCTATGACTATGAGGGTTTTACCTCTGAGTTAAAACGTACCTTTGATCCCTCTAGAAGGGCTACCAATGCGGGTAGGTCCTTGTTTCACATTAAACAAGGTAATAGGAGGGTCTCCGACTATGCCATAGAGTTTAAGACTTTGACGTCAGAGGTGCTTTGGCCGAACGACGTTTTAACCTTAGCCTTTACCGAAGGCCTGAACGAGGCTTTTATGTTTGAGCTGGCTCCCTTAAAATTACCAGAAAATCTGGACCATCTGATTGATTTTTGCATAGCCATGGACGATCAAATTAGGGAAAGGAGACACCCCAGAGACAGACCCAGAAGGGTCTTGCCTCCTTTACCCTTATTACCCAGACACACCAGTACGTCAGGTAACCCGGAGAACGCAAAAACAGATATGCCAGTCGTTGAACCTATGCAAATAGGAAAAACGGGTATTTCGGAAGCAGAAAGAGCTCACAGAAGAGAAAAGGGGCTCTGCTTCTATTGTGCAGGGGCTGATCATTTCTGCCTTCAATGTCCTCAGAGACCCAGGGTTAGCAGGGGGGAGAGTGGCAAATCGGGTCAAAGAACAGCCAATACCCAGGTTATCGGTTCTCTGTATGCCTCCTTTGTGGATAGTGAAAAAAAAAAATCCAGGATTCTGGTACCGATCTCCCTAACCTGGGAGGGGGTTCACCTCAAGACTGAGGCGTTCTTAGACTCTGGGGCCTCAGGTAATTTCATGGACAAATATTTTGCTGCCAAAAACCTCTTACCTCTGGTTCTCAAGGAGAAGCCTCTAATGGTGGAGGCCATAGATGGTAAACCCCTGTCATGTCCACATATCACTCACGACACTGTCGATGTATGTATGAAAACAGGAGTTTTGCACCATGAAACGATAAGATTTCGAATTATTGAATCTCCCTCATGTCCTGTCGTTCTTGGGTTTCCATGGTTAACAGAGCACAACCCGGTTATTGATTGGGTCCAGAGAGACATAAAATGTTGGGGTCCTAGTTGTCAGTCTAATTGCCTAGGCAGGGTCAATGTGATTGGTAGCCTCAATATTGCCACAGCCCCTCCTTTATCTACAGAGGTCCCTGACTGTTATCTGGCATTAAAGGAGGTGTTCTCTAAAGCCAGGACTGAGGTCCTACCACCACATCGTCCATACGACTGTGCTATTGATTTACTCCCCGGTACTATGCCTCCTAGGGGACACGTATACCCTTTGTCACAAAAAGAAAATGACATTATGGAGGAATACATAAGGGAGAATCTAGAGCGAGGATTCATCAGACGGTCCTCCTCTCCAGCAGGAGCAGGTTTCTTTTTTGTCTCCAAAAAAGAGGGAGATCTGCGACCTTGCATCGATTATAGAGGTTTGAATAGGATAACTATAAGAAATGCATATCCCATACCTCTCATAACAGAATTGTTCGACCGATTAAAAGGGGCCCGTATATATACGAAACTCGATTTACGCGGAGCTTACAACCTGGTTAGGGTTAAAAAGGGGCATGAATGGAAAACGGCTTTTAATACACGGAGCGGGCATTATGAATACCTGGTGATGCCCTTTGGATTATGTAATGCGCCAGCCGTTTTTCAGGACCTCATAAACGATACCTTAAGGGATTTTCTGCAAGAGTTCGTCATAGTATATCTGGATGACATCCTGATATACTCTCCTGATGTGGAAACTCATCACGCCCACGTGAAACAAGTGTTGAAAAAACTATTGAAGGCTGGATTGTATTGTAAACTAGAAAAATGTTTATTCGACATAGAAACAGTGCATTTCCTTGGTTATATAATAACCCCTGAGGGTTTTCAAATGGATCCTAAAAAACTCTCAGCAATTCTTGACTGGCCTCTACCCCAAGGGCTTAAAGCCATCCAGAGGTTTCTGGGGTTTACTAACTACTATCGGAGATTCATTAAAGACTTTTCAGCCTTGGTAGCCCTCACGGCTATGACAAAGAAAGGGGTGGGAAATCAGAAATGGACACCTCAAGCCACTCAAGCCTTTGAGGTACTTAACAAGCATTTACTACTGCCTGTTCTCCGACATCCAGATCCGGCTCTGCCTTTCCAAGTAGAAGTTGACGCCTCCGAACTAGGTCTTGGTGCAGTCTTGTCCCAAAGGGAGGCACCCGACAACCTTGCATCCATGCGGCTTCTATTCCCGGAAATTGTCCCCGGCAGAGAGGAACTATGACATCGGAAATAGAGAGTTGTTAGCAGTCATCTCGGCCTTGGCAGAATGGAGATACTTATTGGAGGGGTCTAGGGACCCGATCGTTATCATAACCGATCATAAGAATCTCACGTACATTGGAGATGCTAAACGTTTAAATTCCAGACAAGCGAGATGGTCATTGTTTCTTTCAAGTTTTAATTTCGTGCTTACCTATAGACCTGGGTCCAGAAACATTAAAGCAGACGCTTTATCGAGACAGTATGAATCTTATGAACATAATATCCAAGATCAGCATCCCATTGTACCCAGGAAAGGATTATAGCCTCTACCACGATTAGTGTCTCGTCTCCTCTAGTGAAAAGGTTGCAGACCGTCCAGGGTGCAGCTCCTGGGGGGAGACCTCCCGCGAAACTCTTTGTACCTGAGAACGAAAGAGAGGAAGTATTTAACGTTTATCATGACAATAAAGCCTCTGGGCATATGGGTATCACCAAAACAGTGTCTAGTATCCGTAAACTCCTCTGGTGGCCCACATTGCGCCGAGATGTTAAAGATTACATAGCTGTGTGCGAGGTGTGCACAAGACATAAAAGTCCCAAAACAGCACCCATTGGTTTACTCCAGCCTTTGCCGATCCCCGAACGACCATGGTCGCATGTAGCCATGGATTTCATAGTAGACTTACCTGAGTCAAGAGGGAATACAGTTATACTTACGGTCATAGATCGATTCTCCAAGATGGGTCATTATGTTCCTCTTCGGAAACTACCTTCGGCAGCCGAACTGGTGCCCATTTTCATTTCTAACGTGGTCCGCATACACGGTATTCCTCTGGAGATTGTCTCTGATAGGGGGACCCAATTCGTCTCCAGATTCTGGAAAGGGTTTTGTAAGAATGTGGGGATAGACTTATCCTTCTCTTCGGCCTATCACCCCCAGACCAACGGAGCAGCAGAACGAGCCAACCAAAATATAGAGAAATATCTCAGGTGCTTTATATCAGAACAACAAAATAACTGGTCAGACCTGTTACCATGGGCAGAGTATGCTTTGAACAGTGCAGTGAGTGAATCCACAGGACATTCCCCTTTCTTCACTGTTTATGGTTTTGATCCTCCCGTGCTCCCCGCTACGTTTCCTGATACCACGATTCCTGCTTTGGATGAGCATTTGGCATCATTGAAAGAGACTTGGGAGAGAGTCAAACAGGCACTGGAAGAGAGTAGTGCCATCCAGAAAACCAAGGCCGACAGACACAGGAGGCAGGCACCCGTGTATCAAGTTGGGGACAGGGTTTGGCTTTCTTCACGGAATATCAAGCTCTTAGTGCCTTCCATGAAGTTGGCACCTAGATATATCGGCCCTATAAGATTCTGCGGCGACTCAACCCAGTCTCCTATGCTTTGGCATTGCCCCCCCAATTAGGATACACATGTGTTCCACGTAAGCCTTTTGAAACCGTTGTTATGTAACCGGTACACCAAGGCCCGTGCTCCACCTCCTCCTGTCTCTGTGGAGGGCGAGGAGGAGTTCGAAGTTAAGGCCATTTTGGATGCCAGGATGTCTAGGGGGTCCTTACAGTACTTGGTCGATTGGGTGGGTTACGGTCCAGAGGATCGTTCTTGGATTCCGGCTGCTGAAGTCCATGCCCCTCGGTTGGTGAAGGCCTTCTATGTGACACACCCCCGTGCCCCTGGGGGTCGTCCAGTGGCCGCCCGTGGAGGGGGGTTCTGTCACGGATGGCCCTGTTCTGGGGCACCTGGCAGCAGATTCCTCGCTGCTCGCTGGCCAGGCGCCGAATAATAACGCCACCGGGTGCGCTCACGTGGGACGCCGGGGGCGGAGCCTGGCGTCATGACGCGGACCCGCCGGGTTTAAAACCCGGCTTCACTAGTTCGCCGGTGCCCTGACGTGGTATTCACTTCCCCAGAGCTCTTGTGTTTATTGGCAAAATATCTGTGTCTGACCTTGCTTCTGACTTGAACCATTCTGTGTATGACCCCTGGCATTGGCGAACGAACCATTCTGTGTATGACCCCTGGCATTGGCGAACGAACCATTCTGTGTATGACTCCTGGCATTGGTGAACGAACCATTCTGTGTATGACTCCTGGCATTGTGAACGAACCATTCTGTGTATGACTCCTGGCATTGGCAAACGAACCATTCTGTGTATGACCCTGGCATTGGCAAACGAACCATTCTGTGTATGACCCTGGCATTGGCGAACGAACCACCCTGTGTATAACCCCTGGTATTGCATTTACTCTTCTCACGGTTCTGCTCTTAACTTTGGTACCGAGGTCAGTCTGTGTGGCACCTAAGCACACATCAGACTACCTTTATATTACTAAAGTCCTAGGGAGAACGAATACTCTATTCTGTACATCTGTCTGGTGTTTACCCTTGTTTGTCTATTGTCTGGTTAATTATCTGTCTAGTTGTGCCGACCATTCAAGGATCGGAAGGGTAGAGAGCGGTCTACGTATAGGGACCACTATTCTGGTATTCAGGGGGATTCGTGACATAGTCCTACTGGAAATGCTGGATTATCCGCCAGTGGCAGTAGTGGAGATGGGTACGAGGAGAGCTGACTCTTCGTTGTGTTGGAGTCCCAGACCCGTAGTGTCGCTGTTAGCAACGGATGTGTCCGGAGGGTTCCTGGTCTATTGGATTTTGCAATCCATGGTAAGGCCTACAGACGGATCTCGGGGGAAACATCTTCGAGGTCTAGCCATAAGGGTCTCCTACCTCCCGTAGACCACTCAGAGAGACGTAAGAGATGAGATGCGAAATAATATTTGTGGGGGTCAGGGAGTGCCACTCCCCCAGCGGATTTAGGGCGTGTTAGAGTAGTCCATTTGACACGTGGACGTGAGCCGTGCCAAATAAATTTCAGGATACTCGACTTGATCCGTGCGAAGAAGTGTCTAGGGATAATTGTCGGTATGGTCTGAAAGAGCTAGGGAAGGCGCGGCAACAAGTTCATCTTTATTATGCTGAGTCGGCCAAACCACGACACCTTGACTTTTTTCCAGGAGAGTAGGTCCGTTTGTAGGGTGTCCCACAGTGTTGGGAAGTTAACCTCAAACAGAGAAGTAAGACGAGTGGGGAGTGTAATCCCTAGGTATTTCATGGTATTCGTGCACCATCGAAACGGGTGAGAGGTACGTAGAAGATGTGCGCTTGTCGCGGGCACAGTAATATTAAGTAGCGTCCAATGTGGCGAACAGGAAAGGCCATGCTACTCGATCGAACGCCTTTTCAGCGTCGGTCGAGAGCAAGAGAACCTCCCCATTAGAGCGGTGAGCCGCGTGAATAACGTTCAGTGCCCTTATGGTGCCATCACGTGCTTCCCTACCTGGTACGAATCCCACTTGGTCCTTCTTCACTAGTGCGGGAACGAAGGGTTGGAGACGAAGTGCCAGTACCGAGGAGAACAATTTCAGGTCACAATTGAGGAGTGATATCGGGCGGTAGTTGGAACACATAGTTGAGTCTCTGCCTTCCTTAGGTATGACCGATATGTGTGCGAGCGTGGTCTGGGGGTGGAATCGGGATCCATCCCTTAGCGCATTAACAGAGGCCGTTAAGTGCGGTAGGAGGACTTGCGAAATTTTTTTATAGTACTCGGAGGGTAATCCGTCCGGGCCCGGAGCTTTACCGTTTTTTTGTCGTTTGAGTGCCGTTTGTAGTTCACTTATCTTAATTGGGTCATTGAGAGAGTCTCGTTCTGCACCTGTCAGACGTCTATGGATTCTAGTGGATAGGTATTCCGAAATGTCGTGGTTAAGCTCGGGTGATGGCACCGGTGCACTGGAATACAGTGCGTTATAATAGTCGCGGAAAGCAGTCACAATCGCATCCGGGGTTTTTGAAGGGGCGACCCCCTCTGATCTGATCATTGGGATATAATTGTGTGCTCGTTGTTTCCTCAGGAGGTGTGCTAAAAGGCGTCCCGGTTTATTTTCGTGATACGTGAAGAAGCATTTCGTTTGAAGTATAGTCCTATGGATCTGAAGTTGGGATAATTCCTCTAGGCGCGTACGTTTCTGGAGCAGTAGGCAATAGGTTTGCGGGTCTTTGGTTCTCATATGCTCCTGCTCCAGCCTTCGAATATCTTCTAATAAGCTCTTGGTATCCGCTAGGCGTTCTCGTTTCTTCTTCGACGCTATGCCGAGTAGGGTTCCACGGATGGTGGCCTTATGGGCTTCCCATAGCGTGTGTGCCGAGACGTCCGTCCCGTTTTCTGTGAAGTAAGTACGGAGATTGTCTCTTACCGTGTCGCTAACCACCTTGTCTTGGAGCAGGGAAACGTTTAGTCTCCAGTGGAGTTACTAGGGCGGAAAGTGCGCCGAGCGTAGTGTAAGAGGAGACCGGTGTGTGGTCTGACCACGTACGGCTCATGATGGTAGAGGAGAGTACCTCACCAAGTGAGAAGTGGGATGTGAAGATATAGTCCAGGCGGGAGTAGGAGAGAGTGTACTTCCGAGAAAAAGGTGTAATCCCTCGTCGTCGGGTGGAGCAAGCGCCAGCGCGCAGCCGTCTATCAACTGTAGATCTTGCAGTTTACGGCGGATCGACCTCAAAATATGTAAAGGGGTTCTAGTCACTCCGGCTGAGGAGTCTTCTGTTGGGAACAGGGCAACGTTAAAGTCTCCTCCAAGGATCAAAGTTCCTTCTGTGAAGGGAGTCAGTTTGGCAACGATCTTATTGAAGTACAAATGTTGTTTTGTGTTAGGGAGGTACACCGAGGCAAAGGTATATTTCGCCCCTGCAATGGTGCCCTTTATAAAGACCCCTCTACCATCCCCGATATAAAGTGCCTCATGATAGACAAAGGATAAACTCTTCGAGAGTAAGATAGTGGCCCCTTTCACCTTTCTATCGGGTAGTTTGAGTCTCGAAGGGCAGGGTGTCCTGTCGCGTAAAAGTGAGTTTCCTGAAGCAATGCTACGGAGCATCGTGTTGCTCGTAAGTCCCTCAAAAGTCTGCGTCGTTTTTCCGGGGCGTTTAATCCCCGTACATTGAATGAAACGACCTTCAGGTCGTCCGGCGTGAACGCTGAGGAGCGCCCCCCCCCCGCCATCCCAAGAGCCGCACAGGCAAAGCAGCAATGGAAAGATAAGTAGAAGTGGCGCGCCTGGAATTAGAAAGATATCCCTGGGCTGCAGGTAGAGTGAAGGTACTGATGGAGAAGGGGGGGGGGGTAAGAGGTCAAAAGTTGTATATTCGTCCCTTGGAAGAGGTAGGGGTAGTAGGGTAAGTAGTTACAGTAAGAGAGAAGAAAGGGAAGAGGGTTCAAAGGTGAGAAGATTAAGGGGAGTAGGTAGGGGGTAAAGAAGAGGAGAGGAGAAAAAAAAAAAAATATATAGTAATAATTACCAAAGGGGTATAGGCGTCCGTCCAAGGAGATAACACCACGTCACTCTATTCGAGAGGTAGTACGAGGTCTCCGAGGAGTAGTGCAGGAACGCCGATCCAAAAAGGACCCCGTGGGGGAGACGCTGCTCCGAACCGTGGAGTAGAAAAAAAAAAGGTATCCAAAGTAGCAGGACAAACGTACTATTAACCTATTTACATTTGGTTGTGGTCCCCTCCAATAGCGTTGAACCGGGCACTTGCAAGGAGGGCCCATAAATGAACAAATAACTTAGCTAAGAACAGTAGCATGTAATAAAAACACATAAGATAATCCCCATATCCCACCATGTCGCAGAGAAAAGAAGGTGAGAAAGTCCGGCATGTAAGATGTCCCGTAGTATTCCACGTCGAAAATCCCCATGCAAGCCGCCAGTGACCCAGGGGGGCGGACGTAGTAAGGGTGTGCGGGAGTTCGTCCTTCTCTTCCCTCCCCCGGGCTCCAGGAGCGTTAGGCCCACTATCCCCTCCATGTGGGTACCGCAACCACATGAGACTCCCTCCTGTAACCCAGCCTCTCTAGGCCTCACCCACAGCCTTCCCCAACCAGTTCAAAACAGCCCTCTTTATTATCATTCCCTGGACCTCCTGTGAAAATTTCAGCCATTTTCGCTCAGTAGTTTCTTTGCAAACAGCGTTTCATTTTCCCAGATTCATACAAATGGTTTTGCTAATTTATTCACTGCCTCCTCTACGTCACAGCTGCTTTGGCTCTGTGTGATTCGGCTCATGTTCCCTGTTCGGCTTTTTCGAAGGTTAATCCAGATGTTTTTGCTTGTTTTCAGCGTGCATTCGGTTAGTTTTCGTCAGGTTTTCGGCAGCTTTTCCCTGCAATTCGGGGACCCTGTGCTGTTTGCTGAATACACCGCAGGGTCACCGAAATGCAATCGGCAAAAGGAACGAATTGAAGAGAACGAAAAGTCACCGAACGTGCGGTGACTTTTCGAATCTCTTTGGATAACCCTGTAAGAATTTGTCAGCTGGATGATACTTGGTTCCCTCCGTGTTATAAAGATCAGTATATAGTTATATATTTTGATTAATTTACCACAAGGCCAAGCAACAAAACTGATGGAAAACCTGTTGTTGTTGTTGTAGTTTGTATTATTTATCATTATTACGTTGCCTTTTTAAAAGCCAATAAAACGTATCCAAAACTCTTAATATCTGGCTTGCTTATAGAGACCGATGTTGTTCTGTATCCTACGCAACTTAAGTCATAGGGTACGTGCGCTGGCCGCCATATTGGTTTTAGTGACACATTTCTCATTTCATTCAAAAATATTTATCTCCAGAACTGCTTATGCTACACATCTGAAACTTGAGACGTGCTCAAATTCTGTTCAAGAGAAATTGTCTGGTCGTGTGGTTTTGGCCAAACTTTCAAAGATCTTCTTCTCTTAAACATATATAAGGAGGATTTGACACTTTCAATGTTATGAGCAAAGAAATGTCGCCGACATTACAGTGCTCTCTCATTCCCCGCGCTTCCCTAAACTAAGGGGAATCAGTTTGCGACCCTGCGGTGTATTCAGAATGCACCGCAGAGTCTCCGTATTGCAGGGAAAACTCGCCGAACATACTCTCTAAAAACCCACCAAACACTCACCAAAAACCTGCAAAAACCACGCCGGAAAAAGCCGACGAGCAGCCTATCACTTTCACAGTGCAGAGCAGCCACTGGAAAAGCCGACAAGTTGACGAACAGGGTGAAAAAAAGGAAACAGTACACTTGAAAGTTTCAAAATTGAAACGCTGTTTGCAAATAAACTACTCAACGAAAATGTCTGGAATTTACATATAAGATCCAATGAATCATAGTAAAAAGGTCTGTTAAGGAACAATGGAAAAAACGATTTAAAATAAAAAAAACGGTAAAGACATTTGCCGAACAAATCCCAAAAAGTGCCTTAAAAGATCCTAAAAAAATCTATAAATAAAGAAACTTTTTACTGCAAAATAAAATAATAAACGGTTTATTAGATATTGGATTAAAAAGGGAATATTTTTAACATTGAAGCTTATCGGAATCGCCTGAATAAACCTGCCGAATGAAACCGCTGAACAGCAGGGCATTTCGGCACCTTTTCTCTGCTGTTCGGTGTTCTCTGAATAGATGAACCATTGCTTCTCTATGGGGGATTTCACTGCCCTCCAACAGTACTGTACGTGCAGGCAGTTCACCAAAATTAGGCAAACTGCCTGCTCTCTGAATAGCCGAATGGCCCCAAAATGCCACCATATGCTGAATTTCAGTGTCCGGTTATATTTCGGGGCCAGATCGGATCTCTCTGAATAACCCCTATAGTATACATGTTCACAGTTTGTTAGAATCAAGTCGGAAGCATAATCAATACGGCCGCTATAGGTCACCGGCTTTTCGATACTGATACTTTTTATTCTTCCATTTTATCAAAGTGCATGTATAAGGCAAATCACTGTCCTAAAACACGTGAATTTTATTGTGAATATAGATACATGGAATAACTTTCCATTGTCCATAAATTGCTTTGGGGTGCCTAATGGATTTTGCCTATACATTTGTGGAATCAAGAGACAGAGCTTTTTCTAATACAACATTTATTTTTGATTTTTCATTCTGAAACAGAGAAATAACTCAGGTTTTTACTCTGAACTTGCTGATTCTCCTCCACTGCATTCAATGTCTCAGAACTACTAAACCACTGAGACATGCACATGGCACAAATCACAGTCCCTGTGGCTGAGAAACACAGCGATCGCCACCTGCTGGTAGGAGGTTAAGGCAGCAGCAACAGAGCTATTGACAATACAGTTATGGGCTTGACAATAATGACAAAATAAAAAAACAGCAAATACTTATTACTTCATTCTGCATACTGTATTTTCTTTTGGGGTGCAATGTGTTTAATACACATTTAATACACAGAGTGCCACACATTCAGAAATTGATCGGAGGGATCCTTTCTTATGTCTCTTTTTTTAAAGGTCCTGCAAAGGAACTGCAAGTCATAAAATTCCCAGCAACGAGTCTGTAAATTATAATAAATGTTCATAGAAATCTCTCGATATAAATAAGATACTTTGCTTCTAAACTGCATTTTATCGACATAATTTGGCTTTGAAAGGTCATAAACATTTGTCTTATTGTCATGTTTACGGTCATGTTCATACTTATTTGCTTAAAGGAACACTTTAATCAAAAATCCCCCCCCCCCCGTTTTTTTACATTAAACTAGCCCTATTCCCTCACTAACTAGGTAGGGATTTTTTTTTTTTTTGTAACTGTAATACCCTAAAATCCACTTGTTTCCAGCGGCGTCTTTTTTTTTTTATACTCCCCTCCCTCTTCTTCCGCTCCCGTCCTTCTTGCTTTCAATTGCCTTCTGGTTTACGTGAGAAGCGCGCATGCACGCCTCTCACGTAAGCCAGCCAATCGGCAGGCTTCCTCCTGGCTCCATCTGCTGAGGATTAGTGTTGCGCGCAAGAGGATGCGCGCAACACTAATCCTCAGGCTGCCGCCAGCTACTGCGGCGAGTTGGAGACGTCATCGCACTGAAAGCGCGATGACGTCTCCTACTCGGCAATAGTCGGCAGAAGCGGGAAATCTGAATCCCGCTCTGCTGACTGACAGCTGGGAGGGCGGAGTAAAGTTCTCCGCCTCTCTCAACTGTTTTCAGCTGTTTCAGCCGATCGGCTGAGCGGAGGGAGGGGGGACAGGCAGGGGAATACTCAGGGCATCATGACCACCTAAAAAAGCTTAGGTGGTCATGTTGCCTAGAGTATCCCTTTAATATTAAGTACACTCTTCCTGCATCCGGTAGACAATTAAAATATTTGAACTAATTGTCAAGCTTTAATGGGCCTTATAAAATATTTGTATTTATTTTTCCCAGCAGAATTGTGAAACTGTATTTCACAATAAGCTAACAAAGTAACACTAATGTGTCATTAATAGATTTTTAATAATACATTCATCACTGACTGTCTGGCCTCAGGTGCTCGTATACAAACTATGGGGAACATTGTTCCAACAAGAATTTTTTCCAGGGATATGGCGTTTCCATTTAAAGACTATAGAGCTTTTGTTATTTCAGTTCTTGATGTTTCTTTTTAATGTCCCAACAAATATATGACATTCATCATAATAATTATAACGATTCACTAGGAGCCAATACGTGTATATACATGCATCGACAAACCGGTAAAAGGCATTAGATGTCTCCTTCGGGAAAAATAAGTCCCCTTGATGTTTTGTGTAGAAGAAAAGGTAAAGGGCTCTATTACATTCTTCACGCAAAAATGCACGGTAAACGCGTGAATTTTTGCGCGCAGCGTTAAACGTTAACGCGTGTAAATTAACGCTGGTATTACAATCCTCGCGCATTATTTCATCCGTCAAAAAATAACGTGCGGAAAAAAGACGTGCGAAAACACACGCGCATTAAAGTTGCGCGCAGAAATTAGTGTGCGGATTGTTTTTTTATGCGATTCAGCCAATCAGAATTAAGAACCACAATTGTCTCACGTTAAGATTTTGCGCCTGTCAAAGTCAATCTGCGCATATATGCTGCAGCAATAATAAAAACACGCACAACTTCTCAATTTTATTGTTTGGGTATGTGTAGAGTGTGTAACTATACTTTGCTGTATTTTTTATTTTTTTTTGGGTTCGGCCAGGACGTTCAGATTTGCCGTTACCACCAGCTTTTAAAAGACCTTAAAATTATGCGCGCAAACGCTGTTTGTTAAATTTTGCGCATAGATTGTAATAGCATCCGCGTACCAGCGCACAAACGCATTTGCGCTCACAATGTTAAGTATAGGACGCGCGCAGTACAGTGCGCCCGCGCAGGTTCACCCGCGGTAGATGTTAACGCACATTTTTTGCGCGGACATTCTAATACGACGTTCAGCGCAAAGGGTTTGCCCCTCGCGTTAATGCGTTTTTGCCCATGCGTTAACGTTTGCGCGAAGATTGTAATAGAGCCCAAGGTATACAAATGGGCAAAGTACGTCTCAGTAAAAAGAATATTTGGTGCATAAGCTGAAAAATGTAATTACGTGCTGGGGTATGAATAAACAAAGCAGCAGAACAGTCTATTGTAGCAGACGTCATACAGGAAGGGGCATGGGAAACATTTAACACCCACCTTTACCATAAAATAAATGGTTTTGGTAAAAAGAAAGGTCACTATGGGAAATTACAGATGTCAAGATGAGTCAACTATGTTTCATTTCAAGCATATTGTTCAACAGCAAAATATTAGAATAATAAAAGGTTATAGGTGGAGGTGAATATGCTGCAAGATATCATTTCATTTTATGTATCCGTTATATCCTCTATATGCAGCGAAAAAAAGATAAAGACCTATTTTTGCAAAGAGCCACAGTGATCTATATTCACCTAAGACATCTTTGAGGGGATTTAAAAAGATACAGTTGTTGGATAAATGCTGTAGGCTTTGATGAATTGATGTGAGGTGCTGGATGGCTGGACAGCAGAGTGAGATTCTGAAAGACTCACCATTCTTTGTATGAATTAATTTAAAGCAGAACTCAAAATTTTGTGTTATACGTTACTAGCCGAAACAAAGCGTCCCTCACCATCAGTGACTCTTCTGGCTAAACCCACAAGATCATGCCCATCATCTTTTGCTGTGACTGGTCCACGTTTCCCCACCTAATTATGTCCCTGCACTCATAAACCTCTTTATCTTTTTCACCTGTTCCTACCTCAGTCCTGTACTTGCAATCTTAAATCTGTTCCTGCCCCCCCTACATTGTCACCTCATACCTGTTCCTGAACCCTATCCTTTCAGCGCCAAATCTGCTCCTACCCTTGTCCCTCCATCCCTAGATCTGTTCCTGAACCCTTAAACATTTCAGAGCAAGTCTTTTCATTAATCTTTCCTGCACCCTTAAATTGCACCGCTAAACCTAGCACCCCTAATTCCTGCTCTGCACCCCCAGACCTGTCCCTGCTCTTCTAAACCAGGCACTGCATTTCCAAAATGCCTCTGTACCCCTAAACCTGTCTCTATTTCTCTACCTCTTTCACCAACTTCTGGACCCGTTATTCTACTTCTATATTTACAATTGTCAACATGCACCCACACACTGTCACTCCATTCCTGTGTCTAAACCCTAAACATTCCCCATCGTAACTGTTCCTATCCCACTCTTGTTTCTGTCACCTTATGTTCCTGTCTTATCGCTGTCCCTGTATGCCCTAACCTGTCTATTTTCTCTTTGCCTGTCCCTGCTCCCCTGTACTGCTTTCGTCTCTGTTTTACACAGAAAAGCTCTCCTGATTGCTCTTTCACTGACAGCTGCAGAACAGCATCACTGTGGCCAAACGGTGTATTGCATGTCAGGAGATTCTTACATTCAAACAGATCACACTGTGCTTCAGTTTAAATTCTTCTCCAGGACATTATCCCAAAGCTTCTCAATGGGGTTACGGTCTGGACTTTGTGGTGGCCAGTCCATGCGTGAAAATGATGTCTCATGCTCCCTGAACCACTCTTACACAAATTGAGCCCGGTGAATCCTGGCATTGCTCTCTCGGAATATGCCCGCTGTGCCATCAGGGTGTTGTTTGATGACATCTACCAATAGAATTTGAATGTAGAGACAAAGTCATATGGTGACGGAGCAGACACGCAGTCAGATGATCATCAATCCTAATTTATTGTTGGACAAATATATAGTGTTACATCACTTCTGTACATCTTACATACTACAGACATAAGTTCAGACAGGGTTCACTGCCTGGTAGATAACTTACTCTGTAAAACTAAAAACAACAACAACAATAACACTCTTTTAGAGAGTTGGGAAAATGTGTGCTTGGTGATACTGTAATTCTTTATACTTTCATATATACATTTATATTAATTTACATGATTTTATTGCCAGTTACAGCCAGGCATTGTTTTTGTCTTGTTTACAGAATTCCTTCTGCTTTGCGTTTAATGAAAGTAATAAGTATCTCACATCTTGTTTTTTAGCAGGTGAACTAGACAGAGGTGGCCCTAGAGTTTGTGGTTTGTGAGGCCTATGGCAAAGCTCACATAAGAGGCCCTTGTGCTGATACAGAAATTCTCTTACTGCATTTTAGTTAAAGATGGCTCCACGTGCTCTCAAGGGAGGCTGGAGTTTGTGAATATAGGAGTGTATTTGTGCAGTATATGAATAGCCTGTTTCACTGATATTCCAAATAAATTCCATCACATGAGGGCTTAGGCGACCACCTATATTGCCGCCTCTTACACAAAAATCCAGCAACAAACACTGTGCAAAAAAAGAAATCAATACAAATTAAAACCACCGTTTAGTTCATAGTACTAATAGTATTATTAAGTAAGTATGCATACACCTCTCTCTATACATAGAGGTTTTTATTATGTATCTTTGATATATATATATATATATATATATTTTGCAGAGTCCTTTGAACGGACTTTAATCAAAGTATAGGTAGATCTTCATATGGTTCTATCAAACTCACGTAACAGTCATATCATTTTGTTTTCCCCACTGCACAATCTAAACTCTTCTTTTAATTTAGACGAACCGATAAATACTGAAGATTTTCTTGGGTGGTGATATTTTTGTGGCAGCGGAAAATATTTTACCTGTGTCTGCGTCATTCTCTACCCCATTAGGCCGGTTTCAGACGTGCGCCCATACTGACATGCATCCCAGCATCTGTCGCAGCGTAGCCGCTGCAGCACGCACACGAATTGCACTTGCTACAGCTGGCATGCTTCAGACATTCGGAAAGCTTCCCCGTCGAAGCGCTCCGACGCATGTTCAACGGGGCTGCAAAACACGATCCTCCATAGGAGGATTGAGCCTTGCAGCGCTGAGCGTACTAACTGCGCTCAGCGAGGTGGCCAGACGGGCGGCAGAGTGGAAGGAACGTCCAGTCTCATGGACATTCCTTCCACTCTGCAAAACGCTTGTCTGACCCTGGCCTTAGATATTACTACGAGCCAAAGTGGCTAATGTCTATCTCTCTCGCAAACGACACCTAACCTGCAGCCCATCAGGCTGGTGGCTGCCAGCAATGACCTAGAAATTTGAATTGCAGAGGAAATTTTCCTTTCGCAATGAAGCAGCCATAACCAATTATGGATAGTAATGTATCCGTTCTATCAGTTCAGTTGTTCATTTCCTTGTTCCTCCTCTGGATAGTGACAGCTGCAGGCATCTTCCTGATCGGGGATTTTTATCAGAATTTGCTGAATCGGTTGATTAGGCTGAACGGGCACTGAAAGTTTAATAAGACAATAACATATTGTTAGTGTGAGATCATGCAAGCTGTGCTTTGAATCAGATCATCAAGTACATTACAAGCAAACCTGAAAAAAAATGAAAAACATCTTATCAAGTTAGAAAATAACTTGTTGATTGTCCATGTAACAGTAGTCACTTGACACTTGGGGTACATGGAACTAAACATGCGTTTGGGAGGTGTGGGTCAGATGTGTTCTATTGTTTTCTAGTTAAGGTCACCCTGTACTTACAGTTGTAGGTACAAGGTGTTTGTGTTTTCTGTGCCCTATTTTCTGATGTCTGTGTTGTTTCCCTTATGTATCATTTGTATGTAATAGTTCCGGATTCCTTTGTTTCTCCATCCAACCCCCCCCCCCCAGGATCTAGCTTAAACCAGCTCTTTCTGCCACCTTCCTCAGCCATTGTCTGTTACGCAAGGGCGTGTGTGTGTGTGTGTGTGAGGGGGGAGGCTATTGGGAGGCTAGTCACTATGAAAACACCAGGGTGTCTCTTACCATTGTATTCTAACCATCCCCAGTCTGTGTTTGTAGTTTTAAACTCTAAATAAAGTCATTCTAAGTTTTGTGTTCACCCTAAAAGGAGCTCCAGCTATTGACTGAGTGCGTACAGGCCAGAATCAGAACTCCTTCGGGACACTAACAGCGAGGGGAGCCTTTCTGCACGTGGATTCCAATTCTGAGTACTGATACTCACGTTACAGTCCACATCCTCACCTCAGCACTAGTATTTCCCAATTTTGTTAACTCCCGTACCCAGTTTTTATCCCTCTTGCTCACCCCTTTCTTTATTTCACAAATTTTACGATTACCAAATAAAAACTGACGTAGACGTTGTGTTTGATATGCTTTTGTAACCTCCCATTTATACAGTCATGGTCGAAATTGTTGACACCCCAGAAATTTTTCCAGAAAATCAAGTATTTCTCACAGAAAAGTATTGTAGTAACACATGTTTTGCTATACACATGTTTATTCCCTTTGTGTGTATTGGAACAAAACAAAAAAGGGAGGAAAAAAAAGCAAATTGGACATAATGTCACACAAAACTCCAAAAATGGGCTGGACAAAATTCTTGGCACCCTTAACTTAATATTTGGTTGCACACCCTTTGGAAAAAATAACTGAAATCAGTCGCTTCCTATAACCATCAATAAGCTTCTTACACCTCTCACTCGGAATTTTGGACCACTCTTCCTTTGCAAACTGCTCCAGGTCTCTCTTATTGGAAGGGCGCCTTTTCCCAACAGCAATTTTAAGATCTCTCCACAGGTGTTCAATGGGATTTAGATCTGGACTCATTGCTGGCCACTTCAGAACTCTCCAACGCTTTGTTGCCATCCATTTCTGGGTGCTTTTTGACGGATGTTTGGGGTCATTGTCCTGCTGGAAGACCCAAGATCTCGGACGCAAACCCAGCTTTCTGACACTGGGCTCTACAGTTGGACCCAAAATCCTTTGGTAATCCACAGATTTCATGATGCCTTGCACACATTCAAGGCATCCAGTGCCAGAGGCAACAAAACAACCCCAAAACATCATTGAACCTCCACCATATTTCACTATAGGTACTGTGTTCTTTTCGTTGTAGACCTCATTCCGTTTTAGGTAAACAGTAGAATGATGTGCTTTACCAAAAAGCTCTATCTTGGTCCCATCTGTCCACAAGACATTTTCCCATAAGGATTTTGGCTTACTCAAGTACATTTTGGCAAACCTTAATCTTGCTTTTTTATGTCTCTGTGTCAGCAGTGGGGTCCTCCTGGGTCTCCTGCCATAGCGTTTAATTTCATTTAAATGTCGACGGATAGTTTGCGCTGACACTGATGCTCCCTGAGCCTGCAGGACAGCTTGAATTTCTTTGGAACTTGTTTGGGGCTGCTTATCCACCATCCGGACTATCCTGCGTTGCAACCTTTCATCAATTTTCCTCTTCCGTCCACCCACAGAGAGATTAGCTACAGTGCCATGGGTTGCAAACTTCTTGATAATGTTGCGCAATGTGGACAAAAGCAAATCTAGATCTCTGGAGATGGACTTGTAACCTTGAGATTGTTGATATTTTTCCACAATTTTGGTTCACAAGTCCTCAGACAGTTCTCTTCTCTTTCTGTTGTCCGTGCTTAGTGTGGCGCCCACAGACACACAATGCAAAGACTAAGTGAACTTCTCTCCTTTTTTCTGCTTTCAGGTGTGATTATGTATATTGCCCACACCTGTTACTTGACCCAGGTGAGTTTACAGGAGCATCACATGCTTGAAACAATCTTATTTATCCACAATTTTGAAAGGGTGGCAAGAATTTTGTCCAGCCCATTTTTGGAGTTTTGTGTGACATTATGTCCAATTTGCTTTTTTTCCTCCCTTATTTTGTTTTGTTCCAATACACACAAAGGGAATAAACATGTGTATAGCAAAACATGTGTTACTGCAATACTTTTCTGTGAGAAATACTTGATTTTCTGGAAAAATGTCTGGGATGCCAACAACTTCGGCCATGACTGTATGTTCATTCATGTATCGCTCTTTTCCCTTCACAGTGTTTGTATTTTTTATTTGTATGACTGTAGCATTGTTTTATCTCAATAAATTAAACCAATGTTTACAATTACAGGTAATTATAAAGTGAAAGCAAATTCCGCAGTGCTGTCTAATGGATCGGACAAAACAAAACAAATTAACAAAGAGCTTAGACACACTGAGAACAATGGGAGAAGAAATGTGCCTTGAGATGTATTGTTTTTGGCTTTTAGAAAATTGACTATTAAAAAAAAAAAAAAATCGACAATGGTTTGGCATTAGGTTCCCACCTTAAGAAGTTCACCTTCACCTTAATGGCCATTGAAGTAGAATAAAAACATCTGTGTTCTTGGTTAGAGTAGATATGTGGCATTCAAAGTGTAGGTGACATTATTTTGGTGTGTTTTATGCATGGAGTGGGGCTGAATGCTAACATGGATGTAGCGCACCATACAGATTTTTATGTGTTTTCATGAATATTGTTTATTATAAGTAAGATAGTTTGATTAACATTCAATAAAAATACGTATCATTAGATGAAAAAAAAGTAAGTCTTACATCTTTTTAATTTACTTTTCATCTTCTCCACACATATCAAGATGTGTCGACTGATTATCATCATTGCAAAGAGCATCAAGACCAAAGGGATGGCAATGTAGGCTATAAGCATTCCAATATTGTAAACCTCAGAATTACCTAAAGGCAATAAACATTTATTAGGAAAAACACAACGATTCTTGTGTGATCTGTGAAAACTCACTTGATTGTCAGTCTATAGTACTAAATTAAATAGCAGAATCCAGGAAAGGCACGTGGTATTTCTTAAATCTCTCGTTTCTGTTCATTTAGAGGAGCTTTAATTAGGGGAGGTGCCTAGAGAGGTATCCACCATGGCTCCCTGACGAGGCTGAAACAAGGGGTTGCGTTTCCTCTCAGGCAGGGAAGAGTGTCTTGGCATTTCAGCTCTGGCCATCCTTTTTGGGTGATAGTAGTCTGATTTGCATTTGGTATAGCCTGCTCTGTAATGGCACCATTGAACCTTGTGAGCTCTAAGACTCACCGTAGGGCAGGCCGCTAGTGCTGTTCCTGGTTCTCAGCAATCTCATATACCTTTTGTTTTGCTCATTTGGGGAAGCTCCATAGAACCTTTCTGGAGGGTGATCTCGTTATTTATATGTAAATTTTAGATGTACGTAGCAAAAAAGGTTATTAGCACCTCTTAATTGCCAATTTAAACACATTGGTAAAAATTGTACACTCCCAGATTGTGAGTTCCTACGGGAATAGGGCCCTCATCTCCTCCTGTACTGTTTGTCAAATGTTGTTCAATGTATTGTAACCCTGTCTATACTGTGCTTATTGTACAGCGCTGCGGAATATGCTGGCGCTTTATAAATAAAGAATAATAATAATAATAATACACTGCTCTGAGATAAAAGTGAGTACAGGATGATTTACAAATATCAAGACAAACATTCTGATATTGAAACTGAGTGAAAAATGTCTAAAATTTATTTTCTTTATTCGCTAATTGAGTTTTTTTTACCACCCATATTCAAAATGCAGTCTATACTGCAATTACAGAAAATGGGTTGGGAGAGAATCTCTTAAACCAAACTGAGAGTTGATGAAGCTTTCCTGTGTTTTTTGAGAATTGCTTCTCCACCTCAGAGAACCTCCTCAACTCAAATCTTGTAAATGTTTTGGATATCTTGTGATTTTCTTAAATTTTTCTTAAATTATTCATTTATAACAATTATTTTAGGGTTCTGTTTCCTTTCTGTGCAAAAATATCTGATGTTTTTTTTTTGAGAAAGGATTTTACCAGGAAGGATACATTGAGATTTCTCTCGTTTTCAAGTATGTCCTGGGTGGCGAGTATGTACCGTCAGGTGTCTTGCCCAAGGACATTTACTGGAGAGGTGCTCTTGCTGGGATCAAACCCATGTCGCCACAGGCTCTCTCCACGCAGAGCAGTGATGTTACCTCTACTCCACCTAGCCGGGGATGTTTTCCCCGGTAAAATCTCAGAAAAATGTGTATTTTTGATATTTAATTGCGGTTGATGTTTATGAGCCATGACTGAGACCTCAAATGCTTATGTGAGATCTGGTAGATAAACTTATATTTTGAGAATCACTTTCCCAACCCTGGTCCTCAAGTACCCCTAACAGGCCAGATTTGGGGAAATGCAGACTGAATCTAGCAATCACTGAGTAGCAAATCATATCACCTGCGCTGTGCTTCAGATGTCTGTCAAACCTGGCCTGTTAGGAGGACTTGACTCTGACCACACAGAAATTCTTCTTGAATATCTCATCATGATATCGAGCTGAGAAAAATGTCCCTGCCATCTTCATTCCATATTTAGCCAAGTGTTTATCTGAATCTACCCCAATGTATACTAGACAATGGGAGGAAGAGAACGGAGAGTTTATTTTTTCTTTCTTTTAATCAAAATTGGTACGTTGGTCTAATGTTCTTTCATGCCTCAAAAAAATGTTTATGTCATTGCTCTCCATTAAACATAAAATATCTCTGGGCACCTGTCATTTTAGACCTCGATGTGCATCACGTCACTTACTTTTTACTTCTGTGCTTGTGACGGACGTTGTGGTTGATCTTTCCGTAGTTTTGGTTACAATACCCCCACAAACCACATCTGAAGAGCTGGTTCCATTAAGCAAAATGTTACCATTCTCACAACTGCAAAAATAAGAGCGAAAAAAAACATGTAAAACCTTAAGTAGTTATTTTCGGCAGCGAGACGGGGACTTCACCAGTCCAGCTTTACAGCTCACCGTAACTCTTTTAACATTCACTATGAAATATATTTTGTTGACACCAACAGATTGGGGTAGCTATGACTATACGTCCTGGAAACTATGACTAAAGGCACTGGTGGGAAGGTGACTGGTCAATGTGTACAGAAAAAAGAGTTAGTAGCAACCTAATGATGGAGATGGGGGTATACACTGAGGGCCCTATGCCATAGTAAACGCTAACTGTAGTGTTAGGGTGAGTAAGCGTTAACACCAGGATAAGTGACTTTATCGCATGCCCCCCATATTACCTTCTTGATGCTAAACCCCTGAAAATCAGCGCAACGGTGATAGCGCTAGCTTGCTGTACTTTGCACATCTTATACTTAACATGGGCAGTGCAATCAGTAATTAGCGTTAGAATAAGTAAGGTACAAGAAAGTCCACACGCTAATTACAGCAGCGATGCACAAACCAAATATTTTGCTACACCTAAGGCTAGGTTCACACCTCAGCGTTTTTCATATGGGTGTAATACGCTTGTTTTTGGCACGCTTATCGCACAAACGTGAAAAAGACGCGCGAACGCTCATTGCAGTGAACGCGCTGCAATACGCCCCAAAGAAGCTCCTGTACTTCTTTGGGCATATGACGTTTTACAGCGCGTTGCTAAGCGCTGTAAAACGCCCAGGTGTGAACGGGCCCCATAGGAAATCTTGGGATTTCCGTGTTTGGGTGTTTTACAGCATCCAGGAACGTTCTGTAAAACGCCCAGGTGTGAACGGGTCTAAAAGCTGGGGCTGATTCCACTTTTGATATATCATTTAGCACCACCTGAACCCCGGCAGTATATCAGATACTCACTTCTCATCCCTTGGCGAAAACGGTGGCCCGATCCACCCCTGCGATAGGTACAAGACAAAAGGCCCTATTCCTTTTCTAATACTAAAATGGGGATGCTAATGGGGAAAACCTGTGCCTGTGGGTTTTCTTGTAGCACTCCAATTTTAGTGTTAGATTCTGGGGCAGGCGCTACTTCAGCACTTTGCCCTGGGACGAAGTGCTACCCTCGGTGATCCTCACGGTAGTGTTTATGCGCCACCATGAGAATCACTTCCTGGAGTCCATAGGACTCCATGGAGGATGCTATGCTGGGATGCGAGCCCTCTTTTCGAATATTGGCTCTGGATGAACTTTTTTAACTGAATTGTATGAAATTTTGATAAAATATCATCTGCTTGCAGCCAATATATATATATTTTTTTTAAATCATCTGATAGAATTAAATCAAGCCCATAGTTTGTACAGTATAGTTATGCCTAGCAACTCTCAGGGTGCTCTCTGATTCGCTGCACTTCGGCAAGTCTGATTCGCAGACCCTGCGGTGAATCAGCCAGATGAACGCTGCAGCAAACCCTCCGGACGCCACCACAAAGCCGCCGAACGCACCCGCAAGCAGCCAACAACCTGCCGAACAGACTGCCTAACGCAGCCAAAGACCCGTTAAACGAGCTGCCGAACACTGACAAGGTTAAAAAAAAAAGGCAACTTTAAAAAAGTGTTTGAAAAAAAACTACACAATGAAAATACCTGAAAATGATATATGAGGTCCTACGGATAATAATAATAAGGTTTGTTACAGGAAAATGAAACGCTACCTAAAGAAAAAATCAGAAATATAAATTTCGCTGAAAAAACCCTAAAAAATAAATAAATAAAGAGACTTGTTGCTGCAAATTAAAAGAGTAAACGGTTAAATTTTTTTTTAATAAAAACAGGAATATTTTTCACATTAAAACCTACAGGATTCACCTGATTCGGCAGGAATGAAACCACAGAAAATCAGGTAATTTCACTGACATTTTGGTGCTGTTTGGTGTTCTCCGAATAGATTAACCATTAATTCTCAATGGGGGATTTCATCGCTGTTGAACAGCACTGTATTTCGCGGACAATTCGGCAATATTTGGCGAACTGCCAGCTTTTGAATAGCTGAATGGCCATGAAATTGCACTGTACGGGGAAATTCACCGTTTGGTGCAATTTCTGAGCCAATTGGGCTCTGTTTGAATAAACCCTTCTGTATATGCTGTAGAAAAAGCCCTGATAAGCAGCAGGACCATTCCTGCCCATCACTCATGAAGCAGGTACCGTGCACAGAGAGAAAGTGGACCAGATCACACAGTGATAGACAAAACAATTTGGCCAAACAAGGCCCTATTACGATCTAAATGCTAAAATGGGGATGCTAAGGAGAAATCCCTGCACGTTTCTCTTTAGCGTCCCCGTTTTAGCGTGATATTACGATGCAGGAGCTAGAAAAGCTGCCTGCATCGTAAACCATCAGTAAGCGCCGCCGCGAGCATCCCCTCCATGGGACTCCATTGAGGCAGACGCTGCTGGTCACATGACCTGCCAGATCTCGCCTTGCGAGATCCGGCAGGTCGGCGTAGTGATCCACAGAGGTAGACTGGGGGACTTTTTCCCCTCAGTCTCTCCCTGCAGCCAGAGGAGGCGGTTGGAGCTGCCGTCCCTGCCTCGGGATGGAAGGTCAGTATCAGATTAATTTGGGGGGATTTTTGGCTGTTGCTGACAGATTCTGCAGCAGCGGAATCCAATAGCACCAGGTTCTGGCTGTGGTTAACTGTCGGGTTAACTGCAGCCGGACGTTAATACAATGTAATACTAACGCTAATTAACTCTTTGCGCTCCTCATGATAAGCATAGGGAGCGCAAAGTACAGTAACCTCGCGCTGAAAAGCGCAAAGATCCAAATGGCTAACGTTAGGACTGTAATATGGTGCTCCCACGTAAGGCCACCAATGCTAACGTTAAAGGGACACTCTAACAAAAAATCACCCCCCCCCCGTTTTTTAATCCTAACCTATCCCTATTCCCTTAATAAATAGTTATTTTTTGTTTTTGTGTTTTTAACTGTAATACTTACCCTAAAATCCTCTTGTTTCCAGCGCTGTTTTTTTTTTTATATACTCACCTCCCTCCTCTTCCGTTCCCGTCCTTGTTTCTTCTTCTTGCCTTCTGGTTTACGTGAGAAGCACGCATGCGCGCCTCTCACGTAAGCCAGCCAATCGGCAGGCTTCCTCCCAGGTCCCTCTGAGGATTAGTGTTGCGCGCAAGAGGTTGCGCGCAACACTAACCCTCAGAGGGAGTCGCCAGCTTCTGCAGTGAGTTGGAGACGTCATCGTGCTGAAAGCGCGATGACGTCTCCTACTCGGCAAAAGTCGGCAGAAGCGGGAAATATGATTCCCACTCTGCTGACTGACAGCTGGGAGGGCGGAGTAAAGTTCTCCGCCTCTCTCAGCTGTTTTCAGCATTTACAGCTGAACCGCTGAGCGGAGGGAGGGGGGACAGAGGGCAGGATACTCCGGGCATCATGACCACCTAAAATAGCTTAGGTGGTCATGTTGCCTAGAGTGTCCCTTTAACGCTCACACAGGTGAGCGCTAACATTAGTGTGAAGAATGTAATCGTACCCCAAATGTTTTAAACTGGTAAAGCAATGCTTTTGATTTTACATTTTTTTGTGAGCTGCATTGATCAGTCAAACAGGACCTGAGTGGTATCGTACCTTTTCCAAGTCTGACATTCACCATCAGTTCCAGGGTTAAATTTTCCATATGGGCAGTTCATGCATTCTGCAACAGACATAGTAAAATTCACTTTAAATGTTACTCAGCAAGATGGAGTTTGTATTCATAATGTTGATCTGGAGACATATCAATGATAATCAGGGTGCTCTTTGTACCTGATCGGTCGCCAGCTGCATTCACTCAGAAGAAAATCAAACTGGGTACCTACAATCGAGCTCAAGGAGCTTTATTGCACACAAAAAAAGCCATTTGTATTTTTGTTTGTGCAATAAAGTTTCTTGAACACTACTGGTGTCCCAGGTGTATACAGTGTTTAGGATGAAACAAGAAAGAGAGAAAAGATTTGGGAACATTCCTGAGTAACTTTAATGGTCATTTTCACACAATTTCTTCTTTTGAATGTTTATTTTCGATTTATAAAAAATCTTTTTAGTCCGTATAGTCATGACGTCTGCTAAGAACAGAAACTAATCCTTTTTCCGAAAACCTTGAAATTGCTGCTTAACCTTGATTATATATAATGTTGATGGGCATGTGTCACAACATTCCTTAGAATGGCAGACACGTGTTTAAAGCCCCATTAAGAATGAAAGTTCTAATCTATGAAAACACTTTGTTTTGATTGACAGAGAGATAACAGCATTGACTAATGAAAGTAAAAATCCCTGAACGGTATAATTGCACAAAACATTACTGCTGTAGTGATTTAAACATTTTTCATTATAATTTTGGCTCTGCTTAAAAACAAATACAAGATATGTTTCTAAGCATGCAATGGCTATGTGTTAACCTTCAAGGGTGTTTAATTGCGAAGCATCTACATTAAAAACCCTTTTTTATCTACATAGGTCAGCTTTGTGTTTCTAAATGCTATAAGTAGATAGATAAAAGATTATAGATATTGTGACAGTGTGACTAGGGGCAAGGTGGTAGACCACAGGTTTATCAGCAAGCAAATGGAGAACTCCCTTTTCCCCCTATAGGGTTAACTCACAGCCAATGCCTGATTAGGACCGCGCTGCCCTTATAGGAGATGTGGCACCATCTGAGAGGGTAATCCTGGTACAGGTTGCAGCAGGGAAGGAAGCAAAATTCTGAACACAGAAGGAAATTATATTTGATTTTGCTTTCACTGATTGGTAAGCGTCTTAGCCGCCCAATATTTCAGACATTTTTTTCCGTCCAGAGTCACATTAATTTGTGGCCAAGATCTTGGATTGATGATGGGAGAGTCGCGGCGCTGCGTAAAGTCTTCTCCAGCACATTATCCCAAAGATTCTCAATAGGGTTAAGGTCTGGACTGTGCGGTGGCCAATCCATGTGTGAAAATGATGTCTCATGCTCCCTGAACCACTCTTGCACAATTTGAGCCCGATGAATCCTGACATTGCCATCTTGGAATATGCCCGCTGTGCCATCAGGGGAGAAAGAAAATTCATTGACGGAAGCAACCTGCTCATTCAGTATATTCAGGGAGTCAGTTGACCTAATTTTTTTGGGTGCATAATGATTCTGAACCTAGACCTGACCAACTGGAGCAACCTCAGGTCATAACAGGCTTGTATGGTAGGTAGGGACTTTTTTGGCCAGGCAATCCATATATACACAGGGAAACAGATACGGCTAGACAGATACTTACTTCCTTTAATAAGTTCCTGGCCTGCTTTACACTGGAGTTTCTCACATTTTTCACAGTTTTCTCCAACACATTTCTTCCCAGGGACACATTTACAGACAGCATTAGATGTGGCCGTGCAGTTCTTCTCATACTCAAAGACTCCTTCAAAGTAAAAAAAAAAAAACAATATTATAAACCATAGCTGATCTGTGAACTGATTATCTATCTGAAACCCAATTTGGAGCAACACTAGTGTGAAACTTTACTATAAATAGTACAGTGTGTCCACTTCTTGCATAACCCGTATAATAAGTGGATATGTATGGCGTCATCGATCAGTGGTGTCAAGGTGAAGAGTGAGGACATGTCATCCTTTCTGTTTAAAGAACAATATTCTCCATCCTCAATTACAAAACAATAGACCATGCGAGTCTGGCCTGCAATGTTTGTCACGTGATAGCTGGAGTAAGAGCTGGTGTTCGCCTACAACGTATAGTAGGTGAATTGAAAAATTCATTTCCATGCTGTTATGGGTTGCCTACCCAGGTCAGTGGTTTCCACACCCTCAGAGCTAGAAATTTTGATGGCTGTGCCTTATTAAAATTGGTGAGCCTGTAAACTACCACAAACACCTCCCAACATTAGACCCCACCATAACATAGGTAGCAACCAACAAAAGTTTGAGGGAGTTGGTCAAAAAGTCCATTATCCACCCAGGTCTTTGAAGCACATAGGGATTAATATTATTCCATTGCAGGGACCCCCTGCGGTTTTATCGCTGATTAATAAAGAATAATTGACGTTAGCACTCTAGATTTAATTAATATTTCTACGGAGCATGCAATTGTATCTCAACACCCTGTGGAAACATGTGTTTGGACCCCCTACAAGTGTGTTAAAAAAAGTTCTAAATGTTCTGCTCGAATCAGCACATAGTCAACTGGTGTGCGAGCTGACCGTATTGCAAAAATAAAGGTCAGTGATGGCATGTTGTGCAATTCTGCACCACCATGCAGTACAGGAAGATAGGGCCATCTCTACAGCACTCAGGGAGGATTCCAGAAGCAGCCCCGAACCACAAGTGAAAGCATAGAAAGAATTGCCATCGACAGATCGAGAGGACCCAGAATAGGACTACCAATCAAGTCAAGGGTAAGTTAGTAATTTTTGAGAAATTTTGGTATAAAGATGCAATGACCAAAAGTAAAGAAGAAAAGCCTGTCACGACTTTCTGATCCCAACATGCAGACGAGTCACTCCTTAACCTGACGGCCTTTAGATTAGCAGGTAAAACTAACAACAGAAAGTGAAAACGTAATAACAAACCAGAGTCCAGAACCAGAGGGGGTAGTTGTACAAGCAGGGCCAGAAACAAGAAGGGTTAAATATAAGCCAGAGTCAGGAATCAGAGGGGTTAAACGTTTGCCAGAGTCAAGAGCCAGAGGGGTTAAACATATGCCATAGTCAGGAGCCAGAGCGTTTAAACATATGCCAGAACAGAGTCAGAGGGGTTAAACATATGCCAGAGTCAGATAGGGAAACCAGAGGTCAGAATGGTCAAGAGGAACAGCCAAAATGTTATAAACTAGTAATGTAACCAAACCGCTCTCTCGGGCAAAAGAAACCACGACAGGGCACTGGTATGAGGCGAATCCTGACATGTAAATTTGGCGGACACTCCTCATTGGTCTGCATCATAATACAGCGCTCCCTGCGTCACTCACTAGCGCCCGGGACAGCCGTCAATATAAACTGGCTGCCGGCAAGTGTCCAGCGAGGAAGAAGCTGCCGGCTGCCAGTGGGGCAAAGGGCACCCACTGTAACAAAGCCTTTATAACGGTTTCCTGATACTTATGATCAAGGAAATTTGTGTAGATCATGTAGATCATTTATTTATTTGCAAAGGATTTTACCAGGAAGGATACATTGAGATTTCTCTCGTTTTCAAGTATGTCCTGAGTTCAAGAACATTGAAGTGTTACAGTTACAGAAATACAAAGTAATAAAATGCAAGAAATTAAAAACAAAACACAAAAATACAGATCATGTTCGACCTCATGCCGTATGACAGCAATGAAAACGAATGATCAAGACAAGTGATATCTGTGTGATCGTTGTGCTGCTTTCACTTCTCATATGTCTACTGGATCATGAATTCCATTCACATTTTTAGTACACGTGCTTGTGTATTCTTGGCCTGTCAAAGTCACTTCCACCTGATTCACATTATCTAGATTTGCTTTTCCCCAATGAGCATGGACCTGAACACTTCCTTCTTGATCACCTTTGCACAGAGATCCAACATGACATTCAGACTTTCCCAACTCGTGCAACACAAAATATTTTGTGTACCAGTATTTTCAGCTTGTGATTTCCTGTATGTGTAAGAAGCAAATTCACTCCTAGAGGTCTTGCAGCTTCGCTATAGTAAGACTGGACTTTTTTTTACTTGAAGGAATCCATATGTAGCTGGGTCTTAAGGTATAGGCAGACAAACCTGGTCTCTTGTTAAAAAAAAAATCAACTGAAAATGAAGTTTGTCAGACGTGATCAATAAGGCTGGGGTCAGACCAGAGCATTTTTAACGTGCGTTCTGGCGCACTTAATCACGGCCGCACTAGCAGCAAATGACGGGCAATGACAGCCAATATACGAAGTACGGTCGCAAGAAAGTCCGGCCGCGCAACGCAAGTGGAAAATGAACGCATTTTTTCGAGAACGCAGAACCTCTAGTACGGACGTACAGAGTGCGCTGCGCCCGCTAGCGGTGTGTGTGTGTGATTTGGAGACGTCAGACCCTGCTCGTGTCCGGCCAACATAACGTCCAGACGCAAAAAGTTTCCTGGTTTGGATTCGTAAAACATCACGCACGAAAATGCGCATCGTATGACCGTTTTCGCATATTCCGTGAAAAAATACATCAATGCGTTCGGACGCACTTTTTGACGTTCGCGTGTAAAAATGCTTTCGTTTGACCCTAGCCTCAGCTAACAACAGATAAATAAACCACTTGTCCCTTACCGTCTCCACGTTAACGTCCTATTATGGGGAAAGTGCTGGCTCAGCACCTCACTCCGGAACGCAGCTCTAACCTCCCTCATACCCACAGTAGCGCTTCTGTGCCACCGTATCAGTTCCTGGAATCCATAGGACTCCATGGTGGCTTGCGTGGAACATTATTTTGACTTAAATTCTTAAAAAGAGAGGGAGACAGTGCAGAGTTTGGCAAAGGGGCGATGTATGAGACATACGGGATGTGAGGTGAATGAGCCTGGTAGAGGTGTTTATAACAGACTGCAATATTATATGGAAGAAAGACATATCAAATAAATTCGCCCTTGATTGGCCTTGGATAAGTTGAAGCACTTAAAAATGCTACTGAACTCATTGGGGATAAAATTACCATTTACAGTGGCAAGAAAAAGTATGTGAACCCTTTTGGATTACGTGGAGTTTTGCATGAATTGGTCATAAAATGTGCTCTGATCTTCATCTAAGTCACAACAATTTGAAAAACACAGTCTGCTTAAAATAATACAACACAAACCTTAAATGTTTTCATGTTTTTATTGAACAGAACATGTAAACATTCACAGTGCAGGGTGGAAAAAGTATGTGAACCTTTGGACTTAATAACTGGTTGACCCTCCTTTGGCAGCAATAACCTCAACCAAACGTTTCCTGTAGTTGCAGATCAGACCTGCACAATGATCTGGAGTAATTTTGGACCACTCCTCTTCACAAAACTGTTTCAGTGTAGCAATATTCTTGGGATGTCTGGTGTGAATCGTTCTCTTAACTTAAGGTCATGCCACAGCATTGCAATCGGGTTGAGGTCAGGACTCTGACTGGGCCACTCCAGAAGGCGTATTTTGTTTTGTTGAAGCCATTCTTTTGTTGAATTACTTGTATGCTTTGGGTCATTGTCCTGTTGCATCACCCATCCTCTGCGGAGCCTCAGTTGGCAGACAGATGGTCTTACGTTTTCCTGCAAAATGTCTTGATAAACTCTGGAATTCATTTTTCCATCAATGACAACAATCCTTCCAGGCCCTGAGGCAGCAAAGCAGCCCCAAACCATGATGCTCCCTCTGCCATGTTTTACAGTGGGGATGAGGTTTTGATGTTGGTGTGCTGTGCCTTTTTTTCTCCACACATAGTGTTGTGTGTTTTTTCCAAACAACTCAATTTTGGTTTCATCTGTCCACAGAATATTTTGCCAGTAGTGCTGTGGAACATCCAGGTGCTCTTTTGCAAGCTTCAAACGTGCTGCAATATTCTTTTTGGACAGCAATGGCTTCCTCCATGGTGTCCTCCCATGTACTCCATTCTTGTTTAATGTTTTCCTTATTGTAGATGTGTCAACAAAAATGTTAGCATGTGCCAGAGATTTCTGTAAGTCTTTAGCTGACACTCTAGGATTCTTCTTTACCTCATTAAGCATTCTGTGCTGTGCTCTTGCAGTCATCTTTACAGGACACCACGCCTAGGGAAAGTAGCAACAGTGCTGAACTTTCTCCATTTGTAGACCGTCTGTCTTACCGTGGACACATGAACATCAAGGCTTTTGGAGATACATTTGTAACCCTTTCCAGCTTCATGCAAGTCAACAATTCTTGATCGTAGGTCTTCTGGGAGCTCTTTTTTGCGAGGCATGGTTCACATCAGGTTCTTGAAACCAGTAAACCCAAAACTGGTGTGTGTTTTTAAAGGGCAGGACAGCTTTCAGCAACACATCCAATAATATCACACTGATTGGACTCAAGGTTGGCTCACTCCTGGCTCCAATTAGCTCTTGGAGAAGTCATTAGGCTAGGGGTTCATATACTTTTTCCACCCTGCACTGTGAATGTTTATATGTTATGTTCAATAAAAACATGAAAACATAATGTTTGTGCTGTATTATTTTAAGCAGACTGTGTTTTTCAAATTGTTGTCACTTAGATGAAGATCAGAGCACATTTTATGATAAATTCATACAAAACTCCACGTAATCCCAAAGGGTTCACATACTTTTTCTTGCAACTGTAATAGAGAATTAATAACTTGTAAAAAGTACTTTCCAACTTGATGACAGGACTCTGAGGGACCACAGTCCCTGAAAAGGTCCAGAAGAAGAAGCAGATATAGAGAATTGATCTTTACAGATTCCATATTTACAAAGATTATTACTATACACTGATCTGAAAAAGGAATTGCAGATTTTATGCAAAAAAATATAAAATCTTTCTTTTTTTCCCAACTCTAGTATTCCCTCAACTCAACTATTTTGGTCTAAAACTTTTAATTCCATCGTAAGTCACCACCGATTCACCACAAACAGCCCCGAAAAGGGCCACTCTAGGCATAATATGCTTACTTGTTAATCCATATTGGTGGTATCATTTTATGGATGTTTTGAGGAGTTCTAGATCGTTCTACGATCACTCAACCCCTATCTTAGTAACATTATTCTTATGTGGCCTACATTATAATTTGATCATAGCAGACCTGGTGAATTAAGATTTCTGTGATCTTTATTAGGCTTCCTTGCTCCTCGCTTTATTTTACTTTTTATTTATTTTTTTCACTTTGTCACTATCTCTCATATTTTACATTATCACTTCCCCTTTTTGTCATATCATGAACTTACTTCGTCTATTCATTTACATAAAGGTTCCATTCATTTCACAAGTAGGTTATGATAAGATTCATCCTTTATTTGGCCGATAAGTGGCTACAGAGATCATTCTAAATTGGATAAATAAGGACAGTGAAAAAGGGGATACTTTATACAAAGTGACAAACGGGGAACTATAGGCCAGTTAGTCTTACGTCAGTAGTGGGGAAATTAACCCCTTAGTGACCGGGCGGTTTTACACAAATCCGTCCTTTAGTGACGCTGCTGTTTTTACGTTTCTGTGCTGTTTGTGTTTACGTCAAATTTTCCTCTTACTCGTTTATGCAACCCACACATATTTTACACTGTTTTTCTCGTCATTAAATGGACTTTATAAAGATACCATTTTTTTCATCATTTCATATAATTTACTATAAAAAACATTGTGAAATATGACAAAACAATTGAAAAAAACACCACTTTTTCGAACTTTGACCCCCAAAATTTCTTATGTATCAACAACCGTCAAAAAAATTTAATTCCTTAGTAGTTTCTAAATTTAGTTCTGAGTTTAGCAATACCCAATGTTTACATATTCATCGCTTTGCTCCTTATTTTATGCAACAATAAGTGAAAGTAGCACTTTGCCATTTACAAAGGGTTTACTTTTAAAAGTAGTCATAGTGACATTGTAACACTGATATCTGTCACTAATTCCTGAATAACCCTCCACATATACATATTTTTTTAAAGTACACAAATCAAGGTATTAAACTTGGGGTATTTTGACTCTTTCCATGCAAACCATTTTACCACAAATCTATGCCAAAGTTTGAGAAAAAAAAAGTTTTGGTGATTTTTTTTTTTAATGCAATTTAAGAATACATGTACTGTGAACTTTAAGGTTTACTGCCAAAAAGCACCCCAAAATGTGTTAAGCAACATCTTCTGAGTAAATTGATACCACCCATGTATAGGTATGTTGGGTCATTTGGGGGCTAATAATGCATCAGAAACATCACTAGGAGATACATCAGCCAGCGTAGATGATGTATCTAGCGATGTCTCTGAACACTTAGCGGGGTCAAAATCTGGGTCGGAGTCCGACGCAGATGCCTCAGATTCTGACGCCAGGATGGCATATGCCTCCTCAGCGCTGTACATCCTCTCAGACATAATATATAATAGATTATAAAATTTTATAATTATTATATATATATATATATATATATATATATAAGCGGATTATTGGTTCTCAAAAGAACCGTTGGGTTTCACAAGAAAATACAAATAAACACCTAAATCTCTCTAAATCCCTCTAAACCTGCCTCAATTGTTCTAAATCTCCCTAAAATCTCTCTAAATCTGCCTCAATTTTTCTAATCTCACTAAATTTACCTAAAATCTCTAACCTGTCAAATCTGATCTCTCTCTCGCTCACCAAAACACAAGTGAGGAGAGGGAGGGAGAATCACAGAGGTCACGGCCAATATTTACAAAATATTGACCTGACCTGACAAATTAGAAATTTTATTTTGTTTTTTTATAACTTTTAATTGGATGTTGCTAGCCTGCCTCACTGATGAGGCAGGCTAGGAACATCCCACACAGCCCCAAGATGACCCTTTAAGGGCAGCGCCATCTTGGCTGTCAGTTTTCTTTTATTTTATACCTTTTTATTTATTTTTTTACTTTTTTTACACTTTTTTTACACATTTTTTTAGTCTGCTGGGTGCCTTGATCCCTCGAGGCACCCAGCAGAGCACCTGATCACTCATGTAATCTTTTTTGTACTGAGTGCCACGATACCTCGTGGCACTCAGTACTTCCTGCCGCTACCGGAAGTGATCGCTCGGGGGGAGCGATCACAGACGGACCGGTGGCGGGTAACCATATTGCAAGGATGCCTCGATGTCGAGGCATCCCTGCAATATACTCAGAGCAGCTGGAAGCGATACCGATCGATTCCAGCGCTCTCTAGAAGTGCGGGGCACCTTTCCGGTCAAACCGGATGTTGATTGCTCCTGGGGAGCGATCACAAGGGGCCCCGGCACTTCTAACCGCCATTGCATGGATGCCTGGACTCCCAGGCAGCCTGAAATGGCGTTTGAGCTGCTGGAAGCGATCGGATCGCTTCCAGCGCTCAAAAGACCGCAGAACGTACCATGTACGTCAGCGGGTCTAAAAGAGACCCGCGGCCGTGACGTACATGGTACGTCCGTGGTCACTAAGGGGTTAATGGAAACCATGTTAAAGGAAAGGATTGCTGAACATCTAAAAACACATAGCTTACAGGATCAGAAACAACATGGGTTTACCTCAGGGAGATCATGCCAAACTAATCTTATTGACTTTTTTGATTGGGTAACAAAAATAATAGACACAGGTGGTGCAGTAGACATTGCTTATTTAGATTTCAGTAAGGCTTTTGATACTGTTCCGCATAGAAGACTTATCAATAAATTGCAATCTTTGAGCTTGGATTCCAATATTGTTGAATGGATTAGGCAGTGGCTGAGTGACAGGCAACAGAGGGTTGTGGTAAATGGAGTTTATTCGGCGCAAGGTCTTGTTACCAGTGGGGTACCTCAGGGGTCAGTACTTGGACCCATTCTCTTTAATATTTTTATTAGTGATATTGTGGAAGGTATTAATGGTAAAGTATGTATTTTTGCTGATGACACAAAGATTTGCAACAGGGTTGACGTTCCTGGAGGGATCAGCCAAATGACAAATGATTTAGATAAACAAAAAAAATGGTCGGAGCTGTGGCAATTGAGTTTTAATGTGGATAAGTGCAAGATAATGCACCTGGGACGTAAAAACCCAAGGGCTGAATATAGAATATTTGATACAGTCCTAACCTCAACATCTGAGGAAAGGGATTTAGGGGTTATTATTGCAGAGGATCTAAGGGTAAGTAGTCAATGTAATAGAGCAGCAGGAAATGCTAGCAGAATACTTGGTTGTGTAGGGAGAGGTATTAGCAGTAGGAAAAGGGAAGTGCTCATGCTACTGTACAGAGCACTGGTGAGACCTCACTTGGAGTACTGTGTGCAGTACTAGAGACCGTATCTCCAGAAGGATATAGACATCTTAGAGAGAGTTCAGAGAAGGGCTACTAAAATGGTGTACGGCTTGAAGGAGAAAAGTTACCAGGAAAGGGTTAATGCTCTTAACATGTATAGCTTGGAAAAAAGACGAGACAGAGGAGATATGATAGAAACATTTAAATACGTAAAGGGAATCCACAAAGTAGAGGAAGGGAGTATATTTAAAAGGAAACAAAGTAGCAAAACAAGAGGACATAGTCTTAGATTAGAGGGGCAAAGGTTTAAAAGTAACATCAGGAAACATTATTTTACTGAGAGGGTGGTGGATACATGGAACAGCCTTCCAGTTGAAGTGGTAGAGGCCAAAACAGTGATTGAATTTAAGCAGGCATGGGATAGGCAAAAGGCTATCCTAAACAAAAGATAAATCCAGGTAAAATATCCATGTAATTGGGCAGACTAGATGGGCCGAAAGGTTCTTATCTGCCGACATTTTCTATGTTTCTATGTTTCTAAACATAGAAACATAGAAAAATGTCGGCAGATAAGAACCTTTCGGCCCATCTAGTCTGCCCATTACATGGATACTTTACCTGGATTTATCTTTTGTTTAGGATAGCCTTATGCCTATCCCATGCTTGCTTAAATTCAATTACTGTTTTGGCCTCTACCACTTCTACTGGAAGACTGTTCCATGTATCCACCACCCTCTCAGTAAAATAATGCTTCCTGATGTTACTTTTAAACCTTTGCCCCTCTAATCTAAGACTATGTCCTCTTGTTTTGCTACTTTGTTTCCTTTTAAATATACTCCCTTCCTCTACCTTGTGGATTCCCTTTACGTATTTAAATGTTTCTATCATATCTCCTCTGTCTCGTCTTTTTTCCAAGCTGTACATGTTAAGATCATTAAGCCTTTCCTGGTAACTTTTCTCCTTCAAGCCATACACCATTTTAGTAGCCCTTCTCTGAACTCTCTCTAAGATGTCTATATCCTTCTGGAGATACGGTCTCCAGTACTGCACACAGTACTCCAAGTGAGGTCTCACCAGTGCTCTGTAAACGTTAAAAAAAAAAATAATATATATACCCAGGACATACTTGAAAGCGTGAGAAATCTCAATGTATCCTTCCTGGTAAAATCCTTTCTAAATAAATAAATAAAAAGCAGCAGAAGGAGGTGGCTGATTGCCCTCTTCTCCCAGGATCACGAGGTGGAGTTTTTGACTCCAGATCTTGGGAGACTAAAGTGCATCTTGTGATTTCTTGTTATCCAAGGGCTAACAGTACTTTTATGCATCCCGTACAAGTATAGGAAGTGCCAAAGTATAATAAGATGTACAAATAAAATTGTAAACAAATCGTAAGCAAGTGTGCCGATTGTGTCTGAGAGTGGAACTGCTATCACTAGTGAAGACTCAATGGTGAACACATTACATTTAGCGTGGATAGTCAATGGAGCGCCAGCGAACTGGATGTACGGTCAATCATTACACATGTCCAATAAACGTCTTCTAATCCGTTCAGAAGAAACTCCTATTCCAGATAAGAAGAAATTTCTGCAAAGAAGAGGAGGCAAGATAGCGCAGTATGTCGATTCACCATAAAAGGAAAGCAAAGCGGTTGTAGTCCTACTCACATTCTGTTGAGCCCAACCTTGGCTCTAGGATGGATAACGATTATGGGTCTTCAAAGGATATTCAGGTGCCCATATACCCGCAACAAGGTTCTTCAATCGCTTTCCCCTGCAGTGGATCAAAAAAATACCAACGCATTACCTAGTGCAATATCGTTTAAATGTAATGGTAAAGTTGGTACTTATATATGGTTACACTCACATGTTAATGAGCCGCATTGGCTCCAAGATGTCGCATGGGAATATTAAGGTAATTCCAAAAACCTTCTCTAAATCACGTTACAGGAAGCAGCAGTGGTTAAAATAAAAACAAATTTATTAATACATAAATTATATTACCAGAACGCGTTTCGCTCCTCAGAGCTTCTTCAGCTGGTATCACTGGTCTTATGTCTGCTGCTTCCTTATATACTATTAGACTGTCCCATTTAATCATTCACAGTTCACATCGAATCACAATCATTGAAACAATTAACACAATTTAAAAAGCCAATTAAAAACACTTGAAACAAATTAAAAACAATTTAAAAACAATTGGGATCACATGTAACCTTTTATCTATCAATCTCATTAATGCCTGTGCTTCTAAGGCTGCCTCTAGGGGTGGAACGCTAGGTTATTAGCCTTAATTAGATGGGAGAATTACTTTTTTTTTTTTTTTTCCTTTTATTTATTTATTTTTTAAATCTTTTTTACTATATGGCGTTTAACAGCGGGGCGCACATCACTGCGCATGCGCAAGTATCCAACGTATCAAATGGCTTCATTGAGCGCGGCTCTAACTGCGCATCTTGCGCACAACATCTAATGCGCATAGGTCACAAACTAATGGAGCCCCGCATCGGTATATATATCGCCCCATACTGATTAACACTTTCAGATGAAAATTTACCACCACAAATCAAGCGGATCACATCACTGGGGGCCAAAACTTGACCTGGTGAATGACCCTGCGCAACCCGCACCAAACATCCCGCGCGCACCGCCCACCGCGCACAAGACCGGCGCACACACTCTGCATCAGCATATACATCGCCACCAATGGCACCCAACGCCATCAAAAAGGTGATGGCAACACTATCTCAGCCACATGATCCGCTTGATTTGTGGTGGTAAATTTTCATCTGAAAGTGTTAATCAGTATGGGGCGATATATATACCGATGCGGGGCTCCATTAGTTTGTGACCTATGCGCATTAGATGTTGTGCGCAAGATGCGCAGTTAGAGCCGCGCTCAATGAAGCCATTTGATACGTTGGATACTTGCGCATGCGCAGTGATGTGCGCCCCGCTGTTTAAACGCCATATAGTAAAAAAGATTTAAAAAATAAATAAATAAAAGGAAAAAAAAAAAAGTAATTCTCCCATCTAATTAAGGCTAATAACCTAGCGTTCCACCCCTAGAGGCAGCCTTAGAAGCACAGGCATTAATGAGATTGATAGATAAAAGGTTACATGTGATCCCAATTTTTTAAATTGTTTTTTAATTTGTTTCAAGTGTTTTTAATTGGCTTTTTAAATTGTGTTAATTGTTTCAATGATTGTGATTCGATGTGAACTGTGAATGATTAAATGGGACAGTCTAATAGTATATAAGGAAGCAGCAGACATAAGACCAGTGATACCAGCTGAAGAAGCTCTGAGGAGCGAAACGCGTTCTGGTAATATAATTTATGTATTAATAAATTTGTTTTTATTTTAACCACTGCTGCTTCCTGTAACGTGATTTAGAGAAGGTTTTTGGAATTACCTTAATATTCCCATGCGACATCTTGGAGCCAATGCGGCTCATTAACATGTGAGTGTAACCATATATAAGTACCAACTTTACCATTACATTTAAACGATATTGCACTAGGTAGTGCGTTGGTATTTTTTTGATCCACTGCAGGGGAAAGCGATTGAAGAACCTTGTTGCGGGTATATGGGCACCTGAATATCCTTTGAAGACCCATAATCGTTATCCATCCTAGAGCCAAGGTTGGGCTCAACAGAATGTGAGTAGGACTACAACCGCTTTGCTTTCCTTTTATGGTGAATCGACATACTGCGCTATCTTGCCTCCTCTTCTTTGCAGAAATTTCTTCTTATCTGGAATAGGAGTTTCTTCTGAACGGATTAGAAGACGTTTATTGGACATGTGTAATGATTGACCGTACATCCAGTTCGCTGGCGCTCCATTGACTATCCACAATATATGTTTCCAGGTTTTTAGGAGAACCCCCACATTCAATGTGTAGCGTGTACGTTTAATCCTTCTTCCTGAAGGCGCTTCACTGTTTCTTTCTTACATTACATTTAGCCAATGGAAAACATTCTGTTGATAAGTCTATCGATACTATCATACAGGAATAACTTGTCCATCGTTCAAGCAGCCCCTCTGCAGCCAATGACAGTGATCGGACCGCAGGGAAGGGAGGCGGGCTGGAGGAGGGCCGGAAAGTCACAGACGTGCCATGCCGCCCTGCTGTGTTTAAGCTCACCAGTCTCCAGGACAACATAGCACACCCGGCAACGGCAAGTGGCTAATGTAATATTTTACCTAAGGTTCTGTTTTGATTACCTTCACATATTCTGCATTTACTACAGTAAGGCTCGTTATTTGGTTGGCTCTTATACCATCTGTCAAAGCATCTCTTACATATCCCACAGTCTCTGTCCAAGTGTCTCTCTAGTAGATGACCTGCGGATAATAAAAATCAGAAATCAGTCATCGAGACGTTTTCTACAAAATTACAAACTGATAGGTGCAAATTGACTGAAACATTTTAGGCTGCATGGATTCAAACGTTTATGACCTCTTAATTGATTTCAACAACTTTGTGCCCATCTGAGGTGAAAAGCACAATAAACCCAAATATACATTCATTTTTGTCATACTAAAAGAGGGATTATTACAAAGTGTCTATTCTTGTCTTAAATTCAATTATTACGCATTCAGGCATGACTTTCTCCTTTCTGCATTGTTTATGCTATAAAAAATTGCCATTTTTACATACATTCAATTGTGATTGGCTTTTTTTTCTTTGGTGTCACATCAGGCTGAAACCGGGTCCTGTACATTATTTTTAGATATGGTTAATTTGCAGGAGCTGTTATCTATTGTGGTTTCTTTGAGCACAAAAAGAGGTTGCATTTATAAGAACTGTGTAACGAAAGCACCTATAATTGGTGAACATTCAGGTAAAATGTGGCTGTACAGAAATACATACAAATGAAATAAATACACGATGCTGTAACTGGAATACTGAACCATAAACATTCTTGAGAGTTTAAAGAGGATCCGTCATCTTGAGCAAAAACCAAAATACATAAAGGCTTAATGACGTAAGCTCTTTTTTTTTAATTTCCTGGCGCACACTCTAGGCATAATGTTCTCGTGTACAAGGCCAATGATGGCAGACCTTGGCACTCCAGGGGCCAGATCACAACTCAGACACTAAAGATAAGAAGCAAAGGGAGAGCAAACAATTACGGCTGCCATTTTTCACTTGTGGCTCACCTTTAACATATGTATTAGAACTTTGCTGCTTTCTCAGCTCGAGTCATAATACTTTCAAGCTGCAACTTGATAACACCAACGCAACGACGCTAAGAGCGGCACTGTCATCAGCTCCAGAAGTCCCTAGGACTCCATGGAGATGAGTGAGAGCTTGCAACAAAGAAATCTGGCCGGGACAGTGGAGGGATACTCGGAGGAACACTGGGAATGTGTGGGAATACTGGGAGTGGTGGGCCGTTCTATCACCACCGAGAGATCTAAGGTGAGTATGGGATTTTTATTTGGGTTTAGATGAATGTGTTAAGCGATTGTGCTGATGCGCAATCACTTAACACCAAGGTTGAAAAAATTTTATTCAAACTCGTTCTCCATCTGCTAGGGGCACTTTTTTTTTTGAGAAAGGATTTTACCAGGAAGGGTACATTGAGATTTCTCTCGTTTTCAAGTATGTCCTGGGTACATTAATGTCTCCCATACAAAGTATAGGAGACGTTAATGTACAGTAACCTAGCGCTACATCCAAGACGCAAGCTGAGCTGAGATGGAATTGGAGGAGTTAAAATTAAACACAACGTTCGACCATTATGCTGTACGACTCGAGCGCTCTGGTTCATAGTCCAGCTTGTGATCTGACCCAGATGTTTCCAAACTTCATTTCCAATGATCCTTAGCTGCAGTTTAGACTGGCTGAGCATCATGGGACATGTAGGTCAGAACCATCTGGGGTACCAAGGGTCGCCATATCTGTTCTAGGGGCATGTAAGGTCTTCGACCTCATTTGTTTTGCAATTAGTGTCTTATCACTAATGGAGTTTGGAATTTTACTGACCGTGAAAGTCCACACCTCACTCGGGATCATGTTCACCGTCCTTGTTTTCCCTAGGAAGCTGCTGATTAATAGTTTACATTTGCAATTCTGCTATTTGCATCATTTGGTAGAAATCTGACAGCTGAACTCTAACTCTACAGAAACCTCTGATTGTAAATTCCCACCGGTACAGGGCCATCATTTCCTCCTGTATCTGTGTGTCACATTTTGTCTTGTCTCAAAGTATTGTGCCAATGTCCTTCTTGTACTGATGGTACCCAAGTACAGCGCTGTGGATTATGATGGCGCTTTATAAAGAAAGTATAATAATAATAAGAAGTGCATAGGATAAGGTTAGACAGGGTAATTCTTAAAGAAAGTCCCACATCCTTGGGTCGGCCCCCACTGGGGAAAACATCAATCTTGTTTGGGAATTACATTTTTCCTCTTGCTGTCCAGTGGGTCTGATTGGCTGCTAATGCCATATAGGAGGTTATCTACTAAGTGTGGCTAAAATCTCTGATATTGACCTGCTGAAAATGGTGGAACCATTACTGTTAGTCAACAATACGGAGATGGTAAGGTATATTGGTACTCGCCAATTTTTCCCCTTCATGGCACCTTGTTACCGGCAACAGTGGAACAGGGCCCCGGTCCCTGTTTTTAGGGAGCAATTCGAATTTTGGAGGGATCATTAGTAGTACCAAATATAGGAATGATTGAACCTGATGGGTGTGAACCCCCCCCCCCCAACTAAACTACAATTCAGTTGTCGTTTGTAGCCAGTTTTTCATGCAATCTGGATATGTTTTGATTGGGAGGATGATTTCAGATGCGGAATATGCTGGCGCTTTATAAATAAAAAATAATAATAATAATTTCAGCTCCTCACAGCTGTTCTTTTATACCTACAGATGTCATTGTTCTTATTCATTCAGCATCTGCAAATTCTTGGCAAAAACTTTATTTTTCATTTAAAACAAATCGAGGCGTCAGAGTAACCCGAGGAGTAACTAGTAGTGACTTGACTTAAAAAAAGAAAGATGTTATCACATGTGTGAATCATCCAGTATAGTGCGATTTCTTACTCATACGTCTTACAAGTGTAATTTACCAAAAATGTAAATAAGCACTTTTATTCACAAATCCTCTTATATTGAGCTTAAGAAACCATGAAGTTTCGTTATGAGTCACCGTCGATGACACAGAATGGGATTACATTACAAACAAAACTTCCAGGGCTTCTAAAAAGAAATATTCACCTCCTTTGATATTTGATGCTTGCTTTTTTTTTTAATTCTTTCCCAAGCGTATTGAGGTTTACTCTCCATTCAAATGGCTATGATGTGCTTACCATAACTGCGTTACGACATGTAAGCGATTGTAACTGAGATGCACAGATATTGTTTCTTTCGACTAGACTGTTTTAGTTATTAAATATAAGCATTTTTTAGTTTACATTTGTTTAAACAGCCTCTAGAATACACTCTGAACCCCAGGTGTCAAGTTGAGTGACAATGCAGTTCCTCCACTATTTTCTCAGAAGGAACGGAGTTCCCTTTTGGCCCACACATGTAAAATCTTTTATTAGGGTCCAATCATATCTTTCCTTATTACGACACCAGAAATATATGATATGTGACTCCAACTGACAGGTGGCATACGTGGGCATATAAGGGTTAATGTTGTTAAATGTATTGTTATACTAAATTCTTAAGAAATAACCAATTTTAAGATAAGTAACCCTTTTTGCATAACTATTGTTAGTACTGTCTGTCCCTGCACTCCCTCAAGTTCTGGCTAAAGGAAGGAAGAAAGGAAAGCTGCTGCAGATCTTCTTGACCTGGGGAGAAGGGACGGGCGCTGTAACAGGTTGGGGTCTGGTCAGCAAGTCGGGAACCAGTCCCGTCCCCCCTGTTGCTGTTGCATGATATTTGTTACATTTATCTTAAGGATTCCCTAAAACCCAGCCTATCTTTATGCTTAAACATTGATATCAAATTTGCATGTGGAGTGGTGGGTGAAGTGGAATATATCAATGGTTAATTGAGGAGCAGAAATCTTGGAGAGATCTCTTAGGCTAGGGTCAAATGAACGCATTATTTGCAGCGACTGTCAAAAAGTGCGTCCGAATGCATTGACGTATTTTTTCACGGAATGTGCGAAAACGGTCAGACAACGCGCATTTCCATGCGTGATTTTTTACGGATCGTCAATAAAACACTTTTTGTGTCTGGACGTTATGTAGGCTGGACATTAGCAGCATCTGACGTCTCCTAATCACGCACACATGCTGCTATGCCGACGCAGCGCACTCTGTACATCAGCACTAGCGGTTCTGCGTTCTCGAAAAAATGCGTTAATTTTCCACTTGCGTTGCGCGGCCGGACTTTCGTGCAGCCGTACTTCGTATATTGGCCATCATTGCCCATCATTTGCTGCTACTGCGGCCGTGATTAAGTGCGCCTAAACGCACGTTAAAAATGCGTTAGTCTGACCCCAGCCTTAATCTCTCTCTTTCTCTCTCAGATTGAAAGAGAAAGAAAGTGACACTATCTCCCTACTTCGCTCACTCTATCTACCCTTCCTCTCTTTCGCTTTCTTTTACCTTTTACTATTAATCCCTCTTCCCCACTGAATCACAAGCGGGAAGGTATCCAAAGCACTCACAGCCCAACAAGGTAATAAATGAGGAGGATGAGCTGAAACAAATAAAAGGTATCAAATGAGGAGGATGGGCTGAAACAAATAAAAGGTATCAAATGAGGAGGATGAGCTGAAACAAATAAAAGGTATCAAATGAGGAGGATGGGCTGAAACAAATAAAAGGTATCAAATGAGGAGGATGGGCTGAAACAAATAAAAGGTATCAAATGAGGAGGATGGGCTGAAACAAATAAAAGGTATCAAATGAGGAGGATGGGCTGAAACAAATAAAAGGTATCAAATGAGGAGGATGGGCTGAAACAAATAAAAGGTATCAAATGAGGAGGATGGGCTGAAACAAATAAAAGGTATCAAATGAGGAGGATGGGCTGAAACAAATAAAAGGTATCAAATGAGGAGGATGGGCTGAAACAAATAAAAGGTATCAAATGAGGAGGATGGGCTGAAACAAATAAAAGGTATCAAATGAGGAGGATGGGCTGAAACAAATAAAAGGTATCAAATGAGGAGGATGGGCTGAAACAAATAAAAGGTATCAAATGAGGATGGGCTGAAGCTAATAAAAGGTATCAAATGAGGAGGATGAGCTGAAACAAATAAAAGGTATCAAATGAGGAGGATGGGCTGAAACAAATAACAGAAAAAGAATACAACTATATTTAACTGAATATAACATTGGAAGGAATCCCTCTACCTCACACATTCTACCATCACATCCATCCATCCCAGCACACTATCACCTCCCAGATTGTTAGAACTCCCATAACTTACAGATGGTCCACATTGTCTCAAATCCCGATTATTACTCAACCATACACAACAAATATTCATGTACACAAATTCACTGGTGTGATCACAAGCCACTTTCACAAACATTTAAAACTCAACATAAATACGCTCCTGCATTCGCCTGCATTTAAAAGCAAATGAAAAGGGTGATTCACTGCATTTGAGACACTGTGTCACTCGCACCCGGGTCAAAATTTTCCAGTCTTCCCCTGGGGGGTATTGTAGGTGATTCATTGCATTAACATGACTTTTTTTTTTTTGCTAGCACTGTATCTGTAAAAGTTTATTTTCTTTCTGATGACCTAAAAGATCATTTTACAAGCAGCATGTTATTTAAATACATCATTTTTAAGAATTGTAACTTCCTCTCACATTAATTGAGCTTCACATAAGCTGCATTAAAAGGGCACGTTTTCTTCTTCACTTTGAGTGGTCATGAAGACTACAGCATGTCGCCCCCTCCCGGCTGTCCCGGGTCGCTGTAAGTGCTCTACATAGTGGAGGTGTTGAGGGCTGTCACTTATCACCCCTGCACAGCTCTTTGAAAACATCCTTTGTAATGCCGCTCAATGCTTTGACACAGAGAGGTACAGTATGTGATCGTACCCAAATGCTCTGCACATCGAGTATCTGGCTTACACGCCGCTTCCTGCAGTGAGACCTTGGTCGACAGATTAAACTTTGTCCAAATGAAAATTAAAAAACGTTTCACAACTCACATCTGGCAACATAAGTAAAGTATTAGAATATGAAATCACATCAAGGTGCTCTGTGTAACAAACATCAATCCTATAGCAATTACTCAATTGGATACAAGATCCAATGTAGAAATGTAGAAATGAAATCTAGGATGGGGGGGGACAAAAAGCCCCTTTTTTTTTGAGAAAGGATTTTACCAGGAAGGATACATTGAGATTTCTCTCGTTTTCAAGTATGTCCTGGGTGGCGAGTATGTACCGTTAGGCGTCTTGCCCAAGGACACTTACTGGAGAGGTGCTCTTGCTCGAATCGAGCTCATGTCTCCACAGGCTCTCTCTATGCAGAGCAGTGATGTTACCTCTTCTACTCCACCCAGCCGGTACCCTATTCCATAGCTGTCGATAAGATAGCTACAGGAGACGTTACACATAACCTTACACATAACTTCTCCTGTTATCATCTTATCTAGGGGAGTCGCTATTCCATGGCTGCCACAAACTGGGCTTGCAGCTCGAATGTAGCGATTCCCTGCACGAGGTTACTGTAAAATAACATCTACTATACATACAGGTCTATTCACTAAAGGTGAAACTCAGGAGAATTGTCAGGACAAGTGAAAAGTATAAACAATAATAATAATCTAAAATAGTTAAACCAGAAAAATGCCCCCATTTATCTCACTTTCCCAATCGGCTATTTGGTCTAGATTGTTCTCTTCTCCTGACAATTCTCCTGAGTTTCACCTATTAGTGAATAGACCTGTCATGCCCCATGGCTGCAACCATCCTGACACTCCCCCTGGTGGTACATTCCCTTTACTGCTCCTGCGCTGTAACCTGGATCCAGCAACCAGCACATCCAGCAATGCAACAGTTAAATCACAACCATAGGTGACTCACAGAATAAAGGTCTCTGCCCCACACTACAACATTGCTGGTTCATTACAGCTCTTGTGTGCTGAGAGAGAAGTTCTGTTTACCTGCTGCTCTGCAAAAGCCTATTTGTTCCTGTTCATTCTTGGTTCCTGCATTTATTTCCACGCTTCCCATGATCTTACAGAATCCAACCTGGTCAGTTTCCTTATACCTTCATCCTCCTCCACCCCTACCAACCTGTTTCTTTGTGCAAACCTGCATCCTGGGTTCATGTTCCCCATATTCCGGTGCCACCCCGGTACCTGGGCATGACAAGACCTGATAGTACAAGAGACGTTAACTTTCACCTCCACTTGGAAGCGCAAGCCATTTCAACGTAGCTTGCTCCTCCACACACACGGGAGACTGTATTCCACTGGGAAATAACTTCTCCTCAAAGCTGGTGTTAAGTGATTTTGCATTTCCAATATCACATAACACACTATGAACACCCCCATTAAATCCCATACTCACCTCTCATCATTCAAGGCACTACGCAATCATGCAAGAGAGAGCTCCCACAGTTGTATGGACTCCATGAGCCAATACTTCATTGATTTGTGCACACATTGACTCTATATTAATTGTAATTTATAATTAAATCTAATAAAGCGCCTACCCTGCAATACGCTCGGTAAAATGGAGATGGTAAGGAATATCTGATTTCAGATTTTCTTGCCTACCCTCTGCATATTACCAACAGCTATGGAATAGGGTCCCAGGGGGGTAATGAGAGCACTAGTTCTTAAACTAATGAGAATAATAGCTATCAGGATGTAACACCAATGGCTAGTGTAAACCTTATCATTAATTCTGGTAAACTTAACAACTCCATAGACTTTAACGGCTCAGGTAAGTTTACATCTGGTTCATAGGCGTGCACAGGGGGTGCCCAGGTGTGCCCAGGCACACCCTAATGTTGAGTGAAGCAGCCCTCTTTCACATCCTGCATTAACATTTTAGATGTCCCTTATCGGGTTCATGATGAATAGCATAAAAACGGACTGTATCTCTAATTATAGGCTTGCTATTTCTACAGAAAAATGTGCATTTTGTGCATAATTTTCTAAACGTTTTCAGTTAATAAATGTTCTATGGGTGAACACAATAATGTAACAATCTGCGCACGCCAGTGATCTGGTCTACAGTATAGCACCAGGGGCTGTATTCCGGTGAAAATGTAACCAGAGCTGTTTTAAACTTAGCAACACCACAGACCATAATGGTAAGTTCCCACTGTAACACATCACTGTGCCCGAACAGGGTCACATCTGTCAAATGTCGCTTCCTCGCATAGACACCCGAGTTCTCCTCGTGACTCTCACACCTTTCTCTAGTACCTTAGCCTCAGCTTAATGCCCGGTGCATGTAGAGAGTCTGGCTAGCACCCCAGAAATAAACCATAGCTGTAGACCTGGAGCCTTTCCTTGGCACAGCAGGCAGAAGATTCCTGGTACCCCAAATCATGAGTTGTGACTTCAAGCTTGGTCAGAATTGAACTCACTGTTTTTTCACAGAAACACAGAGGTACAGTCAAGGACCAACCCAATTTGCATACAATCAAGCAGATCAGATAACTGCACAGATCAGATAACTGCACAGGACCTTCAAACAATAGACAATGGGATTTCCTAGAAGAAGGGGGAGGGAGAAAGCTGGGTAAACAAAAGTAACTTCTTATAGAGAGAATGTACACAATAGAGAGAGCAGGTACTAATACAGAGGTCACACTATACAGAGAGAGGTTAGATAATTGAGGGAATGTATGCAATATACACAACGAGAGACTATAATAACTACATAAGTGAATAACACACAGACATCAGAATAACTTTAGTTTGCTGGGGAATGTTTAAAACCGTGAAAAACCAAATATATTTAAAAGGTCCACCAGTTCCCCCAATGCTCTCTTTAATGGGCCATGATCGCTGGGCAGGAGGCTAGCCCACAGTCGCCCTCCAGATGCCCAAGTGACGTTAGGTTCTGTCACACCCACAAAGGTTGGAATAGAGCCCTCGGTGTTCTCAAGAGTTGCAGTTCATGAACAGCTCTGGAGTTCCCTCTTGCTAACACTGCACTAATTCATCAGATTTATACACAGTTATTTGTTACCTTTGTTACACATTGTGCAGCAGCTTTCTGTTCCCTCAAGACATACATTGCAGTGTGCAGTCCGCATGATAACCATCAACATAGCGAATCCGACTACCAATGTCTGTGTGCGTCTTGCCATGATATCACTGTAGCGTTTATATATCACACCAGTGGACGTTTTAATCTTATACGTTAGATCTAGCAGCAGTGATTAACTTCCTGGGTAAAAACATATATCTGCAAAATCAAAAGAAAAAAAAGAGAAAATCATGGTTTGAGTAACATAATTAAACATGCTATAAAACATTATGCAATCATAAATAAAACGTGGACGATGTGATTACAGTGAGTGAGGTGGGGGCTTTGGTTGTCAAGTATATAGAATACCTGGGGACACCAAGTAAATCTCCAAGTTTAGGAATAGATAGTCATTGTGTGCACATTCCAAATAAATATGCTATGTATTAATTATAAGGTAGAATTAAATCACATTTTGTAAGTGCTCAACAAAACATATAAACAAAGGCATACAAAATAAACAAACAAAACACAAACCTTTGCTTGGAAACAATCAAAAAAATTAAAATATACAGTCAGTTACTCTTTATCTTGAATTAGAGTAGCATTCAAACATGGTAGGTAGGTATGGTTATAAAGTGGACCTATAGGAGCGCTTGTGTCACCAATTCGCCCAGTATTATGTGTGGCTGGACAAACCAGGCACGCTTTCACATACTACTATATTAACTTTTATTTCTTTCATTTTGTTATTCTTTATTGTTAATTTCTTATATACTTTTCACCCTGTCTCTTGCTCTCATGCCTCCCTCTTCTTTCATCTTTGAACGTTGAGATTTCTAGGGTCTTGTTCACATTGCTGGTACTTATTTTCATTAATTCAAAATATAGCATTTACAAAACAGACAGATAGCGATTCGAACTGATTGGTAAATAGATAGCTAGAGAGACAGATACAGATAGATAGATAGAGATGTAGAGAGGTTTGTATTGATGGGAAAATAGAGAGATAAAGGTAAGTAGATAGATGGATATACACAGACTGACATATTAATGGGCGCATAGACAGATAGCAATAGATAAATAGATGTTTATATTGATGGGAATTTGGAGAGATAGTGAGTTAGATATAGGTAGATATGTAGATAGAAAGATGGAGATAGATACAGACCAACAGATAGATATTGATGGGTAAATAGAAATCTAGCGATAGATAGATTGATTGATAGAAGTTCGTATTGATGGGAAAATAGAGAGATAGATCAATAGATACGGACAGATATTGATGGGTAAATAGAACTATCCATCTATCTGCCTATTTGCCCATCAATATCTGTCTGTATCTATTGATCTATCTCTCTATTTTCCCATCAACAGGAACTTCTATCAGAAAGCTAGCGATAGATAGATTGATAGAAGTTCGTATTGATGGGAAAATAGAGAGATAGATCAATAGATACAGACAGATATTGATGGGTAAATAGGCAGATAGATGGATAGTTCTATTTACCCATCAATATCTGTCTGTATCTATTGATCTATCTCTCTATTTTCCCATCAATACGAACTTCTATCAATCTATCTATCGCTAGCTTTCTATTTACCCATCAATATCTATCTGTTGGTCTGTATCTATCTATCCATCTACATATCTACTGTACCTATATCTAACTCACTATCTCTCCAAATTCCCATCACTATAAACATCTATTTATCTATTGCTATCTGTCTATGTACCCATCAATATGTCAGTCTGTGTATATCTATCTATCTACTTACATTTATCTCTCTATTTTCCCATCAATACAAACCTCTCTACATCTCTATATACCCATCTATCTCTCTATCTATCCATCTATTTATCTGTATTTGCCTCTCTCGCTATCTATCTATCTATCTATCTATCTATCTATCTATCTATCTATCTATCTATCTATCACACTGTGCAGACTCCAGTTTTACACAAAAAGTATATAAAAGTGAGTGATGATACTATAATATGTAGCTGATAATATTATTCACCCTAAGTGACCTGTAAAGCTATCAGCGACTGGTAAAATTATTCTCTGTAATTGATCCTGAGGGCAATAATTGGTGTACCAAAATTAGTACAATGCCATGACACACGATTCCCCTAACCTGAAATGTTACATGTCTTAACCCTCTAAATACATGATAAATGACCTGCACGTCTCCAATGCTTGAACACAAGGAATGCATGGTGTCCAGCAGATTTCACTTGCAAGCTTTAAAGCCCGAAGCCTGAGACACACTATGCGCGATGCGACCCGCAGCGCCTATAGGCGGCACCGCGCATCGAGACGCACTCGGTGTATCCAGATTTTTCCACCTCCCTCGCTGAGGCTGCGTTACCATGCGGCGCTGAGCGACGGTGTTGGAAAAATCCAACTTTCCCCGCAGCGGAGCAACGCGCTGAGGGGAGGGGCTAGATCTGCAGCACACGGTGCCTGCGCCGTGTGCTGTAAATCCCTCCCACCGGCGCTGATCAGCAGACATCCCTCCGTCCGTTCTTCCCCGCAGCCGGACCTGGGCCTGGTGCCGCCGGGACCCCCCTCCCTCCATAATCTAAATATTTCACCTGCCCTTACCTTCCAATAAGTTTGTTAAGGGTACAAACCCCCCCCACTGCCTGAGACCCTGCGCAGCCCACATGCCCCCCCCTCTACCTGGCTGTATGTATCTAATCATAAATCATACGTATATACAGCCAGGTAGAGGGGGGGGGTGCCATGTGGGCTGCGCGGGGCCTCAGGCAGTAAGGGGGGGGTTGTACCCTTAACAAACTATTAGGGAAGGTAAGATATAGTTATATTTATATTACACGCACACACATTGGGGGAGGGGGGTTGGCATGTGGACAGCCTCAACTAAATGCCCCCCCATGCCTCCAGAAGAAAATTGACAGGGCAGTGAGTGAAAAAAAGGGGACACTTCTCACATCCTGACCAGTATATATATAATTACACACTGGGGTGAGAAGTGTCCCCTTTTTTTCAGTCACTGCCCTGTCAATTTTCTTCTGGAGGATGGGGGGGAGCATTTAGTTGAGGCTGTCCACATGCCGCACCACCCCCCAATGTGTGTCTGTGTATATATGGTCTGGTCTGAGGTCTGTGTGGAATAATAAATATATTATATATATAGTGGGTGTATATATTTATTATTCCACACAGACCTCAGACCAGACCATATATACACAGATACATTAGTGGATATATATATATATAAATAATCTGCGTATTAAAATATACGTATGTATATCTCTGTGTGTGGTATCAATGCATCCCTACTCTATACATAGCGTTCGTTGTGTCCCTATACTATATATGATTAGGGTTACTCTTTTTTCTATTTTTTTTTATACTATTCCTATTAAATTGGCAGTCATTTTTGATGTATTTTATTCAATAGAAACTTTTTTGCCTATATGACCTGCGCTTTGTGAACATAAAAAGGTTTTGGCGTGTACATTTTAATTTAGTCAGTGGACTCATGTCCAGTGCGAAGAGAAGCAAACGTAATGCAGTGTAGACACGCTGCGAGGCGGAGCGGAGTGAAGTCAAGCCTGTAAAATGTTTGCTTCGCTAAGCTGTGTGCCGCTACATGCTCAGTGCTTGAGGCACACTGAGCGCGAAGCGCTGTGCGGCGAATGTAAGCGGTACCGCGCGGCGAGACGCGCTCAGTGTGTCCAGATTCTTCCATCTCCCTCGCTCAGGCCACGTCACGATGCGGCGCTGAGCGAAGGGAGTTGGAAAAATACAACTTTCCCCTCAGCGGACCGATGCGCTGAGGGGAGGCGCAGGAGCTGCAGCACACGGCGCTTGCGCCGTGTGCTGTAGATCCCTCCCACCAGCGCTGCTCCGCACAGTCTGCCTTCGCCTCAACCCAGCGGCACGGGCACGGGGAGAGCCGCCTCCCAGCAGGGCCAGGTGCCGCCGGGACCCCTCCTAATAACAATTATTAGGCAATATTAATATAACATATTATAGATTTTAAAGCCAGTAATTGAAATTACCTTATTTAAAAATATGTCTTTTCATTGTGGCTGCAGAAAATCTGACTTCCTATGATGAAAAATATACTGTATAAATTTGCAGGTGTTCTAAAAATATATCTACAAATATAAAATCCGTATTGCCCACGTCTGAATGTTTCAGTTTAAAAATGATTACGAAGTCATTGTTTAGCATTCTGTGGTTTGCGGATCTTGCACCCCCACCCATTGCATATATATATATAATATATATATATATATATATACAGCAGCCAGACTTCTCATACAGTATATATATATATATATATATATTTATATTTATATATATATATAGCAGCCAGCCTTCTCAAATATATATATATATATATATTATATATATATATATACAGCAGCCAGACTTCTCAAATATATATATATTATATAGTAATTTTTTTTCTGGTCTGAGGTCTGTGTGGATAAATGTACGAGGTCTGCGTGTGGTATTGATGCATCCCTACTCTACATAGCGCTCCCTGTGTCCCTATAATATATATATCACAGGGGTGCTATAGGATTAGGGTTACCTTAATTCTATTATTTTTTTTTATACTATTCCTATTAAATGGGCAGTAATTTCGATGTATTTTATTCAATAGAAACTTTTTTGCCTATATGACATGCGCTTTGGGAAAATAAAAAGGTTTATTCGTGTACATTTTAATTTAGTTAGTGGATTCCTGTCCAGTGCGGAAAGAAGCAAACGTAATGCAGTGTAAACACGCTGCGAGGCGGAGCGGTGTGAAGTCAAGCCTGCAAAATGTTTGCTTCTCTTTGCTTCGCTAAGCTGTGCGCCGCTACGCGCTCAGTGTGGAAAGAGAGAGATCGAGATCATAAGCAGGACCATTGTAAGGGGTTCACCTTCCACACAATATCACAGAGAGATATTATCACCAATAGACTAATGCTAATGCATCACACTCCAATGTTTTATGTGTTGGAAATTGGGAAAATTGTCCTATTCAGCCATAAAACAAGAATAAGCAACTACATTACAACATTATCAGAAAAGTAAAAGGGCTGTATGAATATTCACACTTTTTAAAATATTCAGACGTTTTAAAATATTTATTAAAAATATAAGCAAAAGCTACAATCCCAGAAAGCAGAGTAGTTATGAAAGTATAAATGCTTGTCAGAAAAAGTAAATATAAAATAAGAAACCAATGCCTTTCGAATTAACTACATATCCATAAAGAAGAAAATCCGATACACATACAAGGTTACTCAGAGAGTGTGAAAAGCAGGAGAATGTCTGGAGAATGAAAAATTCTAGGTCAAAATAGCCAAACCAGAAAAATTCTCCCTTTCATCTCACTTTCCAAATTGGCTATTTTGACCTAGAATTTTTCATTCTCCAGTAATTCTCCTGCTTTTCACGCTCTCTGAATAACCCTGTAGTAATTCATAAATGTTAAAACATCTCAATACATAAGCTACTTATGCTAAGCAATTAATGCTAATTTAGGCAATATAATAGGGTGTTCTGCTTAACCAAGTAATGATATAGTCATTATTCTACAGCAACATTTAAAATGAACCTTCATATTTAAGTATAAGGTCTAAATCCTAAGCTAGTAAGACTCTAAACTTCTTGTCTCTGCTTCCTAAATTGGTAGTAATTGTGTTAGTTTGATTCCAGTTCCTAATAAGAATCTGTGAGCATTATATAAATGAAGATATTAGTAGACAGAGATAGTTATATGGTAGATAGATATAGATGGGTATCAATATATGATAGATATAGATGGGTTGATAGATGGATAATTAGAGATGGGTAGGTAGATGGATAGATAGATTGAGATATCTAATAGATGGGTAGAATGATAGATAGATAGATAGATAGATAGATAGATAGATAGATAGATAGAGGTGAGTTGATAGATGGACAGATTGAGATAGAGAGATTGATAGATAGATAGTAGGTGGATAGATAGATAGAAAGATAGATAGATAGATAGATAGATAGAGGTGAGTTTATAGATGGACAGATTGAGATAGAGAGATTGATAGATAGATAGATAGATAGATAGATAGATAGAGGTGAGTTGATAGATGGACAGATTGAGATAGAGAGATTGATAGATAGATAGATAGATAGATAGATAGATAGAGGTGAGTTGATAGATGGACAGATTGAGATAGAGAGATTGATAGATAGTAGGTGATAGATAGATAGATATAGATAGATAGATAGATAGATAGAGGTGAGTTGATAGATTGACAGATTGAGATAGAGAGATTGATAGATAGATAGTAGGTGGATAGATAGATAGATAGATAGATAGATAGATAGATAGATAGAGGTGAGTTGATAGATGGACAGATTGAGATAGAGAGATAGAGAGATAGATAGATAGATAGATAGATAGAGGTGAGTTGATAGATGGACAGATTAAGATAGAGAGATTGATAGATAGTAGGTGGATAGATAGATAGATAGATAGATAGATAGATAGATAGATAGAGGTGAGTTGATAGATGGACAGATTGAGATAGAGAGATTGATAGATAGATATAGGTGGATAGATAGATAGATAGATAGATAGAGGTGAGTTGATAGAGAGATTGATAGATAGATAGTAGGTGGATAGATAGATAGATAGATAGATAGATAGAGGTGAGTTGATAGATGGACAGATTGAGATAGAGAGATTGATAGATAGATAGATAGATAGATAGATAGAGGTGAGTTGATAGATGGACAGATTGAGATAGAGAGATTGATAGATAGATAGTAGGTGGATAGATAGATAGATAGAGGTGAGTTGATAGATGGACAGATTGAGATAGAGAGATTGATAGATAGATAGATAGATAGATAGATAGATAGAGGTGAGTTGATAGATGGACAGATTGAGATAGAGAGATTGATAGATAGATAGTAGGTGGATAGATAGCTAAGGGTGAGTTGATAAAACTGACGAATAGAGATTGGTAGATGCACAGATATAAATTTGTAAATAGATAGATGACAGATAGATATAGATGGGTAGATAGATGACAGATAGATATAGATGGATGGATAGACAGACAGCAGGCACACGTTAGATACAGGTGTATTGAAGTTCTCACCTGATGAATGAAGTGTTGTAGCCTTTACTCTCTTCTTCAGGACACTGGTTATCCCTGGGTAATAGTCAGAGGACAGGGTGAGCAGCTTTCCTTTTCGTTCCCAGCTCAAAAAGCCAATTTTGGGAATAAAAAAGCTGTAGTGCAGACACTGAATCCCATGCTGTACCAGCTGTACCAGGGTTTTACTATTGCAGAAGCACTGACTGCACACGAGGGGATGAGGAGACTAACACCAGCTGTGTTAGTGCTATAAGGGAACTTCCCCACAGGGAGGAGCTTTACAGGCAAAAAAAAGAACATCTTTAAAAAGGTCACGTCTTCTTTGTGTCCCCATAAAGCAATATAGCCCAGTAAGCTGCTTTATATATGCATGTTTATAGCTCTTAACACAGTTAAATTACTTTGTTGCAGGAGTGAAACATCTCATACATCTCATAAATTGGTGAACATCATAGGTTCAGTGCTACTCTCTGGGGGGAGAACAGTTACTGTACACAACTGCTAGAAATAGGCTTATTATCTCTTAATTATATGCCCCCCTTAATCATATGATCCCTAACTGGCAGTCAAATACAGAAAAACAGAAATACTTTCTATGTTTCACTAATGCAGATTTTCACTGAGCTCTGTTCACTATATTTGTAAACAAGGAGCAAAATTTACCAATGGCAGACGAAGCTGCTGCAAACAAAAGTGAAAAACAATGAACAGCGGCGTCACCGTTATTCTTCTTTGGAATGAATACACTATGGCTATTCTCCATGTAGCATTGGTCTGCTATTGATTGCAGCACCAGTGAATATAATATAACAGTTTTAAAGTGGTGTTCTTTCTTGAAATCCACTAGAAACATTTAAAGTCCCCTGAAGAAAAACAACATTCTTTCAAATAAAAACATGTGCTTAGGGAATAACCCCTTAAGATTTCTGCTCCCCTTTGTCACGGCTGGTCAGGGGCTGGGGCGCCTGGCAGCAGATTCCTCGCTGCTCGCTGGCCAGGCGCCGAATGATGTACGCTACCGGGTGCGCTCACGTGGGACGCCGAGGGGCGGGGCCTGGCGTTATGACGCGGACCCGCCGGGTTTAAAGCCCAGTCTCACTACCATGCCGGTGCCCTGACGTGGTATTCACTTCCCGCAGAGCTCTTGTGTATTTTGGCGATTTCTGTATCTCACCTTGCTTCTGACAAACGAACTGTCCTGTGTATGACCCTTGGCATTGGCAAACGAACCCTCCTGTGTATGACCCTTGGCATTGGCAAACGAACCCTCCTGTGTATGACCCTTGGCATTGGCAAACGAACCCTCCTGTGTATGACCCCTGGCATTGGCAAACAAACCATTCTGTGTATGACCCCTGGTATTGGCATTTACTCTGCTCTTGGTTCTGCCCTTAACGTTGGTACCGAGGTCAGTCTATGTGGCACCCTAAGCACACATCAGATTTCCTCTGCTATAACTAAGGTCCTAGGGAGAACATATACTCTGGTCTGTACCCCTGTCTGGTGTTTCCCTTTGTTTATCTATTACCTGGTTAATTGTCTATCTAGTTTTGCCGACCATTCAAGGATCGGAAGGGTAGAGAGCGATCCACATAAAGGGATCACTATCTTGGTAGTCAGAAGGATTCGTGACAATACCCTATTCTGTACCTCTGTCTGGTGTTACCTCTTGTCTATCTATTGTCTGGTTAATTGTCTTTCTAGTTTTGCCGACCATTCAAGGATCGGAAGGGTAGAGAGCGGTCTGCGTAAAGGGACCACTATTTTGGTAATCAGAGGGATCCGTGACATTACGTCAGGGCCAATGGATCCCGCAGACCTCTCTAACCAGCTGGCACGTATCGCAGCCAGACAAGAGGAACAGGACCATAGGATGGACCAGATTTCTCTCGCTCTGCAAACCCTGTTAAATCGGTCCAATACAGGTACCTCAAACCCTCCAGATCCAGCACTACCTAGGGTCAGTTCCGTCTCCCCTGAGGGACATAGGCTTAGTATGAAGGCACCCCTACGCTATGATGGTACACCAAACTTATGCGGGGTTTTTTGACTCAACTCGAGATCTTGTTTGAGAACAACCCTGGTTCTTGTATGTCTGATAAAGCCAAAGTAGGATATCTGATTAATCATTTAACAGAAAAAGCTTTATTGTGGGCTACGCCGTTGTGGGAAAATAAGAAACCCATCATCTACGATTATGAGGGTTTTACCTCTGAGTTAAGACGTACCTTTGATCCCTCTAGAAGGGCTACCAATGCGGGTAGGTCTTTGTTTCACATCAAACAAGGCAATAAGAGGGTTGCAGACTATGCCATCGAGTTTAAGACTTTGACTTCTGAGGTGCTTTGGCCGAACGACGTTTTAACCTTAGCCTTTACCGAAGGTTTGAACGAGGCTTTTATGTTTGAGCTGGCTCCCTTAAAATTACCAGAGAATCTAGACCACCTGATAGATTTTTGTATAGCCATGGACGACCAAATTAGGGAAAGGAGACACCCCAGAGACAGACCCAGAGGGTCTTGCCTCCTTTACCCTCATTACCCAGACGCACCAGTACGTCAGGTACCTCGGATAATGTGAGAACAGATTTACCAGTTGTTGAACCCATGCAAATAGGGAGAACGGGTATCTCAGAAGCAGAAAGAGCGCACAGAAGAGAAAAGGGGCTCTGCTTCTATTGTGCAGGGGCAGATCACTTCCGCCTTCAGTGTCCTCAGAGACCCAGGGTTAGTAGGGGTGAATATGGCAAACTGGGTCAAAGAACAGCCAATACCCAGGTTATTGGTTCTCTGTATGCCTCCTTTGTGGACAATGAAAAAAAAAAATCCAGGATTCTGTTACCAATCTCCCTAACCTGGGAGGGGGTTCACCTCAAGACTGAGGCGTTCCTAGACTCCGGGGCCTCAGGCAATTTCATGGATAAGAATTTTGCTGCCAAAAACCTCTTACCTCTGGTTATTAAAGAGAGACCTCTAATGGTGGAAGCCATAGATGGTAAACCCCTGTCATGCCCACATATCACTCACGACACTATCGATGTATGTATGAAAACAGGAATTTTGCACCAGGAAACAATAAGATTTCAAATTATTGAATCACCCTCATGTCCTGTCGTTCTTGGGTTTCCATGGTTAACAGAGCACAACCCGGTTGTCGATTGGGTCCTGAGAGACATAAAATGTTGGGGTCAAAGTTGTCAGTCTAAGTGCCTGGGCAGAGTTAATGTGATTGGTAGCCTCAATATTGCCACAGCCCCTCCTTTGTCCACAGAGGTCCCTGAATGTTACCTGGCATTAAAGGAGGTGTTCTCTAAAGCCAGGACTGAGGTCCTACCACCACATCGTCCATATGACTGTGCTATTGATTTACTCCCCGGTACGATGCCTCCTAGGGGTCACGTGTACCCTTTATCACAAAAAGAGAACGACATTATGGAGGAATACATAAGGGAGAATCTGGAACGAGGATTCATTAGACGGTCCTCTTCTCCAGCAGGAGCAGGTTTCTTTTTTGTTTCCAAGAAAGAGGGAGATCTGCGACCTTGCATCGATTATAGAGGTTTGAACAGGATAACTATAAGAAATGCGTATCCCATACCTCTCATAACAGAATTGTTCGACCGATTAAAAGGGGCCCGTGTTTATACGAAGCTTGATTTACGCGGAGCGTACAACCTGGTCAGGGTTAAAAAGGGAGATGAATGGAAAACGGCTTTTAATACACGTAGCGGGCATTATGAATACCTGGTGATGCCTTTTGGGTTGTGTAATGCGCCAGCCGTTTTCCAGGACCTTATAAACGACACCCTAAGGGATTTTTTGCAAGAATTCGTTATAGTATATCTGGACGACATCCTGATATACTCTCCGGATGTAGACACTCATCATGTCCACGTAAAACAAGTATTGGAAAAACTATTGAAGGCTGGATTGTACTGCAAACTAGAAAAATGTCTATTCGACATAGTAACTGTGCAATTCCTTGGTTATATAATAACCCCTGAGGGTTTTCAAATGGATCCTAAAAAGCTCTCAGCTATTCTTGACTGGCCTCTACCCCAAGGGCTTAAAGCCATCCAGAGGTTTCTGGGATTTACGAACTATTATCGAAGGTTCATTAAAGATTTTTCGGCCTTGGTAGCTCCCCTCACGGCTATGACAAAGAAAGGGGTGGGAAATCAGAAATGGACACCTCAAGCCACTCAAGCCTTTGAGGCACTTAAGCAGGCATTCACTACTGCCCCTGTTCTCCGACATCCAGATCCGGCTCTGCCTTTCCAAGTAGAAGTTGACGCCTCCGAACTAGGTCTTGGCGCAGTCTTGTCCCAAAGGGAGGCACCCGACAAACCCTTGCATCCATGCGGCTTCTATTCTCGGAAATTGTCCCCGGCAGAGAAGAACTATGACATTGGAAATAGAGAGTTGTTAGCAGTCATCGCGGCCTTGGCCGAATGGAGATACTTATTAGAGGGGTCTAAGGACCCCATCGTTATCATAACCGATCATAAGAATCTCACGTACATTGGTGATGCTAAACGTTTAAATTCCAGACAAGCGAGATGGTCATTGTTTCTCTCAAGTTTTAATTTCGTGCTTACCTATAGACCTGGGTCCAGAAACATTAAAGCAGACGCATTGTCGAGACAGTATGAATCTTATGAACACAATATCCAAGATCAGCATCCCATTGTACCCCAGGAAAGGATTATAGCCTCTACCACGATTAGTGTCTCGTCTCCCCTAATGAAAAGGTTGCAGACCGTCCAGGGTGCAGCTCCTGGGGGAAAACCTCCTGCGAAACTCTTTGTACCTGAGAACGAAAGAGAGGAAGTACTTAACATCTATCATGATAATAAAACTTCTGGGCATATGGGTATCACCAAGACTGTGTCTAATATCAGTAAACTCCTCTGGTGGCCCACGTTACGCCGAGATGTTAAAGATTACATAGCTGTGTGCGAGGTGTGCTCAAGGCAGAAAAGTCCCAAAACAGCACCCATTGGGTTACTCCAGCCTTTGCCGATCCCCGAACGACCATGGTCACATGTAGCCATGGATTTTATAGTAGATTTACCTGAGTCAAGGGGGAATACAGTGATACTTACGGTCATAGATCGATTTTCCAAGATGGGTCACTATGTTCCTCTTCGGAAACTACCTTCGGCAGCCGAACTGGTGCCCATATTCATTTCCAACGTGGTCCGCATACACGGTGTCCCTCTGGAGATTGTCTCTGATAGGGGGACCCAATTCATCTCCAGATTCTGGAGAGGGTTTTGTAAGAATGTGGGGATAGACCTCTCTTTCTCTTCGGCCTATCACCCCCAGACCAACGGAGCAGCAGAACGAGCAAACCAAAATGTAGAGAAATATCTCAGGTGCTTTATATCAGAACAACAAGATAACTGGTCAGACCTGTTACCATGGGCCGAGTATGCCTTGAACAGTGCAGTGAGTGAGTCCACAGGACATTCTCCTTTCTTCGCTGTTTATGGTTTTGATCCTCCCGTGCTCCCCGCTACGTTTCCTGATACCACGATTCCTGCTTTGGATGAGCAACTGGCATCATTGAAAGAGACTTGGGGGAGAGTGAGACGGGCACTAGAGGAGAGTAGTGCCATCCAGAAAACCAAGGCCGACAGACACAGGAGGCAGGCACCTGTGTATCAAGTTGGGGACAGGGTTTGGCTTTCTTCACGTAACATTAAGCTCTTAGTGCCTTCCATGAAGTTGGCTCCTAGGTATATCGGCCCCTATAAGATTCTGCGGCGAATCAACCCTGTCTCCTATGCTTTGGCGTTACCCTCCCATTTTAAGATACATAATGTGTTCCATGTACACCTTTTGAAGCCGTTGTTGTGTAACCGGTACACCAAGGTCCATGCTCCACCGCCTCCTATCTCTGTGGAGGGTGAGGAGGAGTTCGAGGTTAAGGCCATTCTGGGTGCCAGGATATCTAGGGGGTCCTTGCAGTACTTGGTCGATTGGGTGGGTTACGGTCCGGAGGATCGTTCTTGGATTCCGGCTGCAGAAGTCCATGCTCCTAGGCTAGTGAAGGCCTTCTATTTGGCGCACCCCCGTGCCCCTGGGGGTCGTCCAGTGGCCGCCCGTGGAGGGGGGGTTCTGTCACGGCTGGTCAGGGGCTGGGGCGCCTGGCAGCAGATTCCTCGCTGCTCGCTGGCCAGGCGCCGAATGATGTACGCTACCGGGTGCGCTCACGTGGGACGCCGAGGGGCGGGGCCTGGCGTTATGACGCGGACCCGCCGGGTTTAAAGCCCAGTCTCACTACCATGCCGGTGCCCTGACGTGGTATTCACTTCCCGCAGAGCTCTTGTGTATTTTGGCGATTTCTGTATCTCACCTTGCTTCTGACAAACGAACTGTCCTGTGTATGACCCTTGGCATTGGCAAACGAACCCTCCTGTGTATGACCCTTGGCATTGGCAAACGAACCCTCCTGTGTATGACCCTTGGCATTGGCAAACGAACCCTCCTGTGTATGACCCCTGGCATTGGCAAACAAACCATTCTGTGTATGACCCCTGGTATTGGCATTTACTCTGCTCTTGGTTCTGCCCTTAACGTTGGTACCGAGGTCAGTCTATGTGGCACCCTAAGCACACATCAGATTTCCTCTGCTATAACTAAGGTCCTAGGGAGAACATATACTCTGGTCTGTACCCCTGTCTGGTGTTTCCCTTTGTTTATCTATTACCTGGTTAATTGTCTATCTAGTTTTGCCGACCATTCAAGGATCGGAAGGGTAGAGAGCGATCCACATAAAGGGATCACTATCTTGGTAGTCAGAAGGATTCGTGACAATACCCTATTCTGTACCTCTGTCTGGTGTTACCTCTTGTCTATCTATTGTCTGGTTAATTGTCTTTCTAGTTTTGCCGACCATTCAAGGATCGGAAGGGTAGAGAGCGGTCTGCGTAAAGGGACCACTATTTTGGTAATCAGAGGGATCCGTGACACCCTTCAAGCGGCCATTGTCATCTGTGGGTCTGATACTGGCTAATAATGGGGTCTGATACTGGCTAATTACTGGGGTCTGATACTGGCTAATTATGGGGTCTGATACTGGCTAATTACTGGGGTCTGATACTGGCTAATAATGGGGTCTGATACTGGCTAATTACTGGGGTCTGATACTGGCTAATTATGGGGTTTGATACTGGCTAATTACTGGGGTCTGATACTGGCTAATTATGGGGTCTGATACTGGCTAATTACTGGGGTCTGATACTGGCTAATTACTGGGGTCTGATACTGGCTAATTACTGGGGTCTGATACTGGCTAATTACTGGGGGTCTGATACTGGCTAATTACTGGGGGTCTGATACTGGCTAATTACTGGGGGTCTGATACTGGCTAATTATGGGGGTCTGATACTGGCTAATTATGGGGTCTGATACTGGCTAATTACTGGGGGTCTGATACTGGCTAATTATGGGGTCTGATACTGGCTAATTACTGGGGGTCTGATACTGGCTAATTATGGGGTCTGATACTGGCTAATTATGGGGTCTGATACTGGCTGGCTAATTACTGGGGTCTGATACTGGCTAATTACTGGGGGTCTGATACTGGCTAATTATGGGGTCTGATACTGGCTAATTACTGGGGTCTGATACTGGCTAATAATGGGGTCTGATACTGGCTAATTACTGGGGTCTGATACTGGCTAATTATGGGGTTTGATACTGGCTAATTACTGGGGTCTGATACTGGCTAATTATGGGGTCTGATACTGGCTAATTACTGGGGTCTGATACTGGCTAATTACTGGGGGTCTGATACTGGCTAATTACTGGGGTCTGATACTGGCTAATTACTGGGGTCTGATACTGGCTAATTACTGGGGGTCTGATACTGGCTAATTACTGGGGGTCTGATACTGGCTAATTATGGGGGTCTGATACTGGCTAATTATGGGGTCTGATACTGGCTAATTACTGGGGGTCTGATACTGGCTAATTATGGGGTCTGATACTGGCTAATTACTGGGGGTCTGATACTGGCTAATTATGGGGTCTGATACTGGCTAATTATGGGGTCTGATACTGGCTGGCTAATTACTGGGGTCTGATACTGGCTAATTACTGGGGGTCTGATACTGGCTAATTATGGGGTCTGATACTGGCTAATTACTGGGGGTCTGATACTGGCTAATTATGGGGTCTGATACTGGCTAATTATGGGGTCTGATACTGGCTGGCTAATTACTGGGGTCTGATACTGGCTAATTATGGGTCTGATACTGGCTGGCTAATTACTGGGGGTCTGATACTTGCTAATTACTCAGGGTCTGATACTGGCTAATTACTGGGGGTCTGATACTGGCTAATTACTGGGGGTCTGATACTGGCTAATTACTGGGGTCTGATACTGGCTAATTATGGGTCTGATATTGGCTGGCTAATTACTGGGGGTCTGATACTTGCTAATTACTCAGGGTCTGATACTGGCTAATTACTGGGGGTCTGATACTGGCTAATTACTGGGGGTCTGATACTGGCTAATTACTGGGTTCTGATACTGGCTAATTACTGGGGTTCTGATACTGGCTAATTACTGGGATTCTGATACTGGCTAATTACTGAGGGTCTGATACTGGCTGGCTGATTACTGGTGGGGGCTGATACTGGCTAATTACTGGGATTGTGATACTGGCTAATTACTGGGGGTCTGATACTGGCTAATTACTGGGATTCTGATACTGGCTAATTACTGGGGGGTCTAATACTGGCTACTTACTGGGGGTTCTGATACTGGCTAATTACTGGGGTTCTGATACTGGCTAATTACTGGGGTTCTGATACTGGCTAATTACTGGGGGTCTGATACTGGCTAATTACTCGGTCTGATACTGCCTAATTACTGGGATTCTGATACTGGCTAATTACTGGGGTCTGATACTGGCTAATTATGGGGATTGATACTGGCTGGCTAATTACTGTGGGTCTGATACTGGCTAATTACTGTGGGTCTGATACTGGCTAATTACTGGGGTCGGATACTGGCTAATTATGGGGTCTGATGCTGGCTAATTACTGGGGGTCTGATACTGGCTAATTAATGGGGGTCTGATACTGGCTAATTATGGGGTCTGATACTGGCTAATTACTGGGGGTCTGATACTGGCTAATTACTGGGGGTCTGATACTGGCTAATTACTGGGGTCTGAAACTGGCTAATTATGGGGTCTGATACTGGCTAATTACTGGGGTCTAATACTGGCTAATTACTGGGGTTCTGATACTGGCTAATTATGGGGTCTAATACTGGCTAATTACGGGGGTCTGATTCTGGCTAATTACTCAGGGTCTGATACTGGCTAATTACCTGGTCTGATACTGGCTAATTACGTGGTCTGATACTGGCTAATTACTGAGATTCCGATACTGGCTAATTACTGTTTGTCTGATACTGGTTAATTACTGAGGGTCTGATACTGTCTGGCTAATTACTGGGGTCTGATACTGGCTAATTATTGGGGATCTGATACTGGCTAATTACTGGGGTCTGATACTGGCTGTCTAATTACTGGGGTCTGATACTGGGGGTCTGAAATCTGGGTCCCGCGTGGAGGGTGGGTCTTGAAGGTGCGGGGCGTACTGGTACGCCCTGCTGACTTCAATGGCCCGCCTCGGCCCCTCCCCACAGCCGACGAGGGGGGGCCCTTCATGGATTCTTGCACCGGGGCCCTGAGATTTCTAGTTACGCCTCTGGTCATCTTGCACCAACCCACACTCTTATTATTATCATCATTTATATAGCGCCAACAAATTCTGTAGCGCTTTACAATAACTAAAGTGAATAAGATACAGATAAATGGACATAGGATGGAAACAATAGGTGTAGAGGGCCCTGCTCATAGGAGCTTACTGGAGCTTACTTATTTTCAATAGCTACTTCCTGCCCGTAACCCTAAACACTGTTTCAGCATTCATATTTTATATGTATATGCGCGTCAGAGGTCCAATCCTCTTCATACAGTGCTGTCATTTTAGCCCATTAATGTAAGGTCTTTCTTTGTCACTTACAGGGTGTAAGTCACCCAGATATCAGGGAGCTAATGGTTTCATTTCCAGCTGTATATTGTATATACTGTGTCAGAACTCAGTTACAGTTACAAGCATTTATAAAGTGCCAACAGGTTCCGTCGCGCTGTACAATGGGAGAGACAGAATAACAAATATACATACACATTACACACACCAAACAGTAGGAGAGAAGACCCTGCTCGAGAGCTTACAATCTAAGAGGAGAGGGGTGACACGCTAGTTAAGGCTAGGGTCAGACGAACGCATTTTCGCGTTGTCTGTGAAAAAGTGCGTTCGAACGAATGGACGCATTTTTTCACGGAGTTCGCGATAGCGGTCATACGATGCGCATTTGCGTTCGTGATTTTGTACGGATCATCAATAAAACACTTTTGCATCTGGACGTTATGTTGGCCGGACATTAGCAGTGTCTGACATCTCCAAATCACGCACACACGCCGCTAGCGGACGCAGCGCACTCTGTACGACCGTACTAGTGGTTTCACGTTCTCGACAAAATCCGTTCGTTTGCCACTTGCGTTGCACGGCCGGACTTTCGTGCGACCGTACTTCGTATATTGGCCGTCATTGCCCGTCATTTGCTGCTAGTGCGGCCGTGATTAAGTGCGCCAGAACGCACGTTTAAAGTGCGCTAGTCTGACCCCAGCCTGAGGGTGAATAGAGTACAAGAAGTAACGAGGTCCATGTGGGCTGTGTGGGAAGAACTCAGAAATGTATTCTCTTAGAATGTAAGCACTCGAGCAGGGTCCTCTCTCCTACTGTTCAGTGTGTGTTTAACTTGTATGTACTGTATTGTTATTCTGTCTCAGTCATTGTACAGCGCTACAAAACTTGTTAGCGCTTTATAAATACTTGTAACTGTAACTATTTCATGATGATCTTGTTAGTCATTTGCCAGTAATGAAAAGCTTCTGTTGTAAAAACCTAAACTCATAAAATCCCATACATTTACAAATAGATGATGATAATGTTGTGTAACTTATGTAATTAAGAAATGATGTAATGAAACTACAAAATTTACTAAAATCCACTATAATGTACTCAGGCTTCCTTACGGGAGATTTAGCCACGGTCTCTGCTTCTGCAGGAAGTCGATTGCTCAGCGAAACTCGTCCTGCTCAGATTATTACATAGTTTTAGCAAATATGTTTATTAAAGTTTTTATTTTATTCCACTTCCTAAAACTCTTAAGGCTAGGGTCAAACTAACGCATTATTTGCAGCGACCGTCAAAAAATTCGTCCGAACATATTGACGTATTTTTTCACGGAATATGCGATAGCGGTCATAAAATGCGCATTTTCGTGCGTGATTTTTTTACGGATCGTCAATAAAACACTTTTTGCGTCTGGACGTTATGTTGGCCGGACATTAGCAGCGTCTGACGTCTCCTAATCACGCACACATGTCGCTAACGGACGCAGCGCACTCTGTACGTCAGTACTAGCGGTTCTGCGTTCTCAAAAAAATGCATTAATTTTCCACTTGCGTTGCGCGGCCGGACTTTTGTGCGGCCGTACTTTGTATATTCGCCGTCATTGCCCATCATTTGCTGCTACTGCGGCCGTGATTAAGGCTAGGGTCAGACAAACGCATTTTTCGAGTTGTCCGTGAAAAAGTGCGTTCGAACGAATGGACGCATTTTTTCACGGAATACGCGATAGCGGTCATACGATGCGCATTTTCGTCCGTGATTTTGTACGGATCGTCAATAAAACACTTTTTGTGTCTGGACGTTATGTTGGCCGGACATTAGCAGCGTCTGACGTCTCCTAATCACGCACACACGCCGCTAGCGGACGCAGCGCACTCTGTACGTCAGTACTAGCGGTTTCACGTTCTCGAAAAAATGCGTTCGTTTGCCACTTGCGTTGCGCAGCCGCACTTTTGTGTGGCCGTTCTTCGTATGCTGCCCGGCATTGGACGTCATTTGCTGCTAGCGCGGCTGTGATTTAGTGCTGTATAAACGCACGTTAATACTGCATTAGTCTGACCCTAGCCTTAGTGCGCCTAAATGCACGTTAAAAATGCGTTAGTCTGACCCCAGCCTTAGGTAGCTGCTTTTGCTGGCAAATGTTTTTTAGGTTTGTCCATAAAACCTCTTGTTCTAAAGAGGATCTCCATTAAATGCTATTCTGAAGCGGACTGTGTGTAATCATTTATTGTGCAATAAGTAGTCGGGACACAACCTTACAAGTCTTTGATGCAAGGGAAAATTATTATTAATAATCTTTATTCATAAAGCGCCAGCATATTCCGTGGCGCTGTACAATGGGCACAGTATAGACAGGGTTACAATACATTGAACAACATTTCAACATTTGACAAACCAGAACAGGAGGAGATGAGGGCTCTTTTCCCGTAGGAACTCACACAATCTAGAAGGGATGGGGTTGGAAGAGGACTGCAAGGTGATAGTAATTGATGGTTGCGTCAGTGAGTTGGTGGTAGGCTTCCCTAAATAGGAATGTTTTAAGGGAGCATTTGAAGGAAGGAAAACTGGGGGAAAGTCTGACCGTACGAGGGAGAGTGTTCCAGAGAATGGGGGCTGCGCGTGAGAAATCCTGCAGTCTATCATGGGAAGAGGTGATGCGGGGAGAAGCTAGGCGCAGGTCACTGTTTGACCTTAGGGAGCGAATAAGAGGGGACCGAATGTACGGTTTGAGCTCCCGTTATACTGTACATGTTTGTATTATTAACTGATCTTTTCAGGTGAGGGGTGCACTTTGTGATGAGCTGCATGTCTAAATAATTCACCCATTGGTTTATTGTGTCTTCTGTATAACCTCGCAGCGCCAAACACATTCACTTCTGTGGAGTGAATACCGATAGATCTTGTCTTACTGAGCCAGGACACACGCAGGCTCAGATACAAGTGAGTGTGTTATTGTTAGATATCAACCCATACTTGAATTGTGCTATTTACACTGTATAAATATTCCATTTTTCGGAATGAGTGTGGAAGTTGGGGACCAAAATAATTGATCAATATCTGGATTTATGCACTGGACCTACTGTACTTATGGTTTGACATTCATAGGCAAACCTTTAGGCACAAACATGAAGACACATACAGGGTTATTCAAAGAGATCCGAATGGCTGCCGAAAGGTAAACGAACGCTGAAAATCAGCATTCGGCTACCTTTCTTGGCCATTCGGCTATCCAGAGAGCAGACAATTTGCCAAATCCTGGCGAATTACCTGCACATACTGTGCCTGTTCGATGCCTGTTCGAGGGCAGTGAAATCCCCATAGAGAAGCAATGCTTCGTCTATTCAGAGAACAAAAACCAGCAGTGATAAGTTGCCGGATTGCCCTGCCATTCGGTGTTTTCATTTGGCAGGTTTATTCAGGCGATTCCCATAGGCTTCAATGTTAAAAATATTCCCGTTTTAATCCAATATCTAATAAACCGTTCATCATAATATTCTGCAGTAAAAAGTCTCTTTATTCATAGATTTTTTAGGATCTTTTAAGCATTTTTTTTTAGGTTTTTTCTTTTTTCTGTAACGGCCCTTTTCATTATCATTCATTGGATCTCATACGTAAATTTCAGACATTTTCACTCAGTACTTTGTTTGCAAACAGCGTTTCACTTTTCAAACATTCAAGCGTATTGTTTTTTTTTTCCACTCCATTCGTCTGCAGTGTCGGATTTTTCCGGCGGCTGCTCTGCGCTGTGATCGGCTCCTGCTCTGGTTTCTCCGGCGTCTTCGATGGGTTAATCCAGATGTTTTCGTGGGTTTTGATGTGCGTTCGCCCTCGTTTTGCGGTGAGTTTTCGGCGACTTTTCCCTGCATTACGGCGGCCCTGTGGTGCTTGCTGAATACACCGCAGGGTCGCCGAAATGGGATTGCCAAATCGCACCGAATTGAAGTGAACGAAAAGTCTCCGAATGTGTGGTGGCTTTTCGATTCTCTTTGAATAACCCTGATAGAGATAGACATACACACATAGGGACTTTCCCTGTATGTCTGTATGTTTTTTTTTGTGTTATTCGAAGAGAGGTGAAAACCAGGAGAATGACTGGAGAAGTGAAAATTCTAGGCCAAAATAGCCAAACTAGAAAAATTCTCCCATTTATCTCCCTTTCCAAAACGGCTATTTTGACCTAGAATTTTCAGTTCTCCAGTCATTCTCCTGACTTTCACCTCTCTCTGAATAACCCTGATAGTGTGCATTTTGAACAATATTCATTTTGACTGTCAAGATGGCTGGAGAGTGAGTGGAGGAAGTCTTGTAAGTTGTTATTTATTTATTTTAAGATCTCTCAGGTGACTCTCAGATAAAAGGCACAATAAATGGAGCAGAAACGCACCCATGTATCCGTACTGTGATCACTGCGTGATGGACCATGGCAACCAGGAGCAGTACTGGTCCTTAACATGATTGCGTTTTGCAATGATGACAATAAGTAGAACTGCACCGAGCCCAGTCCTTGTTGTGGCTGGGCTAATAACATGTCATGATGCAAGTAGACGGACAAGATCCTGTATAAGCGGAAACCAGTCCTTAGAGTGGCTGGTAAAATAAGTCACAGGATAGTTGACAGTCAGGCTGAATTCAGGAAAATAGAGGCACACAGGTAGCGAGTGGACAAATCGGGTTGCTACACACAGGAACACAGATGTCACACCACCACCGCCCACGCAAGAATAGCATATCCGGTGCTGCTCCAACATGAATTCACCCTGGCAGCACCCTTCAGACCCTGTCCTCCTGGATTCTGACCTAGCCACAGGTGCACCCAATCAGGGCCGGCCCGACCATGGAGCGGTTTGGAGCAACCGCTCCAAGTGGAAGATTCTGTGGAGCGGCATATTTTTGCCAGGTTGTCTTTGCAACTATTCCGTTGCGTGGTTTTGCTTTTGATCCCATGGTGGATTTGTTTCTGGGGAGGGTATACATGAAAGCCCACCAGTCTTCCTCATGACTGAGAAGCAGCTTGTGCATATGAGGTTTGCTAGAGAGCAGCGTTTGGCTTCATTTGACTCGCCTTACTGGAGGTGTGCTGTTACAGTTATTCATTTAGATGGGGATTTATAGTGTATAGATATCCTTATGTTGCCTTATGCTGCCACCTAGTGGTCTTTCTGTATTGTACATGTTTTTCTTCTTTTCTCCCTCGCTTTATGATGATGCACTTCCTGTGTGTGTTTAGTTCCACCCTTCCTTCTTGTAAGAGCTGCAGCATGGTGTAGTTATCCAGCAGCACATGTATGTTCATCCTCAAGTTAGGACAGAATCATCTTTTGACCGCAAAAAACCTATAATTCCATCATCTGCTGTATCCTGTGATCTGCTGTAACCTGATGTACGGAATAAAGCAAGTCGTGGAAAGAAACAGTGTTTTGGTGAGTTCAGCTATCTGATAAGGATTGTCCTCGGTGATTGCATCTACTTATACAGGCCAGGCATAGAGGTCTCTGCAAGGGATAAATCGCTATACAACGATCTGAGTCAGAATAGTCAAAAGATGAGTAGAATCCTAAAGAAAAATGAGTAGAATCCTACAGTCAAAAGATGAGTAGAATCCTACAGCCTGCTATATATATGTGTGTGCTTAATCTGCAATCAAGCTCAGTGCCATCGGCCATTTTATGGAAGCACATGTGTGTGTGTTTAATCTGCAATCAAGCTCAGTGCCATCAGCCATCTTGGGGAAGCACATGATCGCACAAGCTTACTGCATCTCACTTATACTGCATCTCACTGAATATTAAAAACGGTTTCTCTGCATTTAACTGTGTTACCTGCCTGTCTAAGCTGCCGTTCATCTTTTTAAAGAGACAGTACTATTTTTGCAAAAACGTATAAAATGTCCAGACAAGGTTCTGTGCACTCTATTATGGCTGAACCGACGCAGATTCATCACGTCCCTGAACCTGCAGACGTACAAGGAGCAGATTCTGCAGAGTTTGTCGAACAGAGTGTAAAACCCAAACGCACAATAAAACCGACACAGAAACTCAGAGAAAACTATGAATACACTAGAGATGAGCTCTCCAGCAATCTGACAGACCTGTGGGACAGAACGTCACAATGCATGTCAGTTTTACCACAATTTAACGATAACCCAGCTGAATTAAGAGACTCTATAGATCGTCTGTCTGCTGCATATAAACGTTACCAGAGGCTGTCAGAAAAATACACAGACTTCTTGCAGGACTCTAATATGGAAGACTTTTCAGCAGAACTGACCAAGACTGATGCACTAAACCAACAGAGAGACCTCCTAGTGCAAGTTGCCAAAGAAAGGGCAGAATTCCGCATTGCTCAACTGCAAGAGACCAGATCGCACAGATCCACATCAACCAAGCACACTGCACATTCTTCCAGATCCTCTCGCTCCAGACATTCAACGTTAAGCGACAAGCTAATAGAGGCCCGCGCTGATGCGGAGTCAAAGAAAGTGCAAGGCTCCTTTGCTAAAAAACAAGCAGAGTTAGAAGCTCACAGCAAAGCCCGCCAAGCAGAGTTAGAAGCTCACAGCAAAGCCCGCCAAGCAGAGACGGAATCCCAAATCAAGATTCTGCAAATGGAAAAGGAGGAAGCAGCTGCCGTAGCGAGGCTGAAGGTCCTCGAAGAAGCAATGGGACAAAGTACTAATGCAGACTGCCCTATCCCAGCAGAACTGGAAGACCCAGTCGAACGCACTAGCAAATACGTTTTACAGCATAACATTTGCAACAATACACAGTCATCTCCTGTACCTCCTCCCAACACTGTTCTGACTCTCAACGCAGAGACCTCTCAGCTCCAAATGCCTGAGCCTCCTCCAGTCCACAACACAAGAACATCTACGCAGCAAATCACATCAACTCAGTCTGCCAGCAAGGTGAATCCCAGTGACAAGCCGCAGCTCAAGCCGCAGCCAGCAGAAGCCTTAGAGACTACACCAAAGTTAAACGTTCTTGCAACGTCATTTTATCCTGGTAAACCTCACCCTTCATCACCAGAGAACTTTAACACCCAAGCGGTTCCTCAAGTTACTTTGGCACCAAAGAGTGAGAGATCAGACTTGACTGACTTCGCCAGATATATGATACGCCGAGAGCTCATTAACACAAGCCTCTCAAGGTTCGACGACTGTCCAGAGAGCTACAGGGCCTGGAGATCAACCTTCAAGGCTGCTATTGCTGATCTGAACCTTACTACCAAGGAGGAACTTGATTTGCTCATAAAGTGGCTGGGGCCAGAATCCACAGATCGTGTTAAAAGACTGAGAACAGTACATGTTGAGCACCCGGATGCAGGTCTCGTTGCTGCGTGGGCAAGACTTGAGCAAGCTTATGGCAGCGCTGAAGCCATAGAAGGCGCTCTGTTCAAGAGACTGCAAAACTTCCCAAAAATAGGTAACAAGGACTATCGCAAGCTCCAAGAACTGAGTGATCTCCTCATGGAGCTAGAGTTGGCAAAGACAGACCCACGTCTACCTGGACTAAGCTTCCTGGACACTGCTCATGGTGTCAATCCAGTGGCGTCTAAACTGCCATACGGCCTGCAAGAGAAATGGGCGCAACACGGCTCAAGATACAAAAGAGACTATAACGTATCCTTCCCTCCATTCTCATATTTTTGCAGGTTCATCAGCGAACAAGCCTGGACAAGAAACGATCCCAGCTTTCAGCGAAACCAACTTGCCAGCTTCATCATCATCACCAGCATCCTCATCAAGGTATGATAACACAGCGGCTAAACGTAGAGACTTTAATAGAACAATATCTGTTAAAAGGACAGACATCTCACCACCCGTGTCCTCTCGTGCAAACCAGAGGGATTCAGGTGATAGCGATAAAGACCCTAATCGTCAGTGCCCTATTCACAAGAAGCCTCACCCTTTAAAGAAATGTCGTGGCCTTAGGGCAAAGACTTTACAAGAGCGCAGGGAGATTCTTCAAAAACTTGGGGTATGCTACAGGTGCTGTGCCTCTTACGGACATTTTGCTAAAGACTGTAAAGTTGTCATCAAGTGCACAGAATGCAGCAGCGACAGACATGTTACAGCTATGCACCCCACTCCACTTCCAGACAACCCACAGCAGCTACCTACCTCTGCACCTGTCTCAAATCATGGCGGGGAGCAACAAGGTAATGCTCCGACTATAGGGAATATTTCTTCTTCATGCACGGAGGTCTGTGGAGAAGGCTTAGATTACAAATGCTGTGCCAAGGTATGCCTAGTCAAGATATACCCAGAGGGTCAACCTGAGAAAGCCACGAAGATGTATGCCATATTAGATGAACAGAGCAACAGATCGCTTGTTAAGCCTAAATTCTTTGAGATCTTCGGCATAAAGGGACACGCAACACCGTATACTCTCAGAACCTGTTCTGGTCGCGTAGAGACTTTCGGCAGAAGGGCCAACGGGTTTATGGTCTCTCACGTCAAGGGGAGAGAGGGAATACTCCTACCAACATTAGTTGAATGTGACCAGATACCAGACGAAAGGGAAGAGATTCCTACTCCAGAGGCTGCATATCATCATCCGCACTTAAGGCATCTTGTAGATGAGATTCCAGTAATGGACATGAATGCTGAAATCTTGGTCCTGCTAGGAAGAGACATTCTCAGAGTACATAAAGTACGCGAACAGTGCGACGGACCAGACGATGCCCCTTATGCACAAAGACTTGACCTGGGCTGGGTAATAGTGGGCAATGTATGCTTGGATAAAATGCACACGTCATCTGAGATCCACTCATTCAAAACTCACGTGTTAGGAAACGGACGTGTATCCCACTTCAAACCGTGTCCTCACCATTATGACGTAAAGGAGAAGCCTCTTGACATTATCTGCGTGTCCGACGTCACTCCTATCCTCTGTGATGACAACCTAGGTACCACAGTGTTTTGTACTACAAGCGATGACAACAAAACAGCTTTATCAGTTGAAGACAGAGAATTTATCAAAGTAATGGACAAAGAATTCTTCAAGGATGAGTCTAACAGCTGGGTAGCACCATTACCTCTTCGTGCTGCAAGGGTCAAACTCCCAAACAATCGTGAACAAGCTTTATCCAGAGTCAAGTCACTACAACGAACACTAAAGAACAGACCTGAAATGAAGGACCATTTCATCGCCTTTATGAAAAGGATCTTTGACAATAATCACGCTGAACCAGTTCCACCTCTTCGAGAACATGAGGAGTGCTGGTACCTGCCTTTCTTCGGAGTATATCATCCACGTAAGCCAAAACAAATCAGGGTAGTATTTGACTCCAGTGCCAAGCATCAAGGCATATCCCTGAACGATGTTCTTCTCACTGGTCCTAACCTGACCAACAACCTCGTAGGTGTACTCATGAGGTTCAGAAGGGAGCCAGTCGCCATAACTGCTGATATTGAACAAATGTTTCATTGTTTTATTGTACAAAAAGACCATAGGAACTTCCTGAGGTTTCTGTGGCACCGTGACAACAACATGGACAATGAGATGATTGAATACCGCATGAGGGTACACGTCTTCGGAAATAGTCCCTCACCTGCTGTTGCAACATATGGTCTACGAAGGACTGCTCTTGACGGAGAAAAGGAGTATGGAGAAGATGCTCGACACTTCGTTGAGAGAGACTTCTACGTGGACGACGGACTTAAATCCTTACCCACAAATGAAGAAGCCATAGACCTGCTCCAAAGGACACAAGGTATGCTTTCTGAAGCTAACCTCAGACTACACAAGATTGCTTCAAATAGTGTTGCTGTCATGAAGGCCTTTCAACCTGGTGACTATGCCACAGGGTTTAAGGACTTAAATCTGGGAATGGACATGCCACCCGTACAGAGAAGCCTAGGCCTGCGGTGGAACTTATTAAAGGACACCTTCGGCTTCCAAGTCGGCTCTGCAGACAAGCCATTTACCAAACGTGGTGTTCTGTCGGTGGTGAACAGTTTATACGATCCAGTGGGATTCGTGGCTCCCATTACCATACAGGGTAAATCCTTACTTAGACAGCTCTCAGAGACTATTACAGATTGGGATGCTCCACTACCAGTAGACAAGCTTTCAAAATGGAATTCCTGGAAGCAATCTCTACATGCCTTAGATGGAATTCACATACCACGCTGCTACACTCCAGCTTCTCTTGCCACAAGTCAGAGAAAGGAACTTCACATCTTCTCAGATGCATCTACAGAGGCCATAGCAGCTGTCGCCTACCTTAAGGTAAGAGACTCCTCCAATCAAACCCACATAGGATTTCTGTTTGGAAGGCTAAGTTAGCACCTAAGCCTGAACACACAATTCCCAGGCTTGAACTTTGTGGGACTGTGCTAGCCGTAGAAGTTGCAGATTTCGTACTACAAGAGCTAGACGTTCAGATGGACGACATCAAATTCTACACAGATAGCAAGGTCGTTTTAGGCTACATATACAACCAGACTAAACGTTTCTATGTCTATGTCAGCAACCGTGTAGAAAGAATCAGGAAAACATCTAAGCCTGAACAATGGCATTATGTTCCATCCGAACTTAATCCTGCAGATCATGCCACCAGGCCAGTGTCCACAAGTGTCTTCGCAAATTCTTCTTGGTTGACAGGTCCTGATTTCCTGCTGGCTCATCCAGAAGAAACAACAGCTGACGTCTTTGGTCTTCAAAATCCTGACGAAGATCCAGATATTCGTCCTGAGGTTAAGACTCTTCTCACCAGAACTGCACAAAGACTCGTCTTGGGCTGTCAACGCTTTGAACGTTTCTCCAAGTGGACAAGGCTTGTACGCACCATCGCGAGGTTAGTCCATATTGCACACTGCTTCCACACGAAGCCCGCAGAGGCTCACTGTCAAGGTTGGCACACGTGCCAAAGGTTTCTTTCTGCAAGGGATATTGCTGAAGGCGAACTGATCATAATACGCAGTGTACAACAGGAAGTCTTCGGCTCAGAAATTAAATGCATTTGTGACAAGACGGACGTTCTAAGAAACAGTCCAATTGCTAATTTGAACCCATTCATCGACAGTAATGACATGCTAAGGGTCGGTGGACGTTTAAACAAGGCTAAGTTGGGAGAGCAAGAACAGAATCCTCTCATCATACCTGCTCGCCACCACGTCTCCACTTTGCTCATACGGCACTACCATGAGGGGTTAAGCACCAAGGTAGACACTTCACAGAAGGTGCCATAAGAGCTGCAGGCTTTTGGATTGTAGGAGCAAAAAGACAGATTACAGCTACACTGCACAGCTGTGTTCAGTGCCGCAAACTGAGAGGGAAACAGCAGCAACAGCAAATGGCAGATTTGCCAGCTGACAGAGTAAGCACTGACCCACCCTTCACTCATGTCGGTCTGGACGTCTTTGGACCATGGATGGTAACAGCCCGCAGAACTCGAGGTGGCCAAGCAAATAGTAAACGATGGGCAGTGATGTTCACCTGTATGAGTGTGCGTGCAGTACACATCGAAGTAATAGAATCTATGGATACCTCAAGTTTCATTAATGCCCTAAGACGATTCCTCGCCATCAGAGGTCCAGTCAAGACATTGAGATCTGATTGTGGAACTAATTTCGTTGGAGCCTGTCGAGAGTTACAGCTTAACTCAAGGCCTATCCAAGACCTGTTAGCTGAAAAGGGCTGTACATGGATTTTCAATCCTCCTCATTCTTCCCACATGGGTGGTTCATGGGAGAGAATGATAGGCATTACACGTAAAATACTGGACTCAATGCTTATGGACTTGAACTCCACAAGACTCACCCATGAGATTCTAATCACCTTCCTGGCAGAAGCATCTGCCATAATCAATTCTAGACCACTTGTTCCAGTGTCTACAGATCCAGAGAACCCAACCATCCTTACTCCAGCTACTCTTCTTACCCAGAAACTCGGGACTGTTCCTGTTCCACCTGGAAACTTTAAAGCAGGAAAAATGTGCTACGACCAGTGGAAGCGAGTACAACACCTTGCCAACTGCTTCTGGAATCGTTGGAAGATGGAGTATCTTTCCACTCTGCAAGGACGCAGGAAATGGCAACGCCTGAACCCGAACGTTCAAGTTGGAGATCTCGTTCTCCTCAAGGACCAGCAAGCCGAAAGGATAGAGTGGCCTATGGGACTTATTAAAAAGAGCATCTCTAGCGATGATGGTAAGGTACGTAAGGTGGAGGTGAAGGTCGCAAGACAAGGAACTGTAAAGACTTTTATCAGACCTATCACGGAACTTATTTTGCTCTTACCGCTTGGAGACTGAACTTACTTAGGTTTTCAAGACATCTAGCAAATTACACTGTCGTTATTTGCACTTGCATAACTACCGTTATGATGTATATATAGTGACATTTTCAATGCCAGACGGGGAGTGTGCTGTTACAGTTATTCATTTAGATGGGGATTTATAGTGTATAGATATCCTTATGTTGCCTTATGCTGCCACCTAGTGGTCTTTCTGTATTGTACATGTTTTTCTTCTTTTCTCCCTCGCTTTATGATGATGCACTTCCTGTGTGTGTTTAGTTCCACCCTTCCTTCTTGTAAGAGCTGCAGCATGGTGTAGTTATCCAGCAGCACATGTATGTTCATCCTCAAGTTAGGACAGAATCATCTTTTGACCGCAAAAAACCTATAATTCCATCATCTGCTGTATCCTGTGATCTGCTGTAACCTGATGTACGGAATAAAGCAAGTCGTGGAAAGAAACAGTGTTTTGGTGAGTTCAGCTATCTGATAAGGATTGTCCTCGGTGATTGCATCTACTTATACAGGCCAGGCATAGAGGTCTCTGCAAGGGATAAATCGCTATACAACGATCTGAGTCAGAATAGGAGGTGTCTTGATGCGGCAGACGGGCTTAAAACTTGAATGGTCATTCAAGTAAACTAAAGCCTCTAATTATGTTTCTTTTCACACGGTGTTATAGGGATAAGTGCAGATGACACTTCTTTCTTGTTATGTTTTATACAAGTTGCTGGGCTGGATACATCCGGTGGTTGCAGCCGCCCCGGTGGGGATCGGGGCGTTTTTTTCTGTATCTTGCATGTCAGCCATTGCTGTGGGACTGCCCCCCCGGCCGCCGGCTACATTCCCAATACAAAGGGAATCCCAATGCAAGAGATGATGGGGTCCTTTGGACCCCCGTATCTCTAGAACTGTGTTAAGGCCAGATCCTGGCTTTTCCAATGAAAATATTTCCTTTTTATTATTATTATTATTATTATTCCTTTATTTATAAAGCGCCAGCATATTCCGCAGCGCTGTACAATAAGCACAGTATAGACAGGAGTTAGGACAGGGTTACAATACATTGAACAACATTTGACAAACAGTACAGGAGGAGATGAGGCCCTATTCCGTAGGAACTCACAATCTGGGAGGGTTGGGGTTGGAAACAGGAGGAGAGGACTGTAAGGTGAGAGTGATTGATGGTTGCGTCAGTGAGTTGGGTGGTAGGCTTCCCTAAATAGGAATGTTTTCAGGGAGCGTTTGAAGGAAGAGAAGTTAGGGGAAAGTCTGACAGTACGAGGGAGAGCGTTCCAGAGAGTGGGGGCTGCGCGTGAGAAATCCTGCAGTCTATCATGGAAGAGGTGATGCGGGGAGAAGCTAGGCGCAGGTCACTGTTTGACCTTAGGGAGCGGGCTGGGTTGTATTTGGTGATTAGTGAGGACAGGTAGCGGGGAGCTGAGTTAGTGAGGATTTTGTAGGTAAGGATAAGGATTTTGAACTTAATTCTGCAGTGGATGGGGAGCCAGTGAAGGGACTCGCAGAGGGGAGCGGCAGAGACAGAGCGGTGGGTGAGGTGAATTAGCCTGGCGGAGGCGTTCAGGATGGATTGTAGGGGGAGAGGCGGGACAGAGGGAGGCCAGATAAGAGATTATTGCAATAGTCGAGTCGGGAGATTACCAGGGCGTGTATGAGTTGTTTTGTGGTGACAGCGGTAAGAAATGGCCGAATTCTGGAAATATTACGCAGTTGGTATCGGCAGGAGGAGGAAAGAGACTTGATGTGGGGGATGAAGGAAAGAGCAGAGTCAAGTGTAACTCCAAGGCAGCGAACTTGGTTTGATGGGGAGATGGTGATACCCTCCACCGTGATAGAGAAGTCAGGAGGTGGGGAGGCATTGGAGGGAGGAATAAGTAGGAGTTCAGTCTTTGACATGTTGATCTTTAGGTGGTGGGAGGCCATCCAGGAGGAGATGCCAGATAAACAGTCACTGACTTTTGAAAGGACAGGGGGAGAGAGATCAGGGGTAGAGAGGTAGATCTGAGTGTCATCAGCGTAGAGGTGGTAATTAAAGCCAAAGCTGTTGATGATTTTTCCCAGGGAGGAGGTGTAGATGGAAAAGAGCAGAGGACCAAGGACAGAGCCTTGAGGTACACCAACAGATAGAGGCAATGAGGGGGAGGAGTTACCAGCAAAGGACACACAGAAGGACCTGTTGGATAAATAGGAGTCAACCCAAGCAAGTGCAGTGTCACCGAGTCACTGTTTTTTTCTCCAAAAGTGGTAAAAACTATTAACAGAGGAGGTCCTTTTTGGATTCGTTGGGAAGGACAAATTCTAGGCTTTCCAATGATACCAAACATGACCAGATAATCTATAAAAAGAAAAATAATACAAATATTTTCTTTTTTTTCTCTAGTTTTTCCCAAAAGTGTTTAATGTAGGAGGTCCTTTTTGATGTAATAGGAAAAGCCAAATCCTTTTCTTTGCTCCAAAAGTGGCAGTATTGTTCTTTTTTCAATAATAATAATATAATGTGCAAAAATAAAAAAGTGGAAAAAACCCCCCAAACAATTGCAAACGGTCTTTTCCCCCCCTCTGTTTTAAGGCAGTGGCATTATTCACTTATAACGCAATGTCACTGCACTAATTCAACTTCTCATTTACCACACTGTGAGCAAACTTGAAAGTGCTGGCATAATGCGTTACTACGCATTATTTCATCTAAAACATGGAGGGGCGCTAGGGGAGGACTTGCCCCAGGCACCGCATGACTTTGCTACGCCTCTGCATGTAGCCTAAGCTTAGAAATGCTCTGTACAGGATGGTTTCTCTATTTATGTATGCATGTATAGCTGTGCAAATTTAGATGATAGCGCTTGGACAAATATATGGTGGTGTTTGTCTTAATGTGTACCTGCATGTCTGGTGATGTCTTTTATATTTATTTAGAGTTTTTTTCCCGTTGATAAGATAAAGTGATGGGTGAACCTTCATTTTTAAATCAGATGATTGTGAATAATGTGCTGGCTGGGTGGAGTAGAGATAACATCACTGCTCTATAAGCGTGGAGAGAGTCTGTTGAGACACAGGTTCGATTTCCGGCAAGAGCACCTCTCCAGTAAGTGTCCTTGGGCAAGACACCTAACGGTACATACTCGCCACCCAGGACATACTTGAAAACGAGAGAAATCTCAATGTATCCTTCCTGGTAAAATTCTTTCTAAAAAAAAAAAAAAAATGTGTGAATATATTCCTAGAACTGGTTTTCATGTAAATACAATATTACAAATTCTGTAAATGTAAAACTACCTGTGTGAGTTTCAGTATCACTATATGTATGCAAAGGTTAACACACTCAGAGGGTATTTTTTATCCTGCTAGATGCCCCACTTCTATTGGGAATACAAACTTTTAATGAGAAGTCTAATGGTCAATAGACTATTTCACAAAGATGTTTGAGCTCATCTGTTCTGGAAATCATCCCACACTCAGTATATGGTATAACACATTGTACATTACCATGAATCATGTTAAACTTCCCTCAGCTCTATATTTTAGTAGCAAGCAACGCCTTAACTGAGCTAACTGTAATTTAATTCTGCAGTAGTCTCCTTTTTAAAGTGATCCTGTCACTTTGTGGTGGCTTTGGTAGAAACATGTAAACTAATGTAGCACTGCGTGTTTCGATCATTGTATTGCCACGGCAACGTTTTGATCATGGCATTAAAGAGATATTTCAGATTATTCACTTCTACTTGTCAAATAAGCTAATGAGTGGCTTGGTCTGTAACTTTGTATCCCTGTTTCCTTGCTATGATCTGTACATGGGGGAGTTATTTATTATTATTTTTATCCTTTATTTATATAGCGCCACAAATTCTGCAGCGCTTTACAGGATCAGTGTACAGGGAGTTGATACATTAGAATTCCACACATGGATGATGACCTGATTCGGGGGGGACCCTGGTCCCAAGAGAACTAACAATCTACGAGATGTATAAGTATTTGTGAGGTAGGCTCATCCATATCGTTAGGCGTCTAGCCCAAGGACACTCGCTGGTGGCGTCTTCTGAGTGGGATTGAGTCCACTGAGACTGAGAACCATCGCTAGTGCATTGTAAAGCATAACCACCGTGCTTCGGGAAACGTGAAAAGATGCATTGTATGGTTAAACCAGCGTGCTTCGGGGAAACGTGAGAAGATGCAATGTATGGTTAAAAAAAAGTGTTCCAGTGCAAAAAAATCGGAAACCCAAATTTCGCTTGAAAAATCCGCAAAAATACACATAAAAAACCAAAGGATCAGACTATGAGGGGATGTCCCACCCGTGTCCATCCAGAAGGGCTCACACAAACTATTTATTGCAGATCTGACATCAGTATTACGAAAAACAAGGATATCTGTTATTGTAATACTGATGTCAGATCTGCAATAAATAGTTTGTGTGTGCCCTTCTGGATGGACACGAGTGGCAGGGCTGGATTAAGATCTCTATGGGCCTGGAGCTGAATATCGTGGTGGCTTATTTTGGAATTTAGTGAAATGAAAACATATTTTTGGTTATTTATTAGTGCAGATATGGCTATATCCAACCAGGCAGATACTGTGTGATTAATTATTCATTCAGCTTTCAATCATTTAAAGAGTGTAAAATTATTTTTTCCCATTTTATCATCCAAATCTTTGTGGTTATATATTCTATAGGGATTTCTTGTAAAAAAAAAAGTGAAATGGGAAGCTGTAAAAATATACAATTTGAATTAAAAAAATGAAATATTTACCCTGTGTTTTGGAGAATGGTGTTTTAAGAACAATATGACTATGTATAAACCACTGACCTTGCTCCAGCGTGGGAAATTAAAAGGTGAGTAAGGGCAGTGGTATTGCTCATTTTATACGTGACAAATGGACAATGCCATCGCTTTGCAACTTCATTTTTTTTCTGTTTTCATTTAGATTTTACATGGTCACGTTTGGTATCAATGCAAAGGCCAGACTCTGACCTGTCCAATAACACTTGATCTTGTGAGGTGTAAATATTAGTGACGCAGGGGTCCAGAGTCCCCCCCAGTGCCCTTCACTGGTTTAGGTTTTTGATGTAACAATTCGTAACAACGGATTGTGCCATCACCTCCTCGCTTGTTGGTGACATGACAAATGTGATGGTGAGTTAGTGCAGCATCATTGTTCACTTTATAATTGAAAAGTGAAAAATGTTGCTGTGGTAGAAATAAAAAAAATATTTTTTTTTTATTGTTAGATAAAAACTAGTCATGTTTGGTATCATTGGAAAGGGCATGCTCTGGCTTTTCCAATGATACCTCACATGACTCTGTAGCTCCTATGGTGTTGGAGATACAGTGGTCCAACTGCCCATCAATGCAGACATAGTTATCCTTTCTCTGGGCCTATTCTGGGGCATGGGCCTGGAGCTGCTGCTCCATCAGCCCCTATGTTAATCCGGCCCTGACGAGTGGGTCATCCCCTCGTAGGCTGATCCTTTTTTTTTGTATATAATTTTCTTTGGGTTACCACCAAGGGGTCAACCAGAAATGTGTAATGACTAAATCCTTTATCATGACTAAATCATTACTGTATGTATGCTTTTTTTGATTTTCAAAATCCAGAAAAATACCTAATAAATTCTAAAACTTCAATAAATTAAGAGGCTTTTTGCTGCGGATTAAAAAAATTAAGGGTTGAATAAATAAAGAATAAAAACGATAATATTTTTTACATTGAATCCTATGGGCTTCGCACACGGCAGGTTTTCCTATATAATGCATCTTTTCACATTTCCCGGGAGCACGCCGGTTTAACTATACAATGCATCTTTTACACGTAAACTACATCAAGCGAGCCAAGAGGACACCTGTGCTGCATTCCTTTCAATTGCCTGTTAATTTTGGGCAAGGATGTTTGATTTTTGTTTTCCTTTTTTTCTTCCTTTACGTCAGTTAACACCAGGGTTGAGCAGTAGGTATATACAGTTGTGTTCAAAATTATTCAACCCCCACTGAAATTGAGTGTTTTGGCCAGTTTGACATTGATTTTGATCATTCAGTCATCTTGCTTACAATTAAATCAAAGAGGCACGTGTAGGTCAGACAAATATAACATAACATTTATAATGAAATAACCACAAATGTCTTTTCTGTGCTCACATCATTATCAGTTTTATTCAACCCCCAAGTGACATTCAATCTTAGTACTTAGTACAACATCCTTTTACAGTTATAACAGCTTTTAAACGTGAAGCATAGCTTGACACAAGTGTCTTTCAGCGATCTACGGGTATCTTCGCCCATTCGTCATGGGCAAAAGCCTCCAGTTCAGTCACATTCTTAGGCTTGCGCACTGCAACTGCTTTCTTTAAGTCCCACCAGAGGTTCTCAATCGGATTTAAGTCAGGTGACTGCGATGGCCACTCCAAAATGTTCCAGCCTTTAATCTGCAACCATGCTCTAGTGGACTTGGAGGTATGCTTGGGATCATTGTCCTGTTGAAAGGTCCAACGTCTCCCAAGCCTCAGGTTTGTGACGGACTGCATTACATTGTCATCCAATATCTCCTGGTACTGAAGAGAATTCATGGTACCTTGCACACGCTGAAGCTTCCCTGTACCTGCAGAAGCAAAACAGCCCCAAAGCATGATTGACCCCCCGCCATGCTTCACAGTAGGCAAGGTGTTCTTTTCTTCATAGGCCTTGTTCTTCCTCCTCCAAACATAGCGTTGATCCATGGGCCCAAACAGTTCTAATTTTCTTTCATCAGTCCACAGAACACTATCCCAAAACTTCTGTGGTTTGTCCACATGACTTTTGGCATACTGCAGTCGACTCTTCTTATTCTTTGGAGACAGCAAGGGGGTGCACCTGGGAGTTCTGGCATGGAGGCCTTCATTACGCAGTGTGCGCCGTATTGTCTGAGCTGAAACTTCAGTACCCACATCTGACAAATCTTTTCTCAGTTCCTCAGCAGTCACACGGGGACTTTTCTCCACTCTACGCTTCAGGTAGCGCACAGCAGTCGAAGTCAGCATCTTCTTTCTGCCACGACCAGGTAGCGTTTCAACAGTGCCCTTTGCCTTGAATTTGCGAATGATGCTTCCTATGGTCTCTCTTGGTATGTTTAACATCTTTGCAAACTTCTTATAGCCATTGCCCTTCCTGTGAAGAGTAATCACCTCTTCTCTTGTCTTCCTGGACCATTCTCTTGACTTCACCATGTTTGTAACCACACCAGTAAATGTCTAGAAGGAGCTGAGTATCACAGTCATTTTAAAGCCGCCTAATTGGTGCTTATTATGCTTTATTGCTGCTCCGTGACATCCACAGGTGTTTTCAATACCTGATTGAAAACACTTGAATGAACCTCTGTTCTTCAGAGTGGTAGTCTTTAAGGGGTTGAATAATTGTGTCAATGAAGAATTCACAAAAGAAACATTTACTACTGTATTACAAAACCAATTGATGTCATTTTAGTTCTTTAAAAAGTCCTTGTAGGATTTCATTCTGAATACAATTACAAATGTACACTAAATTTCCTAAAACCCTTTACAGCATTGGGGGTTGAATAATTTTGAACACAACTGTAGGTATATTTTAATGTAAAAAAACGGGGGGGGGGGGGGGTTTGCTTAGAGTGTTCCTTTAACATGGTGAAATAGTGCATGAAACAGTACAGGTTCTATTGTATATACAGTGAAACCTCAATGTCGAATATTTGTTTTTGGAAAATCAATTTTTATGCATTTTTACAATTTATTCATATTAATTTATGACTTATAGTTAAATGATATCAAAAGAAAATCCAAACTGTTGTTTAAAAAATGTTATATAATAAGCGTGTACAAACAAATTGCACTTTGCATGAAAATCTCTTTCATTGCGTGATTTTTGCCCTGCAGGCCTAGTCCATTTAGGTTTGCTTTTACTTAATACCATTTATCAAAAGTTAAATTTTCTTGCTCGTTATCCATTCTTTTTTGTATTCAGTTTCCAGGGTTACCCCCGCCTCGTTGTTAGATACTGTAGCAGACTTGCTGCTATGAATATATTGAGAGTGCTACAGTTATTTTATTTATTTTATCGCTTTGAACACTGCCATACAGCGCATTAAAATCTGTTTTAGGAATGTATCCCACATTTATTTTATTACTCACCAACATAAGATGATCCAGCGCATCATCACATAAACAGAAAAAACACAAATAATACCATTTCAGCTTTCCATAGAACTGAAAGTGCTTTTTTTTTTCGTTTGCATGTTAAGATTTATTGTGGATTAAAGTCAAATTGCATTTATAGAATAACAGTAAAGTCTTCTTTGAAAGAGTCAGCCTAAAGCCTACATGCACTCCGCTATTGCACATTCTCGCCTAGTGTGCCACCCCTATCCTTTTAGGCGGGGGTCAGACGAACGCAGTGCGAACGCGCGTTGAGCCGCACTTTATTACGGCCGTAGTAGCAGCAAATGACAGCCAAAATACAAAGTACGGCCGCACGAAGGTTCGGCAACGCAAGCAGCAAACTAACGCATTTTTTCGAGAATGTCGAACCGGTAGTACTGACGCACAGAGTGCGCTACGTTGGCATAGCTGCACCATGTCCGGCCTACATAACGTCCAGAGACGCAAACTTTGGTTACTCAGATTTCTCTCTTTTTTTTTTCTAGCTCCGTCAAAAATCACGGCCGTAATTGCGCACCGTATGACCGCTATCGCGTCTTCCGTGAAAAAGTGCGTCCGGACGCATGGACGCACTTTTTGACGGTAGACGTGAAAAATGCGTTCGTCTGACCCTAGCCTAAGATTGTAAGCTCTTGAGCAAGGTCCTCTCGCCTACTGTACTGTGTGTTGAACCTGTACGTATATTTGTTGTTCTGCCTCCCATCGTACAGCGCTATGGAACTTGTTAGCGCTTTTTAAAAACTTGTAACTGTAACTGAGATAACTTATCTTTTTTTCCTCACACCTTTCCCTGTAGAAGATTATAAAAGCACTGGGAAAGCTAGAAACAGTCATTAAAGTAAATACAAACAATCATTTCTTTTGGTTTCATTTTCTCAGTTAAAGGGCATGGAAAAAAAGCAATGCACCATTGTGTCAATTCTTTTTAACCCTTTCACTACCTAGGAATTTTCCAGCTATTCACTGTCAGGAACCAGTGTTTCTTAGGAAAATCATTTTTATTTAATTATACAGTAAAAAATATTTGAGACTATTCCCAATGTAACCTTACTGTAATAAGCTAATTGGTAGGCAGCTGTCACCATCTACTGGCCAAAAGTAGATGCTACAGTTCTGATCTCCGTGCAGGATCATATGGGGAGCTGTCATTTTAAATCATTCCCTGCTGGGTTCACCATCTCAGGCATCATGCCTATGGTGCTGAAACATTAAAAGCATGTTCTGGAGCTCAAATGCATATGAATTGTGATTGCGATAAAGAAAATTCCTTTGAATTGCTCCAATGGACCAACATATCGACGGTACTAGATATCAGGGAACCAGGAGGTGCCTTGAAGATCAAGTGTAGACTTTTTTGGTAGTGAAGGAGTTAATGGTATAATCATTTAATTTCTTTGGATTGGTAAGAAAAATAAATGTTTAAGTATATAGATACACACACTGCATGGACAAAAAAAGTCACACTCTCTAATATTTCATTGGAGCGTCTTTCACTTTGATTAAGGCACGCATTCGCCGTGGCATCGTTTTGATATGCTTACGCAATGTCACATTTTTTTCTCTCCAGAGTCGCGTTAATTTGTGGCCAAGATCTTGTATTGATGATGGGAGAGTCGCAGCGCTGCATAAAGTCTTCTCTAGCACATTATCCCAAAGATTCTCAATGGGGTTAAGGTCTGGACTGTGCGGTGGCCAATCCATGTGTGAAAATTATGTCTCATGCTCCCTGAACCACTCTTGCACAATTTGAGCCCGATGAATCCATGTTATTATCATCTTGAAATAAAAACCTGCCCATTCGTTATATTCAAATGATCTCAGTTTTTGGGCACATAACGTTGCTGAACCTAGATCTGACCAACTGAAGCAGCCCAGATCATATTAGGCTTGCAAGCTCTTGAGCAGGGTCCTCTCTCCTACTGTTCTGTGTGTTGAACCTTTATGTATATTTATTATGCTGCCTCCCATTGTACATCGCTGTGGAACTTGTTAGCACTTCATAAAAACTTGTAACTGTACAGGATTCTTGTTTACCAGGCTATTATTATTTATTTATAAAGCGCCAGCATATCCCGCAGCGCTGATAGCAATGTATATATATATAAGTTTCACGGTAGATAGGTTTCTTTTTCCTGGCAGCATTCCTCAATCTAATATCTGGAGAAAAGAAAGCGATAGAAACAGCTGGGGTTTGCAGGTCTCTCTCGTAAAGCCTTAAAACCACGACTGGGAAATGTAATACACGCTCCTAATCGTGATGTGTGAGAGGTGCTTTCAACGGGAGAACAGCACGGATCAAGTCCTAAAAAAAGAAGTGTGGGAACTCACCAGGATTTCTGTCTCCCAATAAGCAATTATCACCTCGCACGTAACACAAACACACACTCAGATCTGATATATGTATGTATATATGTCAATAAAGAAGCAGATTGTGCAACAAATGCTTATGCCGGCTATTGAATACGGAGATGTAGTGTATGCAGCGGCCCCACAAACACACCTTCATAAACGTACTACATTGTATAACTCATTCTGCCGCTTTGTGCTACAATGTAACATGACCCACCATTGTGACATGTTAAAAGAGCTAAACTAGCCATCGCTGGAATCTAGTCGCACTCTTCACCTTTCCAACCTGGTGTTTAAGAGCTTTTCTGCAAAGTTGCCACCCTACCTGAATAGACTGCTTCCCCAAGCAGCTCCCTCATCCTATAACCTCCGATCCAGGACCTGCACCTTACTTGCAATACCACAATACAAAAAGAAAGTGGCTCGATCCTCATTTTCCTACAGAGCACCGCAAATATGGAATAACCTCCCAGACGCCATCAAATCTTCCCCCAGTCTAAAGTCACTCAAGAGCTCCCTATTAACATACCTCAATACAGAATACACCTGTAAACATGTAACATAGTGACTATATACAGAATGCACCTGTAAACATGTAACATAGTGACTATATACAGAATGCACCTGTAAACATGTAACATAGTGACTATATACAGAATGCACCTGTAAACATGTAACATAGTGACTATATACAGAATGCACCTGTAAACATGTAACATAGTGACTATTATACAGAATGCACCTGTAAACATGTAACACAGTGACTATATACAGAATGCACCTGTAAACATGTAACACAGTGACTATATACAGAATGCACCTGTAAACATGTAACATAGTGAATATATTTCCTACATATTTATTTTCTGTTAATCTGTATAATTGTGTTTTGTTTTTAATTTCTTGCATTGTATTACTTTGTATTTCTGTAACGACTGTAACATGTTAATGTTCTTGAACCTAGGACGTACTTGAAAACAAAAGAAATCTCAATGTAGCCTTCCTGGTAAAATACTTTATAAATAAATAAATATGTGAAATATAGCAAAAATATATAAGTTACAATAAATATAGGATTTAATAGAGAAATATGTGATTGAACACCTGACTACAAGCTTTATAGAGTATGGGACCAAAGGGAACTCCGTTCCCTTTGCAAAATTAGTGCAGGAACTCTGTTCCCTCGCGTTCCCCTCGACTTTACCCCTGGAGAACAATGATTAAACACAGTAAGTTTAACAAACAACTAAATTCCTCTTGAGATGAGGAGTCAATTCTCCCTAATAAGCATAAAAATATAACCTTTATTAGCATTACCATAACATAACCTTTAAATTCAATAAGGAAGCAACCCATTAGCATGTCATGCTCCCCAGTATTACAGTACAGTATTACCCAGTATTACACTCTGATCACTAGGTAGCATGACTTGCTAATCGGTTGCTTCCTCATTGAATTTAAAGGTTGCATGTGAGTGATGTTATGGCAATCCTAATAAAGGTTATATTTTAATGATTATTAGGGTCACAGGGTGAATTGACTCCTCATCTGAAGAGGAATGTTGTTCTCTCTCATGTGAAGCACTTGTGTACAGAATAGCAGTGATTAATAGGAATTCCTGGTAATATCCCCTCGATAAATCTCCTCAGCAGGATTCAGCTATTGTGAAATGTCATAAGTATCACTGACTCCAGCTTAGTTTTTGTTTTAATAATCTTTATTAGTATCACACAGTCAGAAGTGAGCAATTTCAAGCCTTCAGACACATATAATCCCCCCCCCTCGGCTCACAGTCTCCAGCAGACGAGTGACTCACTGAGGTAACATAAAAAAAAAAGTGCGCGGGAATCTTCTTCTAGAGTTACGTCAGATACGGGGCGTGGCATTAAGGAGCCAAACCGCGCTCCGCCTTATCAGCGGAAAAGACTCAGTGCGCCCAGGCCAACCAGATTCAGCGAAAATGGGAGGGAGGCGGGACTGTGACGTCTCAGAGTTACGCCGGTGGGTGTCACTGTTCGGGGCTCGGCGCGTGACGTCATGACGCACTTTGACGCCGTTCAGCTGAGGGGGCGGAGTGTGGTTGCGGTTGTGGAGGGGGAAAATTAAAATGGCAAGTGCTTGACGTCACCAGAGAGCGGTCTAGGCTCCGGGTAGAGGCGCACTGTTGGTTTTGGCTGACGGTAGGGACACATAGCGCAATAATGTGACGGGTTCGTCCCTCCCTCCCCCAGTCATGGCGGTCGGTCTCCTTTGACGCTAGAGTAACCTCGCGCCCCCATATTCTCGTCACTGCCCCCCCCCAATTAACCAGCAGCCGGTGATGTGCTGCATGCAGGGGGCGACCCCGAGCGTCACGTGACCCGACGCCCAGACACGTGATGCCTGGCGGAGGGTTATGGGGGAATAAAATGCAGTTTATCTAAATCACAGAGTGCGGCACAAAGAAAGTGTTTATGGCATTTGGAGTTGTAAGCGTTACCGCCAGGATAAGTGACTTTAACGCGTGCTCCCATATTAACTTCCTGATGCTAAACCCGAAAAAAGAATATCACACAGCGCATCAGTGCTTGCGCGAGCTTACTGTACTTTGCGCTGCCCATGTTATGTATAGGATGCACAATCAGTAACTAGTGTTTCAGTAAGTAAGGTGTTACGCAGCGCGAGCCAACATTTTAGTGAGTCCTTAAAGCTGGTGCTAAATGAATCCGCGTTTGCAAAATCATATAGCAACCCCTTACCCCCCCCCCCCATAAATCCCGTACTCCCCCCCCCCCCCCCATAAATCCCGTACTCCCCTCTCATTACACAGTGAGAATGGTGGCCCGATCTGCTGCTTTTTCCCCCCGGGAGCAGAGTGAGACTGGGGACAAATAGTTCCCAGTCTCACTCCGGCGCTACACGATCTCGCAGCCCGGAAGCGCAAGTCTCCATGGTGTCTTATGGTCACGAGAATCCCAGTGGTTAGTGCTGCGTTCCAGGGCAAGGTGCCGAGGTGCCCTGGAATATCGTGCTAAAATGGGGACGCTACGGGGAAAACTGCAGGGGGAAGATTTTCCATGTTAGCGGCCATATTTTAGTGAGCACTAGGTAATCGGGCTCAGTGTGATTTGTAGGCTGTGTTTTTATAACACTTGGGTTCTAGTAAATAACTCCTTTTTGGGTCAGAGTCAGACCAGCGCACTTCTGAGTGGAAGGAATGTCTGTGAGAGTGAACGTTCCTTCCACTCGACGCCCCGCTGGCCACCTTGCTGAGCGCAGTTAGTGCACTCAGCGCTGCAAGGCTCGTCCCTCCTATGGAGGATCGCGCTTTGCAGCCCCCTCGATGAGCATCTAGCGTTTTGACGAGAAGGCTTTGTGCACAGACGCTTGCTGTGTGCGCTCAAGCGTGTGACTGACAACGTCACCAGGCAGCGACGGACGCCGGTAGGCAGGTCAGTAGGGCGCACCTAGTGCGCTCGTCAGACACCGGCCTTAGGTGTTTTTCCCCTCTTGCTAGAGTTGCCAGATGGGCCATGTTTTCCTGGACATAAATTTACTATTTCATGCAGAGGGGAGCACAGGTAAAAGTGCTGCCCTGCACAATGTATAATTCATATGCTGCAGGAAGGAAATCCAGGCAGGTCACCTGGGCTTTCTTTTTAATTTCTTACCTGCAGTGTATGGATTATACATGTTGTTCAGTTGCATTTTTTACGCACTGCCGATCAGCATGAATAAATTGTGTGTCCAGGTATACATGGCCGACATGGCAACCTTCCTTCTCGCTCAGTGACAGCATCCAGCCCTAAGCCCACTTTGGCCAGAAGTAACCCTTATCCAACCGGACACCATTTCTATTTTTAATAGCTGAAACAGACTTAGAAGGTTTTTTTGAGACTCTACCTGCACACAGTGTTAGAGAGCAGGAACACATGCAGGAGATCAGATGAGATTAATCCAGGTTTAAACATTTCCTGTTACTTGTTTTTTAGTTTTGTTTTGTCCAAGGGTCAAGTCCTAAACAAGTAAGTGTGGGAACGCACCAAAGCCCCCCCCCCCCATTGATTGTCAACTCACACTTAACCCACCACACTCATTTAATATAAATAATTATGTATAATTATGGAACTATAGGCTTGGGTTTTATTGAATTAAATGGATCAGAAATCGTGTATTTATCATAACCTAATAAAGAGACCTATTATTATTTATTAAGCGCCAACACATTCTGCAGCGCTGTATAAGGTTTAATGGGTAAAGACAGGACAATTCTACAATACATACAGGAGACAGGTCAGTATTCCTGCCAGCAGATACATGAGGACACTATTCCCGTGGGAACTTAATATCCATCGGTACCATCTAGATTGTAATGACCAATAGGACATACACCCCCCCACCCCCTGCAAAAATAGTGGACCTATGGTCCCAATGCGTTCCTGCTCAATTTGGCCCATGGTTTTGTCACACTCGATGTACAGCGCTGCAGAATATGTTGGCATTTTATAAATAAGTGTAATTGTAGACTCTTCATGAAAAGTTCGATTGCTTTGTTTGGGATTTCATTAAAATCCAACACGTTCATAAGATACATAGTATTATCTACAGGCTGCTTTTTGCCCATGAAAAGGTGGAGCGCCAACTAAACCCTGCTTCCCATCAACCGTCATATATGCGACAAGCAGACTCTTGTCTGCAAGAGTCTGAAGATCACGGTGTTGATATTGTGGAGCCAGAGCCTCCCGTTTAATTCACTATCCCTCATTTTCCCCCATCAGGGTGAAAGATGACATGCCACCTGGATGATCTTTGCAAGCAGCCCCGAAAGTGACTCAAGCTGTTAATGATACTTTATCCGCTTCTCACTGCTGCTGCTGGTGAGTTACATTATTTCATTTCAGAGGTCTCTCAAATGTCCTCAGGATTTTCTCTGTAACAAAAAAGGTCATTGATTGCACTTTGGCTTCGAGGCCAGTGCAAAGATTTTTGGCACACGTTTTGCACCCCCCTCCCTTCCTGCTTCTTACTGTGTACTCTCATTCAATCTCCTTATTCATGCCCCTCTTTTAATGCGAGTATGTATGTGTGTGTGTGTGTATGTGTCTGAAAAGACACTTTTAGTAGGTCATTTTATACAAATTATACTGATCAGTGCAGCCCAAAATGAGGAATGACGAGTGACAGCTCCACAACATGAGTGACAGCTCCACAACATGAATGAGGAATGACGAGTGACAGCTCCACAACATGAATGAGGAATGACGAGTGACAGCTCCACAACATGAATGAGGAATGACGAGTGACAGCTCCACAACATGAATGAGGAATGACGAGTGACAGCTCCACAACATGAATGAGGAATGACGAGTGACAGCTCCACAACATGAATGAGGAATGTCGAGTGACAGCTCCACAACATGAATGAGGAATGACGAGTGACAGCTCCACAACATGAATGAGGAATGTCGAGTGACAGCTCCACAACATGAATGAGGAATGTCGAGTGACAGCTCCACAACATGAATGAGGAATGTCGAGTGACAGCTCCACAACATGAATGAGGAATGACGAGTGACAGCTCCACAACATGAATGAGGAATGACGAGTGACAGCTCCACAACATGAATGAGGAATGACGAGTGACAGCTCCACAACATGAATGAGGAATGTCGAGTGACAGCTCCACAACATGAATGACGAGTGACAGCTCCACAACATGAATGAGGAATGACGAGTGACAGCTCCACAACATGAATGAGGAATGTCGAGTGACAGCTCCACAACATGAATAAGGAATGACGAGTGACAGCTCCATGTGATGTGAAAATTACATTAGTGACAGAAAACACAATAGTTGCAGCACCCAAAATGGGAAAATAAAATATACTTAATAAATTGCTGATTCTTCTCAAGCAGCTGTATGAGCGTCTCTGAAAAAGCAAACCTAAAACAAGTACAATCTCAAAGGTGTGAAAGACCTTCTCTCCTGATGCCCCCGCCCTCCCCATGGATGGTATTTACAATCTCAAGAGCCCTCTAAGGACACTATTACAAAGTGCCCGCTAAAATGGGGGCTCTAAGGTGGTTAATGTGCGCCTGCGGGTTTCCCCTTAGCGTCCCCGTTTTAGCACCAAACTACGGGGCAGCACTAAGTCTCTGTATACTCGCGTCTGCGCTGACGTGCCACTGCGAGTATTCCCTCCAGTAGTCCATAGGACTCCGTGTAGATATTGTGCTGCCGCATCACGTGACCTGCAGGATATCACTCTCACGAGATCCTGCAGGGCCACGGAGTGACACGCATAGGGAGACTGGGGACTATGTGTCCCCAGTCTCACTCTGCTCCTGGCAGCCACAAGTAGCAGATTGGCCCACCATTCTCGCCGCGGGATGAGAGGTGAGTATATGATTTTGGGGGGATTTTTGTTGGGGCTGACTGATTCCACAGAAGCATTATTGGTTAGCACTAGCTTCTAGCTGTGGCTAACGTTTCAGTTAGCTGCAGCGGGACGGTAATTAGCGTTAGGATTACAAATGCTAATTACTCTTTGTGCTTCCCATGTTAAGCATAGGGAGCGCAGAGTACAGTTAGCGCGGAGATTACGCTTTTCAGCGCAAGCTAACGGGTTTTTTAACCTATTAGCGTTCAGATTGTAATATGGGCGGCTCGCACTAGGGCCACTTAGCGTAGTGTTAACAATCACATAGCTTAACGCTAGCACGAAGATTGCAATATTGCCCTAAGTCTGCTCTTTAGTTTTCATCTGAGGCCGGTACGGATAGCCTCTCCCCTCTTTAGGACAAGATCTGGGGTCTTCTAAGAAATTCTCTGGTTTCCGTGGGTGCCTGCAGTACCTTTTTAAGGACACTGTTTCCAATTCCATCTGTTAAACACAATGATGAAGTATGTTGCTAAGAAATCTGTGCAAGCCCCCCCCCCCCAATATTGTCGTCAGTTCGGCTGAGTCACAGACCTTAGTTGTGTTTTCTCTACCACTTATGACTTTGAACCCTGTATAGAAATCCCTTTCAGTGGTTTTAGGGTTTATCCTTTGCTGTGCTTTTGGTGAAGTGGTTTGTAAAATATTACTGTAAGTGTGGGTGTTTGTAGGCTCTAGTTTCAGTTACCAGGACCAATAGAGTAAACATTTCAGACCTTTTGCTTGTGTAATTCGTCACGATGTTGAAGGGAATTCTGTGTCACTCGACCATTTCTATTAATGGAAATTGAATTTGGTAATAAGGGCATTTTGCCACTTAGCTTTTTTTGGTGTGGTATTTCTCGTGGTAGGCACAGAGTTATAGAGCATCTTTCCGGTAATGAGCATTATATAAGGAAGGGATACATTTGCAAAATCACTTAACGTGCAAAAAAGATACCCCCTCTGGTCCACAGTGCAGAGGACGGTACAATCCACCTCCTCTCAATGGAACCAGAAGGAAACGGAGAATAGTTCTAGAGTTTGTGCAAGTCGCCATGACATCCTATGGACTCCAGGAGCTCATACCAGCTTCCTTAAAGTCAGACTCTGCTTTTAAACCCCTCCCGGCGCACTGATGTCATTGCACCTGTCATAGACTTGGCTAAAAAGGGTACATGCTGAATATCCCTTATCTTAAATGTTTGGGACCAAAAGGGTTTTGGATTTTTTTTTCCCCAGATTTTTAAATATTTGCGCATAATGAGATATCCTGGGGATGAAACCCAAGTCTAAACAAATGAATGTTAAACATACACATTAGACACGTAGCATGAAGGTAATTTTACACAATATCTTTTAATAATTTCGTCCCCTTTCACATGAGGTCTCCTGTGGAATGTTGCACTTGTCGTGTCATGTTGAAATTGTTTTTGGAGTTTGGGGTACAGGTCGGAAACCCCTTATCCGGAATTCTGAAACTCCGAAGACTTCAAAATCCAGAATTTTTGAACTCTTCCGACTTCAGTTTTGCTTGCCACCCTGATGCTCTGGACAGCTCCTGCTACAGCATACATTGGGTGACTCTCTGTGGCCCCAAGCTTGTGATATGCGGCACAGAGATAGCTTGCTCTGTGCAGCATGTCCCTTGAAAAGGACTGCTCAGTTTCTCACAATGTATACACACTGGTGTTGGAGCTGGCAGTGTATCACGACTCTCCTGCCGTGTCCCCTTTTCCCTCTGACATTTTATTCTCTTGGATTCTGAAATCCGGAATGGTTGAGGTCCTGATCGTTCTGGATAAGGGGTTCTCCTCCTCTATTTTGAATCTTTTGGATAAGGAATACTCAATTTAGCGCTTTAAGAAACCTAAGTCCAAAAAAGACAGTGGGGTAGACACTCAATATGTCCGTAAACAAAAGTCGCTGTCTTTAGGAGTGGATCTTCTCGAAAATGCAGATGAAATGTGCACTGTAGGGAGGAAACACAAAGAGAAGGGACCAAAATTGCGCAGTATGACAGCACCCAAGATGAAAGTAATGTATATTGATGATAAACTCACATTCTGTGGAGCCTACAACCGGCTCTTAGGAATAAGGCGAGCTGGGACTTTGTATTAGGTGCCCATAGGACCTTCAAGCGACTTCTCCGGAAATCTCCAAAAATAGGAACACTGTAGGAAAATTGGCAGAAACCAAAAAAAAGGCACCTCCTAGTGCAATAAATCACAAACAACTTTGTATTTTAGAAGGGAGTAGCCGAATTCAAACTCGCACTCAATTGAGCCTCTATTGGCTCCGTCACAGTACGCATAGGGAATCATAAGGTGTTCCCCAAACCTTCTTTGCAGGAGTTATGGAGGCAGACAGCAATTAGAGTTGTTTAACCCCTTAGTGACCGGGCGGTTTTACACAAATCCGTCCGTTCGTGACCGCAGCTGTTTTTACGTTTCTGCGCTCTTAGTGTTTACGTCAAATTTTCCTCTTACTCGTTTATGTAACCCACACATATTTTACACTGTTTTTCTCGTCACTAAATGGACTTTATAAAGATACCATTTTTTTCATCATTTCATATAATTTACTATAAAAAATATTGTGAAATATGACACAAAAATTGAAAAAACCCACTTTTTCGAACTTTGACCCCCAAAAATTCTTATGTATCAACAACCGTCAAAAATTTTTTATTCCTTAGTAGTTTCTAAATTTAGTACTGAGTTTAGCAATACCCAATGTTTACATATTCCTCGCTTTTTTCCTTATTTTATGCAACAATAAGTGCAAGTAGCACTTTGCATTTCAAAGAGTTTATTTTCAAAACTAGTGATAGTGACATTGTAACACTGATATCTGTCACTAATTCCATTATTATACATATTTTTTTTACACAAATCAACGGTATTTAAACTTGGGGTATTTTGACTCTTTCCATGCAAACCATTTTACCACAAATCTATGCCAAAGTTTGAAAAAAAAAAAATTTTTTTTTTTTTTTGAACGTAATTTAAGAATATGTACTGTTTTTTGGTTTTTACTGCCAAAAAGCACCCCAAAATATGTTCAGCAACATCTTCTGAGTAAATTGATACCACCCATGTATAGGTATGTCGGGTCATTGGGGGCTAAAAGGCCTTATTTGGGGGGTGCGCATTTCAGTTTTCCAACTTGGAATTTTCACATTTCGTCATCATGCACCCATGTCCTATTTGGGACATTTTTGAAGCCGGCCAAAGTAATTTACCCCCATCAAACCATATATTTTTTAAAAAGGGCACACCCTAGGGTGCTTCAAAGAGTTGTATTTTAACACTTTCCATGCACTAGCTCTTTGTCAATCTTTCAGGTAGTCACTTTTTGTGTTATTTTTTCACACACATTGTACTTTAGGCATGAATTGTCAAATCCAGTTATGGGTTACTGCCAAAAAACACCCCAAAATATGTTCAGCAACATCTTCTGAGTAAATTGATACCACCCATGTATAGGTATGTCGGGTCATTTGGGGGCTAAAAGCCTTATTTTGGGGGTGCGCATTTTTTCAAACTTGGAATTTTCACATTTCGTCATCATGCACCCATTGTCCTATTTGGGACATTTTTGAAGCCATTTACCCCCATCAAACCATATATTTTTAGAAAGGGCACACCCTAGGGTGCTTCAAAGAGTTGTATTTTAACACTTTCCATGCACTAGCTCTTTGTCAATCTTTCAGGTAGTCACTTTTTGTGTTATTTTTTCACACACATTGTACTTTAGGCATGAATTGTCAAATCCAGTTATGGGTTACTGCCAAAAAACACCCCAAAATATGTTCAGCAACATCTTCTGAGTAAATTGATACCACCCATGTATAGGTATGTGGTCATTTGGGGGCTAAAAGGCCTTATTTGGGGGGTGCGCATTTCAGTTTTCCAACTTGGATTTTCACATTTCGTCATCAATGCACCCATGTCCTATTTGGGACATTTTTGAAGCCGGCCAAAGTAATTTACCCCCATCAAACCATATATTTTTAGAAAGGGCACACCCTAGGGTGCTTCAAAGAGTTGTATTTTAACACTTTCCATGCACTAGCTCTTTGTCAATCTTTCAGGTAGTCATTTTTTTTTTCACACACATTGTACTTTAGGCATGAATTGTCAAATCCAGTTATGGGTTACTGCCAAAAAACACCCCAAAATATGTTCAGCAACATCTCTGAGTAAGTAATTGATTACCACCCATGTATAGGTATGGTCTGGTCAAGGGGCTAGGCCTTAGTGCGCATTTCAGTTTTCCAACTTGGAATTTTCCACATTTCGTCATCATGCACCCATGGCCTATTTGGGACATTTTTGAAGCCGGCCAAAGTAATTTACCCCCATCAAACCATATATTTTTAGAAAGGGCAACACCCTAGGGTGCTTCAAAGAGTTGTATTTTAACACTTTCCATGCACTAGCTCTTTGTCAATCTTTCAGGTAGTCACTTTTTGTGTTATTTTTTCACACACATTGTACTTTAGGCATGAATTGTCAAATCCAGTTATGGGTTACTGCCAAAAAACACCCCAAAATATGTTCAGCAACATCTTCTGAGTAAATTGATACCACCCATGTATAGGTATGTCGGGTCATTTGGGGGCTAAAAGGCCTTATTTGGGGGGTGCGCATTTCAGTTTTCCAACTTGGAATTTTCACATTTCGTCATCATGCACCCATGTCCTATTTGGGACATTTTTGAAGCCGGCCAAAGTAATTTACCCCCATCAAACCATATATTTTTAGAAAGGGCACACCCTAGGGTGCTTCAAAGAGTTGTATTTTAACACTTTCCATGCACTAGCTCTTTGTCAAACTTTCAGGTAGTCACTTTTTGTGTTATTTTTTCACACACATTGTACTTTAGGCATGAATTGTCAAATCCAGTTATGGGTTACTGCCAAAAAACACCCCAAAATATGTTCAGCAACATCTTCTGAGTAAATTGATACCACCCATATATAGATTTGTTCTGTTGTTTTTGGGTGCTACGCCAATCTTTGACATTGCTTGTCAATTTTCTAATTTGACATACAGTATCTTCTTTGCTTATCTTCTTTTTAGGGGCCTTTTTACATACCCCAGTTTTATGAACGTGCATATATTTGGTAAGCTAACACCCCAAAGTATTGTAAATGGAGTGTTTTTATGCTATGGATGCATCCGTTTGCTCCAAACAAATTAGATACTGTTTGGTGGTCATTTTTCATTTTCACACCCACATCAGTTTTGGACTGTGATTTAGGAGACACTGTTTTTTACTGCATGAAAACTCTCCAGGTTGTTTTCTGCAAGGTCTCCTGAGTACACCCATGCCCCCCATGCATAGGTTTGCCAGGATTTTGGAAGGTTCAAATACAATTTTTATGACTTTGTCATTGGAGTTGAAATTGAGATTATTTCTTCAGCTAGGCCTAGCTTTGGTTTTGGGTCTACCGCATACCCCAGTTTGAATTATTGCCAGAAAATTGTTTATATTGTTATGTTGACACCCCAAGGTATTGCATATGGAGTGCTTTGATGCCATGGATGCAACGGTTTTAGCCCAAAACATTTGAGAAGGTGTGTGGCGGTAATTTTTTCAATTTTCAGATTTTTACGCCCACAGTAGTTTTGGACTGTGATTTAGCAGACACTGTTGTTTGTTACTGCATGAAAACTCTCCAGGTTGTTTTCTGCAAGATCTCCTGAGTACACCCATGCCCCCCATGCCTAGGTTTGCCAGGATTTTGGAAGGTTCAAATACAATTTTTATGACTTTGTCATTAGAGTTGAAATTGAGATTATTTCTTCAGCTAGGCCTATCTTTGGTTTTGGGTCTACCGCATACCCCAGTTTGAATTATTGCCAGAAAATTGTTTATATTTGTTATGTTGACACCCCAAGGTATTGCATATGGAGTGCTTTGATGCCATGGATGCAACGGTTTTAGCCCAAAACATTTGGCAACAAGGTGTGTGGCGGTAATTTTTCAAATTTCAGATTTTTACGCCCACAGTAGTTTTGGACTGGTGATTTAGGCTAGGGTCAGACGAGCGTAGTGTTCACGTCCGTGATCGCGCCTAAAAGTACGTCCGTGATAGCATGACATAAAGTCCAATGGAGCCCGACACACGAAGTAGTTCCGCCACTGAACTGCGGACGCACAACGGCCGCGGCCCACGGACGCAAGGCAGGCAAGAACGTAGAACCGCTAGAACGGCCGCACAAAGTGCGCTGCGTCCGCAACGTCTGCATAGCTTTGTGTGTGAGTGATGGAACGTGGTCAGACGGACTGCATTTATACGTCCTGCATTTTTCACGGACAAAATGGTTTGCAATTGAATTTATTGTCCCTCCTACATCTGTCAAAAATAAATGTCAGTGAAAAAACGGACTGTGTGACCACTACTGCGTCTTCCGTACTGACGATGTCCGTACTGCACGGACGTACAGTCCGTAGAAATCACGCTCGTCTGACCCTAGCCTTAGCAGACACTGTTTGTTACTGCATGAAAACTCTCCAGGTTGTTTTCTGCAAGATCTCCTGAGTACACCATGCCCCCCATGCATAGGTGTGCAAAGATTTTGGCAAAACACAGCACCAATTGTAGAACATAAAAATGTACGAATAAAATGTAAAAGTCTGGTGCCTGTCAAACTGGGGATGCTCTCTAGGGGAGCACAGGCTGTTGTCACTGAAGTGCATGAAACGCAAAATGTTTTCATACCTTCTACGTGACATTGATTGGAGGTAAATGGGGGTAGAGCAGATGGGGCTACTGCTCCAGCAGGAGCGAATTGAGGGCTTCTTTATGATGCCCTCAGCATAGTAAGTGCCCAGAATTTCAGAAATTCTGGCACATCTAGCGGGGTCCATTGCTGCCTTGCCAAGTAGGAGTCTGGCTTCGCAGCACAATGCTGATGGGCATACAGATTTGATTGGGCCACGATGTGGCCCAACAAATCATCCCCCATAACACCTGCAAAAACTGTGTGGCGGTAAATCCTGCAACATCAATATTGATGCCAGGATTGCCGTGAAAGGAGGGATATCTGGCCTCTGGCGATGAGGCACTACCCACTCCTCAGCTGGAGCTGTGCGTCTCCTGCTGGCAGGTGGTGACCCAGGATCTGCATCAGAAACATCACTAGATACATCAGCCAGCATAGATAATGTATCTAGCGACGCCTCTGAGCAGTTAGCGGGGTCGAAATGAGGGTCTGAGTCTGACGCAGATGCCTCAGATTCTGACGCCAGGATGGCATATGCCTCCTCGGCGCTGTACACCCTCTCAGACATTATATATAATAGATTATAAAATTTTATAATTATTATATATATATAAGCGGATTGTTGGTTCTTAGAAGAACCGTTGGGTTTCACAAGAAAATACAAATAAACACCTAAATCTCTCTAAATCCCTCTAAACCTGCCTCAATTCTTCTAAATCTCCCTAAAATCTCTCTAAATCTGCCTCAATTTTTCTAATCTCACTAAATCTCACTAAAATCTCTAACCTGTCAAATCTGATCTCTCTCTCTCGCTCACCAAAACACAAGTGAGGAGAGGGAGGGAGAATCACAGAGGTCAGAGCCAATATTTACAAAATATTGGCCTGACCTGACAAATTAGAAATTTTATTTTGATTTTTTCTAACTTCTGATTGGATGTTGCTAGCCTGCCTCTCTGATGAGGCAGGCTAGGAACATCCCACTCAGCCCCAAGATGACCCTGCCCTTAGAACCCTAACCCTACCCCTGACCCTGCCCTTAGAACCCTAACCCTAACCCTATCCCTACCCCTAACCCTACCCTAACCCTACCCCTACCCCTAACCCTACCCCTAACCCTACCCCTAACCCTACCCCTATCCCTATCCCTACCCCTAACCCTACCCCTAACCCTAACCCTAACCCTACCCCTAACCCTACCCCTAACCCTACCCCTAACCCTACCCCTAACCCTACCCCTAACCCTACCCCTAACCCTACCCCTACCCCTAACCCTACCCTAACCCTACCCCTAACCCTAACCCTAACCCTAACCCTACCCTAACTGTCAGTTTATTTTATTTATTTTTCTTTTTTTACACTTTTTTTACACACTTTTTTTTACTTTTTTTTACACTTTTTTTTACTTTTTTTTCACTTTTTTTTACTTTTTTTTACTCTGCTGGGTGCCTTGATCCCTCGAGGCACCCAGCAGAGCACCTGATCACTGAAGTGATCGATTTTGTACTGAGTGCCACGATACCTCGTGGCACTCAGTACTTCCTGCCGCTACCGGAAGTGATCGCTCGGGGGGAGCGATCACGGACGGACCGCGGCAGGTAAGTATATTACAAGGATGCCTCGATGTCGAGGCATCCTTGTAATATGCTCAGAGCAGCTGGAAGCGATCCGATCGCTTCCAGCGCTCTGTAGAAGTGCCGGGCACCTCTCCGGTGCAACCGGATGTAGATCGCTCCCGGGGAGCGATCACATGGTGCCCCGGCACTTCTAACGGCCATTGCACGGATGCCTGGACTCCCAGGCATCCTGCAATGGCGTTTGAGCTGCTGGAAGCGATCCGATCGCTTTCAGCAGCTCAAAAACGGCAGGACGTACCATGTACGTCAGCGGGTCTAAGAGAGACCCGCTGCAATGACGTACATAGTACGTCCGCGGTCGGGAAGGGGTTAAAAATTAAAAACATTTATTCACTTTAAAATAGATAGATCATATCTACCAGACCAATCTATTTTAAAGTGAATAAATGTTTTTAATTTTTAAACAACTCTAATTGCTGTCTGCCTCCATAACTCCTGCAAAGAAGGTTTGGGGAACACCTTATGATTCCCTATGCGTACTGTGACGGAGCCAATAGAGGCTCAATTGAGTGTGAGTTTGAATTCGGCTACTCCCTTCTAAAATACAAAGTTGTTTGTGATTTATTGCACTAGGAGGTGCCTTTTTTTTGGTTTCTGCCAATTTTCCTACAGTGTTCCTATTTTTGGAGATTTCCGGAGAAGTCGCTTGAAGGTCCTATGGGCACCTAATACAAAGTCCCAGCTCGCCTTATTCCTAAGAGCCGGTTGTAGGCTCCACAGAATGTGAGTTTATCATCAATATACATTACTTTCATCTTGGGTGCTGTCATACTGCGCAATTTTGGTCCCTTCTCTTTGTGTTTCCTCCCTACAGTGCACATATTCATCTGCATTTTCGAGAAGATCCACTCCTAAAGACAGCGACTTTTGTTTACGGACATATTGAGTGTCTACCCCACTGTCTTTTTTTGGACTTAGGTTTCTTAAAGCGCTGTGTTGTTTTTCTGTTTACATAATTGTCACTCGGGTATTTAGAGAAACCCCCATTCACAGCATTCAGCGGGTGGGTTAGACACCATTCCGGTGGGCGCTTCACCCCCCCCCTTTTTTTTTTTTTTCTTTAATACTCAATTTACATTTGCGACGGATTTCTCTTTGCGAGAAACAATGTTGCCATCAGTGAATAGAGGTAATTTGATATAATGATGCACTACTGCAACTACTTCACAAGATCATCTTGTATCCACTGCAACACAGCATGCTTTCTGAATATATATATCCTCAATATTCTCCGTGCAACAGAGGAAATTCTTGGAAGGAACTTGTTAGGAAATGGCAGAGTCAAAGGATAACAGGTGTAGGTTAGTTGTGGCAATTTAATGCTTTACATTTTTAGGCTGATCATTAATGGATGTCATTGTTTCTTGACCCATGTGACTCTTTTTCTGTTTCCTTTTCAGGGATTCCATCCAGAATGAAGATGAATATGATATTGCTACTTTTGTATGTATGTTTAACCTGCTGCTCTGGTCATGGGGATGGTTCCTTTGGCCTTTCCAGTGAAGAACACCACGATCATCATGAACATAATGGTGATTATGACAAAAAGATGTTCCTTGGAGGAGAGGTACTGTAAGATATGTACACATGTCTGCTCGCGACTGTAACTGTACTTTTAAAAATATTATTTCATTAAGAAAAACAGACCTTCATAGTAGGGATCGACCGATTATCGGATCTACCGATATTTTGGGCCGATTTTGGGGTTTTTCGAATTTACCGGTATCTGTGTTCAAGTCCCCGATATTACCGATTTCTACTTGCCGCTCCCCAGCGCGCTCGGTCACTGCGGCGCATGCGATGTTCTTGTTCCTTTGCAATAGAAGCTGACCAATGAGGAGCTACGCCGCCCACCACATGGTCCTCGCGTCAGCATATCCGGAAACCCTGCCCCTGCATACAGATTTCGGAGAGAGCAGGGTAAGACCCGGTCACCGGCCTGAAAAAAAGTTTACTGGCTGTCTGTTTCTTTTTAAGTAAGTATTACAACCAGGGTGTGCTGCTGAGTGCTCTGCTCCCTTCACTAGCCCCACGCAGTCACTGTCTGTCACGCACTAACCAACCCCACTAGCTGCAGCAGCTCCCCCTCCTTCCTCAGCTCCATCCATCTTTAAAGCCCCGTTGCTCCGTCCATTGACTCCATCCATCATAAGCAGTTACGGCCCGGGACACAGCACTGCAACCCAGAGCTCAGCCTGACCTGAAGCCCCCTTAAACACAGCCCTGCCTGAAGTTCAACCTGCAGCAGGTGAATAAAAAATGTCCCACAGCTAGTCTGCACTGCACACACACAGCTGTGGGCCATTTTTTATTCATGGAGTCAATGGACGGAGCAACTGGACTTTAAAGATGGATGGAGCTGAGGAAGGAGGGGGAGCTGCTGCAGCTAGTGGGGTTGGTTAGTGCGTGACAGTGACTGCGTGGGGCTAGTGAAGGGAGCAGAGCACTCAGCAGCACACCCTGGTTGTAATACTTACTTAAAAAGAAACAGACAGCTAGCTAGCGATACATGCGATATACAACACACACAGCCCCTTGCACACAAATCTGTAAAGATAAAGAAGTAATTTTTCCACGGTGTGCGCTGAGCTAATTTTACCGTTTGCGCTCATGTTTAAAAGCGATTTGAAGTCACGTTTAATTATAACACCCAGACAAATTAAATTATATATCCTTTTAAATTGTGTTCGTTTTCAAAAATTTAAGCGCACAGAATATCGGCCCCTGATATCGGTTATCGGCCTGAGAGACGGTCGATAATCGGTATCGGTATTGGCCTGGAATAAACCATATCGGTCTATCCCTACTTCATAGCATGTAGTTTACACTGACCATCATTCAAGCAGCCTAACAACTAAATGTGACAATAGACATTCAATCACAGAATCCATGTATAATATTTGTTATTTACTTCTATAGAAAGGGTTGCCATGTATTTAAAACCATATTAGGGTTATACGTTGGCTAAAAATAATGTCTCAGCATACGTTTAATGCTAAAAAAATTTAAGTGCCCCTCTACTGCCCAGGTGGGGGTTTGTCTGTGAATCTCATCAGGGGTTGGATGTCGCATTGGTCTTTATGGTCAATATGATATTATAGTTTGTGCTTACCCCAATCCATTAATGGGTGCTGCCATGTTTAACCATTCTTTGGTGGAGATATCTGGGAACCGTCGCGACATGATGCGTCACTGGTCCTCTGCGGTGTCTTTGGCTGACTGACAACACAGTACACTAATCAGGCGCACTTTGACTGTGTTTTCTGAGTTGCGTTTTCCCCCTGAGGCATGCCTCCTTTTGTGCGAGAGCTAGCGAACCTTTGACATGGAATAATTCCCTTTTTTCAATTCTATATGTCAGCAAAAAATACTTGACAGGTGCACTTTAAATTAGCTTTGTTTTCCTATGTAACATTATGCCCTGTAACATACATTTACTCTGCTAGTTTTGTAAGTATGTAAGACCTCTCCATTGCAAATCCGAATAATTGACCGCTTTCCTTTTTTGTATGTCATTAAACTAGAACCTTACAAGTGCCACGTGGCTTTGCTCCCTCAGCGCTGAATCTTCTCCCATGTCATTAGGTTATTTGCTGATGGATAAGCAGACAGACTGGTGTTCTGCAGAACATCCTGAGGGAAGCTAATGCTGATAAAATATCTTGTACACACTTTATCCTGACAGTACATTCCTAGAGCTATGATGTAAATTCTCAGTGGTCGGGCATTATTATTAATAGACAAATACGTATCTGGCGGCGCGATGGCAGTCGCTCCACGTACCGCGGATTCCTCAGCTACCGCGGCTTCCAGCTGAGGAAGCCGCGGTACGTTTCGAAACGCGTCCTGGTTACCTGGCTGTGCCAGGTTGATTTCTTTCTTTTTATTTGTTTTTATGTTTTAATAAATTTAATTACTTGCACCAGTCCCCGGTGTGTTGCTGAATCCAGAGGGTTTCTATGGGCTTAACCTTTAACCCCTTCACTGCTGAGGCATTTCACGTCTGTGTGCTGAGCTCATTTTTACCGCTTTCGCTCATCATGTTTAAACGCGATTTGAAGCCACATTTTAATAAATGACCCAGACATATTATATATCGTTCTTTCCGGCAGACTACGCAGATTCATAATATGTCATTATTATATGTGTACGTCATGACCTGCCTGTATATTTAACAAAAAATACAATAAAAATTGAATTTTTAATCATCTGCAGTGTGTAAAGTGTTTTTTTTCACATTTTATCACATGAGCGTTTGCGGTTATGTTTTCTATGGGGTGCGCTTGTACAAAAAATTTGAAATGGGGACTTGTTACTTTTTTTGGGGGGAATTACGTGATTTTTAGCAAACGCACCCCATAGAAAAAAATCATTAGTGCAGCATCATTGTTCACATTATAATTGAAATGTGAACAATATTGCTGCATTAATAAAAACAACACACAAAAAAAAAAACATGTTTTTTTTTATTTATTTACTTTTTTAAATTTATTTATTATTATTTTTTTTTTTTTTATTATTTTTTTTTACTTTTTACCTAGTCATGTTGGGTATCATTCGAAAGGCCATGCTCAGGCCTTTCAAATGACACCCTCCATGACCCCCTAGCTGCCACGGTTCTGGAGATATCGGGGTTCACAAGAACCCCCTATCTCCACCAGGGGATTTCCTTGGGAAATCCCCGGCAGCTAGGGGTTCCCCGGCTATCTGACGTCATCACGCTATGCGTGATGACGTCAGACAGCGAGGGGAGTCCCGGGGGCGGAGCCGCCATCCAAGATGGCGGCCCCCACCGGAGATAGGCTGCACTTCGGCGCCGCAGGCGCTGAAGTGCAACCCAGCACTTCAGGGGTTAAAGCCAGGCATCGCTTAAAAGGGGAGACTCTCCCTTTTAAGCGGTGCCTGGCTTTTACCGCTGCTCCTTCCCGATCGGGAGGAGAGAGATCCGAACGGATCCCCCCCCCCCCTTCCAGGCTATCTCCCGGCATTGCCGGGGGTCGCCTGGAAATGACGTCATCGCGCATGGCGCGATGACGTCATTTACGCCGGGAGGCGCTTGACTTCAGCGTCTGAGGACGCTGAAGTCAGAACGCCGTGGGACCCCGGACAGAGAGGTGAGTATCTCCGCCGGGGGTCCCAAACAGCTGATGACGTGTGGGGCACGTCCTCAGCATGCAACGTGCATCACTGAGGACGTGTCCCACACGTCTTCAGCAGTGAAAGGGTTAATAAGCCCACAGGCGCTGCATCCCAGAGCTTGGCTATAAGCTCCAACGAATGTGAGTCTAACCTCCATATAAATACTTTCATTACACTTCCAGTAGACCTGCACAGGGAAGTCTTTTGTGTTTCATGTTTTTCCATATACCGAGATTGGAAGAAGATTCCCGCTTTTGAAGGGTGTGGGTCGCCTTTCCTAACACAGAAGTAAAGGACCCTAATGTGTTGATCTGCTCAGAGCCAGCGTTGGGGCTCTTTCCTTGTGAGTGGGATTAGTAAACTGTACACATACAGTCCATACTATATATTCGCTCTGCACCATTATATTCTCTGTTGTTTTTCATGATATATGGACGGTACATCATAAGAGAACCATCACACGATCCAAGAGCGACTGCCATCGCGCCGCCAGATACGTATTTGTCTAACTTTGCACACTGGTTTGGGGGAAACCACTGATTGCTGGCTGGCTTTGGAGAGTTGGTGGCGGTACAGGCAGGGGCGCCTACCACTTTGTTTGTATACATTATTATTAATAGAATTATTATTATTTTTACATCTGTTTATTTAACTTTTATGCCTTACTTTAATATGTAAAATGAAAACCTACAAATTTCAAATATTCGGTTCCAGGATAATACATCATATTCATATTTTTTTTTTATTTAAAATTTTCACAGAACCAGTGCATTCTTGATGGCTTTATTTATTTATTTATAAAGGATTTTACCAGGAAGGATACATTGAGATTTCTCTCGTTTTCAAGTATGTCCTAGGTTCAAGAACATTAAAATGTTACAGAAATACAAAGTAATACAATGCAAGATATTAAAAACCACCCACAAATATACAGATTAACAGAAAATAAATATGTAGGAAATAGTCATTATGTTACATGTTTACAGGTGCATTCCGTATTGAGGTATGTTAATAGGGAGCTCTTGAGTGACTTTAGACTGGGGGAAGATTTGATGGCGTCTGGGAGGTTATTCCATAACTGCAGTGCTCTGTAGGAAAATGAGGATCGAGCCACTTTCTTTTTGTATTGTGGTATTGCAAGTAAGGTGCTGGTCCTGGATCGGAGGTTATAGGTGGAGGAAGCAGTCTATTCAGGTAGGGTGGCAGCTTCCCAGAAAAGCTCTTAAACACCAGGTTGGAAAGGTGAAGGTTGCGTTTAGACTCCAGCGACGGCCAGTTTAGTTCTTTTAACATGTCACAATGGTCGGTCATGTAGTTACATTGTAGCGCAAAGCGACAGAATGAGTTATACTATGTGGTAAGTTTCTGAAGGTGCGTTTGTGGGGCAGCTGCATACACTACATCTCTGTATTCAATAGCCGGCATAAGCATTTGTTGCACAATCTTCTTTCTTACCGCGGGGCTCAGGCAGGATTTGTTTCTGTACAGGGCACCTAGTTTGGGGTAAATTTTAGATGAGAGTTTTTCGATGTGTAGGCCAAAGGATAGATTTGGGTCTAACCACATACCTAGATATTTGAGAGAAGTGACTGTAGTGTGCCATTTGATTTTGTCCCCACACATAGATGGGGATTTTGCAATTTATGTAGTTTAGGTGCTGTTCCAAAGAGCATCGTTACAGTTTTGTCAGTATTTAAAAAAAGGTTTGTTGTGTTTGATCCACTTTTCTACCTCCCTGAGTTGTTCTTGCAGCACGGCCTCCAGCTGTGGGAGATTTGGTTTACTGGTATAGATTACGGTGTCGTCTGCGTACATGTGTACAGTTGAGGCTTTGCAGATGTTAGGCAGATCATTTATGAATATTGTAACTAGCAGGGGGCCGAGTATCGAGCCTTGGGGTACACCGCAAGTGACTGGGAGGGGGAGGGAGGAGCTGCCAGAAATGGACATATATTGCGACCGACCAGATACATATGATTGAAACCAGGTTAGCGTGCTATCACCAATACCAGAGTCTTTAATTTTTTTTTCAACAAGATGCCATGGTCTACTGTGTCAAAGGCTTTGGCAAATTCAAGATTGCTCCAGTTAGGTTTCCTTGTTCCATGCCAGCTTGGATATCATTGCAGACTTTTAAAAGGGCGGTTGTAGTTGAGTGATTTGGACGAAACCACGGATCAATCCGGCTTAAGTAGTTCCAATATTGATAATAATCACGTAATTGTGTGTAGACGCATTTTTCCAAAATTTTTGACATTACAGGGAGCAATGATATTGGACGGTAGTTGGATACCAAAGTACTGTCACCACTTTTATGGATAGGTACCACTCTCGCAGTCTTCCAGAGTTTGGGTATGTATCCACTCGCCAGTGATTCATTGATTAGGGTTGCGACACAGGATTTGCAATTGCCAGTGCACTGATTTTCAGCAGCATTACTGGTATTTCATCAGGTCCAGACTGGTATTTCATTTTTTGGTTACGGAGAAGTTTAGTAACGACACTGATCTAAAACTGAATTCCTGTCTGATACAGGGTCTTTGCACAGATGGAGGGGCCTGACCTGCATGAGGCCATTCTGATTGCATGTCATTTCCTATCTTAGCAATCAGTGTGGTGCACATCCAACAAAATAATCATTAAAGGCATTTGCTACATCTAGGGGTGTTGCAGGGTTTGGTTGTTTACTTTGACAGCAGCTGGCTGGGAGTGGACAGGGGGTGCTTGTATGTTACTTATGGTTTTCCAAAAGTTTCTTTCAAATGTTGCTTGTTGTTTTAACCTCCCTGACGGTTTTCCCGAGTGTGGCTCGGGGTTATCTTTTCGTACCGAAAGCGGTATCCCTGAGCCACACTCGGGCTGTATACTTTCATGTCCTGCGCTCCCTCGCTGATCCCCGCAGTCTCCTCCAGCCGCTCGCAACGTCACACTGCCTGGATCTCTTCTCGGAGGAGTGAACCAGGAAGTGTGACATCGCAATCGGCTGCAGTGTGACTGCGAGGGAGCGCAGGGACATGTAAGTATCAGCCAGAGTGTGGCTCGGGGATACCGATTTCAGTATTGAAAGTTAACCCCCGAGCCACGCTTAAACCGCTATGGGGCCAGAATAAAATATGTCAGAATCGGACCGCCAGGGAGGTTAAGAATATGCAGCAGTGGTGGTGACATGTAATTGCACACATTGCAGTTTTTTGGGGGAAACATTTTGTGTTTTTTTTTTCCAGGAAGAAGCTGAAGATTTTAGTGACCTGAGTCCAGAAGAGCAGCTAAAGAGGCTAAGGTCTATTATTAGAAAGATTGATCAAAATGCAGATGGTTATCTGACAGAAGGTAATTAAGATATACAATTCTTATCTGGCAATACATAGAAATAAACAGGTGCCTTGTAGTTTTAACCCTTCACTGCTGGACCATTTCACCTCTGTGTGTTGAGCTAATTTTTACTGTTTTTGCTCATCATGTTTAAACGTGATTTGAAGTCATGTTTTACTGCACGACCCAGACAAATTATATATCCTTTTTTTGGCAGACTCGGCATATTCCTATTATATCATTATTATATGTACAGTTGTGTTCAAAATTATTCAACCCCCACTGAAATTGAGTGTTTTGGCCAGTTTGACATTGATTTTGATCATTCAGTCATCTTGCTTACAATTAAATCAAAGAGGCACGTGTAGGTCAGACAAATATAACATAAAATTTATAATGAAATAACCACAAATGTCTTTTCTGTGCTCACATCATTATCAGTTTTATTCAACCCCCAAGTGACATTCAATCTTAGTACTTAGTACAACATCCTTTTACAGTTATAACAGCTTTTAAACGTGAAGCATAGCTTGACACAAGTGTCTTGCAGCGACCTACGGGTATCTTCGCCCATTCTTCATGGGCAAAAGCCTCCAATTCAGTCACATTCTTAGGCTTGCGCACTGCAACTGCTTTCTTTAAGTCCCACCAGAGGTTCTCAATCGGATTTAAGTCAGATGACTGCGATGGCCACTCCAAAATGTTCCAGCCTTTAATCTGCAACCATGCTCTAGTGGACTTGGAGATATGCTTGGGATCATTGTCCTGTTGAAAGGTCCAACGTCTCCCAAGCCTCAGGTTTGTGACGGACTGCATCACATTGTCATCCAATATCTCCTGGTACTGAAGAGAATTCATGGTACCTTGCACACGCTGAGGCTTCCCTGTACCTGCAGAAGCAAAACAGCCCCAAAGCATGATTGACCCCCCGCCATGCTTCACAGTAGGCAAGGTGTTCTTTTCTTCATAGGCCTTGTTCTTCCTCCTCCAAACATAGCGTTGATCCATGGGCCCAAACAGTTCTAATTTTGTTTCATCAGTCCACAGAACACTATCCCAAAACTTCTGTGGTTTGTCCACATGACTTTTGGCATACTGCAGTCGACTCTTCTTATTCTTTGGAGACAGCAAGGGGGTGCGCCTGGGAGTTCTGGCATGGAGGCCTTCATTACGCAGTGTGCGCCGTATTGTCTGAGCTGAAACTTCAGTACCCACATCTGACAAATCTTTTCTCAGTTCCTCAGCAGTCACACGGGGACTTTTCTCCACTCTACGCTTCAGGTAGCGCACAGCAGTCAGTCTTCTTTCTGCCACGACCAGGTAGCGTTTCAACAGTGCCCTTTGCCTTGAATTTGCGAATGATGCTTCCTATGGTCTCTCTTGGTATGTTTAACATCTTTGCAATCTTCTTATAGCCATTGCCCTTCCTGTGAAGAGTAATCACCTCTTCTCTTGTCTTCCTGGACCATTCTCTTGACTTCACCATGTTTGTAACCACACCAGTAAATGTCTAGAAGGAGCTGAGTATCACAGTAATTTTAAAGCTGCCTAATTGGTGCTTATTATGCTTTATTGCTGCTCCGTGACATTCACAGGTGTTTTCAATACCTGATTGAAAACACTTGAATGAACCTCTGCTCTTCAGAGTGGTAGTCTTTAAGGGTTTGAATAATTGTGTCAATGAAGAATTCACAAAAGAAACATTTACTACTGTATTACAAAACCAATTGATGTCATTTTAGTTGCATATGGTTCTTTAAAAAGTCCTTGTAGGATTTCATTCTGAATACAATTACAAATGTACACTAAATTCCCTAAAACCCTTTACAGCATTGGGGGTTGAATAATTTTGAACACAACTGTATACGTCATGTCCTGGCAGAATGCTAGAACAAAAAATGTGAATTTCCAATCATGTACAGTGTGTAAAAAATTATTTTTTCATATTTTATCATCTGAGCCTTTGCGGTTATATATTCTATGGGGTATGCTTGTTAAAAATAATTAGAGCTTTAGAAAATTAGCCGAGACAAAGTATAAAAGTGGGCTCTGACTACAAGGAAGTCAGACCACCGCTGGACCCATGAGGGATAGGTAAGTATAAACGGGGAGAGTCCTGTTAACGGATGACGTGTGGAGAAATATAGCGGGGAATCCCCATGACGTTCCCCACATGTCTTCCGCAGTGAAGTGGTTATAGATGTTGTATATGTTCACAGGTTTCAAGTGCGTAGCTTATCATTCATTTTAAGTGGGTAAAGTGTGATTCCAAATGTCCACTATAAATACCATAACTTTGGAATATATGACGTCAGTGTTAATACATGCTTGTATGTCTCCAAGCTGGAGAAACATTGGTTTGTTCTTCCCTTAAATCCTTGATGTTATTTCCAGCACCACACAACAAACAGCATCCTTTGTTACTCCCTCCATGTACCATCAAGGGGTCTGCAACCTGCCATATTGCAGATCTTTTATCCCCTTGGCAGGATTTCTGTTATGTTAGGCGGGGTGCACACGAACGCACACGCTCTTACCGGCGCCCGTTGCAGCCATGTGATGCTGTGATGGGGCCGGACACACGCTTGTGTGCGCAGTGAGCGTCCGCCTAGAAAGCCTCCCTGTCGTTGCGGTAGAATGCGCGTCGATGGGCTGCATAGGAGGATCGTGCTTTGCAGTACTGAGGGGGGGGGGCGGCGGCGCAGGCGGGCATCGAGTGGAAAGAACGTCCACTCTCACCGACGTTCCTTCCACTCTTAGTGCGCTCGTGTGCACCCGGACTTTAAGTTAAATCCTATGTTCCATAAAGTTTGAAGATTAACCTCAACTAGATAAAAAAACAAAAATATTTTAAATTACATAGAAAAAATAAGACCTGTATATAATGCGTTTGTACATTAAGAGAGAACATTGAATAAACATCTCCATATTATTAAATCTATTACATGTTTCACATAGAAGTGTGTCATTCTTTCCGTATTGTAAACCTAACCTGTTCAGTGAAAATAAGAGAAGATCTTGTTGACTTTTGTATTCTCTCAGAGGAGCTAAGTATGTGGATCCAGAAGTCCTTCAGACATTATATTTTAGAGGATACAAAAGAACAATTTGCTGAATTTGACAAAGATAGAAGTGGAATCGTTTCCTGGGATGAATACAATATTCAGATGTACGATCGAATCATTGACTACGATGAAAATATGGTGCTTCAAGATGATGAAGAGGAATCTTTTCGACTTGTAAGTAGCCCCGTTATAGTTTGATTTGGTTGTATGCCCTAAATCTTATAATTCCAATACGCAGGGTTTATCTACTGATCTGTAAGTTTTGGTAAATCGCCAAGGGATTTGTTACGTATATTAGTGGTCCGCAAGGTGGCGTTCCTGTATGCATTGCATTTATCAATGTGCCCCATACATTATTTTTCCCTGTGTTAAATTACTCCTGTTTTGATATTTGCGTGTTGCCAGATATACATTATGGTGTGAGCGAGTTGTGCAAAGAAGCATTGTTCTTAGGAAAAAAAAGTTTCATTATTTTATAATAAAAATACATATATTTTATTTAAAAGATTCATTTTAAGGACAAGAAAAGATTTGATCATGCGGACAGGGATGGCTCCCCTGGGCTAAATCTGATGGAATTTACTGATTTTGAGCATCCAGAAGAAACGGATCACATGCTGGTAAGATCTGTCTTGTCCTATGCTGCATGCGCCATATTTTCATGATACATGTATTTTTTTCTTTCTTTTTATTTGGGGCGGGGTAATGTGATCTTTACACCTAAATAAAATTACTAGTATTGGCCATGAGTTTTTGGTGTGTATGTGTACACAACCAACATGACAATAGGTTTTGGTAGTCTATTCCCAGTAGCAAATTCAAACATGGAAAGATATATATGAATAATGCATCAAACATGCTTGGACATTTGTACCAAAGTATTTTTTTTTTTGGTTTTTTTCCCCATTTTAATGCATTAAAAGTAATTTTCTACAATAAATAATGGAACAAATTAAGGTGACCACTTATTGTATGTAGAATGCTAACAGACGACTGCTTGTTCCTTCCATTATACGCTTTGCTTCATTAAATAAATAATGGTATGTATAAAATGGTATTAATCACTTGCTACCAAGACCTTTTACTGACCAGTTCTGGTATGCACTCCACTCGTATATATCATATTTCAATTGTGCCAGTGGTTATTGTACCTACTTTATTTCTTCCTCCTCATTCCTCTATGGGCTTCTGACTAATAAATATATATTTTACTTGCCAGTAAGTCGAGCTTTACAGTTGGAACATCTCAATCTATCTGTATCAATTCACTTCGTCCTGCTTTTGCCTCTCCCTCTTGATATTGCATCTATGATCCTTTTAATTGTCTCTGCTTTCAGTCTTGTACTTAAAGAACCTGTTGAGTCTAGCTCTCGTGCTTAAACTGATACCAAAATGTTGTTCTTCTTACTAGGCAAGGATTTCTTTCACTTTAAGGTTTTCAAATTGTAACTTTTGTTTCAGGAGTTTGTAATTGACGGCGCTTTAGAGGAACATGATAAGGACGGAGATGGGTTTGTTAGCCTTGCAGAATACTTGGGTGAATACACAGATGATGAAGGTAAGTTGACACATATAGTTGCACAGCAGTGGTTCCCCAACACTGGTCCTCACGTAGCCCTTACAGGCCAGGTTTGCCAGATATCTGATGCACTGGCCAGGTTTGCCAAATATCTGATGCACTGGTCAGGCTTGCCAGATATCTGATGCACAGCACAGGTGATATGAATTGCTGCTCAGTGATTGCAGGATTCAGTCTACATTTTCCCAAGGTGATCCTTAAAACCTGGCCTGTTCGGGGTACCTGAGGACCAGGGTTTGGAACCACTGCTTTACACGATTATTGTGATCTTTTAGCTGTGCGTTATATGTCCAGAAGAACAACTGTCACATTCATAAATTGATCCATGTTATTATCGATGTTGTACATTCACAGGGAGTCATGGGGAAATTATGTGCATGATTAATGTTGAATACGATGGTGCTAGACAACTGTAACGTACATTATTCGAAAATTCCTCCGATTTCTACATCATCTCTAATACCAGAAACATCTGTTCCTCATTAACCATTTTGATTATTAATGGGATAGGAAATCCTACATTGGCAGCAAAAAGACCATAAAGGTAATAAACTGCAACATGCGGTAGACCATAACATACTGCTTTGGTCTCGGACAAATGGAAAACTCATTTGCCAGAGGTGTTCAAAGATTTTTATTAAGGCTTAAAAGTAAATGTTACTTTGTTTCTTTTTTTAAGAATCTGTTGAATATCCTCAATGGATCATTGTTGAAAAAGACAGATTTGTGAATGACTACGACAAGGATGGTGATGGCAAACTCAATCCCGCTGAACTTCTGTTGTGGATAGTGCCAAATAATAAAGGGATTTCGCAAGAGGAGGTGAGCGGCTTTCAGATTCTGTTTTTCATTTCGAGCCCTGGAAACAAATATTCTTGACATTAATATACTGTTTGGAGCATGAATCCAAACCATCCTTAAAGGGCCACTACCACGTACATAAGCTGTAACTAGATTACTTGTGCATTACAAACAAAACCACATTATAAAACACGCGCTGCTGTTAATTTTTTTTCTGTTGCTGACGTTTTTGGATGTAGAAAGGAAAAATAAAATTCTCTCCTGATTCCATTTTGTGTATTATTCCCATGATGCAACATTTACCTAAATCTTATGGTGAGTTTTACTTTGTGGCTGTGCTTTGTCTCATACAGTAGTTAACAGTTAATGAGGTAGAGGAGGGAATGTTTAGATAAGGCAGCATATTGTCCTGTCTCTGCTACCCGAGATAAGAACTGGCAGCTGAATGAGATAAAACAGGGAGCTTAAAAGACTTCAATCTATCCCTTGGTGATGTCCTTTGAATACATACCACACAATAGACTTAGTTCTACGGCCAAAGCCACAGAGTGAGAAGCAAATGATGTAAAGCTACTCTTGGAAGTTTACAACACTAAAGATCACACAATGAATCCTGAACAAGTTTTTCTTGTTCTTCTGCACCCTAACTCTTAGAGATTTTAAGCTCATCTGAGCAAGACCATCTACACGTCGTGTTTTGCAGTTTAATTTTGTTGTTTAATTCCAAGTTCTTTATAGTAAAGCGCTACGGAAACTGTTAGTGCTATAAAAATGATGATGGTAATAATGCAGAGTATTCTGACACCTACTGCTCTACGAAATGTTGGGATTTTCTTTGATTGAATGTGTTTTAAAGAAAAGCCTATGCATTCCTTTCTTTCTAAAGGCGAATCATTTAATCGAAGAGATTGATGACGATGATGATAGGCGCCTGAGCGAAGCCGAGATCCTCCTCCATCGAGAGCTGTTTCTAACCAGCGAAGCCACAGACTATGGGCGACAGCTGCAGGATGCCCATTTCTACCATGATGAACTTTAGAATTTGCGACTAGGTGTCACACATTTGGACTCTTTTTTTTTTCTTCTTCTTTTCTTTTCTTATGGCGTGTAACAGGCCTTACTGTGACAGTGCGTATTTGTTCTGTGTTTATTTCAGAATAGCCGAATAGAAGTTGAAGTTTTGGTTTTTATTTTAGATTTTAAAAAGAAACAATAGTTTTCTTTAACCAAACTATTAAAATGCAGACCAAAACTGGAGCAAGATTAATGTGTTTTTTTTTTTTTCTTTTTTTTCATTTCAGCTTTTTTTATTTTGTTCTTTGTACAAGTTGTTGCATTTTTTTTTAACCATTACACCTTTATGAAGCATCGTTACATCTCTTTGTGCATACTTCCATGCATGCTCCATGCCTCGAGTGAGTACATCGAGGATGACTTATCTTGCCCGTTTGCTGCTGACTAACTGACTTGAGTCAAACCGATTCAGCGTCTCACCCCCCCCCCCTTTTTGGTCATATTATCCTTTTTTTGTTTCCTAAATCCCACACAGATTGCAGTTTTGAATATTTGAGCAGAATGCAGTATTTTCAGCACGGTATGTGCGTGTGAATAAATAACAGAATTTAGGGTTTATTTTAGACCTGTGTATTCACATACAAATAAATGCTATTTCTTTGACGTTTTCGGTCATTCTTTAATTATTCTGTCTGAGCTCATCTGAAATGAGGAAAAAATGCACAATTAAATGTGTTTATACAAAGTATTTGTCGATGTGATAAAAGGAGCAGGAGGGAGCTTTGTGTTACAGCGTGGACATCTATGTTTAAAGTCTATGGGCCCTATTCCAATCTTGGCATTAAATGGCATATGCTAAAACCTGAGCGTCTGCAGTTTTCCATTAGCGCCTGGCTTTTAACACCCGTATTACTACAGAGCCGCTTTTTCAGCAGCTCCAGTCGTAGCTCCAGTCGTAATCCTGGCGAGGCGTTAACACCTGCAGCGCTGAGCACTGCAGGTGTTAGCGGCAGCAGTCAGGACGCAATTTTGCGAAAGCTCTTCCATAACTCGCGCTAATGAGATCCAAGCAGGCGGAGGGATACGCAGAGGAACACTGGAAGATATTTGTTTTCCACGGAGCGAGGAAGCGGTAGAACGCACCACACTTGCCACCGAGGGGATCTAAGTTGAGTTGAGTAAGGGATTTAAAGGTTGGAGTTAAATCAGTGTAGGGCTTCAACTAATTATTTTCCTAGTCGATTTTTCCCCCCCCCCCCATTAATCGGATAAAAGAAAAATAATTTTATTTTTTTGTTTCTTTAAAAGGAACCTTTTATGTAAACTCCCCTCTCCTTTTTTTCATAAGCATTTTGCGTAGTATACACACTACGCACACAAGGTACACGCGCACCTGGTCAGAGTGACGGATTGATGCTGTGTGCGCAGTTTAAGCCCATGTCTGCTTTCTCCCCAAACGGACGCAGCTACAAGTGCTCAGACACAATGTCAGCACAAAAGCGGGGCGAGATTGGGGGGCACTCCACGCATCCTGACCACTTTGACTTATTTAGAGTGTCCCATTACAATAATTTGAACAAACTGAGCGGGAGGAGGGTCCGGAGGTGTTTGGGCAAGGGACTTGGCCCGAGTGTAAGAGGAAGTGCGTTTGGGCAAAAGACTGGACCTGAGTTTGGGAGGGAGTTTGTGGGAAGGGACTGAAAGGGAGAGAATGGCAGACTAAGGAGTGGTGACAGGCAGGTTGAGGTGTAGGCACAGGACGAAGCCGAATCTGAGGTTATAACATTTAACTTGGTCTGACTGTAATCGATTTGTGTACCGCACACACTGTTTAATCGACAGCCCATTAATCGATAACAAGAATAATTATCGATAAAAGCAACAAAAATTACACACGCTCGACACCTGTTTCGCCGGCTAACACCCGGCTTCAACAGGAGAGAAATCGTGACTCACAATTTCGCTCCTGTTGAAGCTGGGTGTTAGCCGCCGAAACACGTGTCGAGTGTGTGTCATTTTTGTTGCTTTTATTATGTGTCGGTCTTGTGTCTCCATGTATGGGATAGAATAGAAATCTAGAGATGGTTAGGGTCAGCAGTCTGGCATTGAGTAATGGTGGTTTTCTATTTTGTTTTCCTGGGTCAGCATTGTGGCTATTAGGGTGATCATTTCCCATTTTCAGATTTTGATGCTCTCCCTTTATATACCTACCTTACTCCCAGCATATTCCCTTGGTGAACCTATTTGACCCATGTCTCATATAGAAGGTTATAATTCCCTTTACACTGTCCTATGTATGTGTAGCGCTCCCCCCCCCGAAGGAGCCGCTGAATTAACCTCGGGTTAGTCTCACCGCACTAGGGAATAAATCTACACCAGCACTGTTGTGGATTTTATAGATTATATACTTTACTGATCCCAATAAAGCGGCATATATAATGTGGATACGGTATATGAATGACAGGATTTCGTAATGCAGGAAAAAACACGCGGCGGCAAAAGAAAAGTTTAACCCCTTCAGTTCTGGAGTGTAAGTCCCGTGAAAGTAATGTCTCTGAAAGGTGTGTGTGTGTGTGTGTATGATCTCGTGTACCCGGGTACTGTATTCAACTGGCCAGTGAATGGAATGAGCAAATCTTCGACTAGTCACGTTGGGGCCCTGTAGATTTAGACAATAATGCAGCGTGCTTGGTTAAACTTGGACTTGTGGCCTGGAAGGCCTCTCACCCATCCGTTAGACAATCTGTTCCGCTGCCCGATCAAGGATGTCTCTCCGCTTTTAGACTCTCTGGGACTCTGTGCCACCGGATCCGCTTCCCTTGCTTGTCCGATCTCCGCAATGAGAAACTACGGCCTACCGCCTGCACTCCCAGTGGATCATCGCTGTCTCCTTACTCGGGGTCCAACCGGAACTTTGTGTCTGTACAAAACCTCTCAGCGGTGCGTAGGTAGGTCTCTGGCAAGTCACTGTTCCGATCCCCAGCACCCGCGAGGCAGCGCCTGCTCTCCGGCCTGGTCTCGATCTCTGGCAGTCTCACGTGCGTCTTCCACCTTTCGCCGCTCGGCTCACTCTGGCTATCCCCTGCACGAGGCTGCGGATGTCCTTCCTTTCTCTCCCACCCACTTCCTGTCTGCACCGCAAAGCACGATGGAAATTGTAGTTCTGTTTGTGTCCAGCATAGTCCATATTGCCCCTGTCTCCCTCTGGTGGCCACAACAAGTAAATGCAGCAAGCACAATTTTAAAGCAGCGCTACATATGTATGTATGTATATATATATATATATATATATAATATAATATTTTATTTTGTTTTAGACTCATTGGGCTTCCGACCTTGAATGTCTTTTAACGATTAATAAAGTATTCACTGTGGTTCCGAGTCCGACATTCCTGGTTTAGTGGGACGAATCCTGTCGTTCATGATCCGCCCCTTTCATATATATGTTGTTGTGCTATTCTTTTTAGAATGTCATTTGCAGATGGAAAACGGGCTGGATGGAAAAGCATATTCTCAATCTGCTGGGGCCACAGTAGCATCTCCCATACAAAGTATAGGAGACGCTAATGTACTGTAACGTGACATCTGAGAAACCAGCTCAGCTTGTGCCTTGGATGTAATAAGCCATTAAAAAATTAAGCACACCGCTCGAGCCGTTCTGCTTAACGGCAACATTGGATTAGGGCCATATGTGTGTATTGTCCATTACCAGCTCGCTGCTACCTTGGGAGGAAACAGAACAAAAATATTGCAGTTGAGCCAAAAAGAAGTAATGTGCCTGAATGATTCTCTTCAGTCCTCCGTGCAGCCAGTGTGTTGTATACATGAAAAGCCACCAACTATTTGTATTGATATGAGCTCAGTTGATTATAATTTTGGGGAATTCCATTCTGCGTGATAAACTGAACCTCAAGCATTATTTTCCCCTTCTTTCCATACGAGAGTTAATAATGGTCCTATACTAGGACAAGTGTAAATGAATAGGATATCCATGAATAAAAATCAATACATGAGAAATATCTGTTTTGCTGGTTTTGAAGCTTTACCATGTGTGGATATATGATCAATATGTTCCCTTCGCTATAAATTAGGGATGCACTGATACCGTTTTTTTATTTAAGAGTACGAGTACTGATACTTTAATGTCATGTGACCGCTTTCCAATAAATAATTTAGGATTTTGCTGAAACCATTGAAATGTATGGCCGGACACCCCATTTACCCACGGCACAGGCCTGTACACATCCTGATTACACCCACACCAGACCTCAGATACATGTGTATACACAAACACACAACAGACCTCAGATGTGTGTGTGTGTATATATACATACACACCAGACCTCCGATACATGTATATCCGCACCCAGATTATCCTCAGGGCCCAGGTGTGGGACTCCATTATGCCCCACCCTAAGCAAGAACATTTTGCACTGCCCCGTCACCATGCACTGGACCCCTGCAGGTACACAATGTTAGCATTTTTTTCCAGGTCAACTATGACTGTGACAGAACACGCTGTCACTGTGTGACTTGGAGGGGGATGTGCGCTAGCCTCCTGCCCAGAGACTATGGCCCGTGAAAGAGACTATTGGGGAACTGGTGGACCTTTTAAATATATTTGGTTTTCACTGTTTTATACATCTGCCAGTTAACTAAAGATTTCTGATGTCTGTGTGTTATTCCCTGTATAGTGTAGATCTCTGTATTAGTACCTGCTATTGTGTAAATTCTCTCAGTAAGAAATTCCTTTTGTTTACGTGCTTTCTCCTTCCCCCATTCTCCATTGTTTGAAGGCCCTGGGTAATTATCTGATCTGTGATGTTGTCTGTTTGATTGTATGCAAATGTGATGGTCCTTGACTCTATCTGTCCTCTCTGTGAATAAACAGTTCTATTCCGACCAAGCTTGAAGTCACGACTCATGTTTTGGAGTACCAGGAATCTTCTGCACGCTGTGTCAAGGAAAGGCTCCAGGTCTACAGCTTCGGCTTATTCCTGGGGGTGCCAGTCAGGCTCTCTACAGGCACTGGGCCTTGAGCTGCGGCTAAGGTACAAGAGAAAGGTGTGAGAGTCACGAGGAGAAACTGGGTGTCCAGCGAGGAAGCCGCATTTGGCAGATGTGACCCTGTCCGGGCACAGAGATCTGTTACATTGGTGGCAGCGTGTGGGATGCTTCCTACAGTCTAAGGACATCCAAAGCATCACCAGGATTCGATATCTAGACGTGCGGCAGAAGCGAAAGATGGCAGCAGTCACAGGAGCAGCGTACTGGGAGAGGTTGCAAGAGGTACAGGCAAACCATCGTGGACCTATAACAGAGGAGACTCAGCTGAACTGGGCTGATACAGTACGTTGGCTACTCTGGCACGAGGCGCTGGACAGAGAGCAGCGCTGCCAGAACAAGATCCTCCCCTCATACCAAGCAAGGTACCTGAAGAGGATAGAATTGCGTGAGGCGTTGGTGGATAAACAACGCAACCAGAATTGGCTGACTGATCTGGCTTGTCTGGTTTATGAAGAGACACGACTGGAGGAGAGCTACGAAGCCCTGCGATGGAATGTAGTCCAGATGGGAACTGAGAGCATGGACAATAACAGACCGACAGAAGGCTTTGGCTACGGCGGCCCTGGACTGTTATTTGAGAGAATGGTCAGAGACCCAGATTTCGGAGATGACACGGAGTGGAGATGGGAAGCGATTGCAGAGTACAGAGAAAACCTGCTAAACCTCTCCGACGTGTGGTGGATACAAGACGACTTGGAGTCGTTAGCCAGCAAGGAGTGGAAGCTGGAGAAATCGTACAAGAGACTGCTAGACCTCAATCAGCAGGTAAACCAGACTCACCATGAGAAGCTCTGCACAGAGAAGCAGAAAGAGGAGCTGACAATAGTACAGAATGCCTCCTCTCTTTTGGCAGCAGAGGATTTTTGCCCTACAGCGGTGGATGGGACTGCAGTCTCCACCGATGTGACCCAGAGGGACATTTGTGCAATGTCGAGGGAGGAATGCCTTGCGACAGTGGGCGAGACTAAAGACCCCACTAGCAGTTTACTGGGATGCATGGCAGATGGGCCCCAGTGTGCGCCCAGCCAAGGAGAGCTGGGGAAGCTTGAAGGCCTTGATGTGTCTGGTACAGCTATAGACTCTGGAGTTGTCGAGGAGATTGGAATATTTCCCACAGCATTGTCAGGATGTGAGACAGTTGCCCCAGATCCCCAAGTTATGATGTCGCCAGAGCCGGTGAGCAGGGAGGACAGCTTGCTGGAGTTGGTGATTCATGAGGGCAAAACGGTTCCCCCAGGTGTAGTGCTGGCGTCAGAGCCTGGTGCAGCCGGGCCCTGCCTGCATTTGGATAGCCTGGATCTCTGGGAAGAAAACAGCCCCACACCGCCAGCATTGCTCTACACAGCCCCAGGTAAGGAGACAGCAATGGAGTCGAGTGCCAGTGTTCTCTGGAATCAACCACAGGGGGATAATTACAATACAGCTGTGGAGGGGGCTGTGGTTTCCTTTTGTGTGCCCCCTGGATACTGGGCAGCCGGCCCAGATCCCCTACCCTTTTCTTCAGAGACATCAACCACCCCCCATGCTCTCCAGCAGCTGATTGCAATACCCGGAGATGGGGCAGCTGGCATTTCTCCCGACTGGTGGGCACAATCTAAGGGAGCTGCTGGGGATGGCTCGGTGAGTAACTCTCTAGTATATGTGTGTGGCCCTGGCACTGGAGAGATGTCCCCAAGCAGTGGTGCAGGAATGTTGACTCCTGTATGGCCCCTGAGGGAATATGGGGAGGGGGTGAATGCATCCATGGTTGTGGACTCGACCGCACGGTCAATGAAAAGAAACAAACATTTTGGGACTTGGGTTCAGACTAACACACTCACAGATCCGTTTGGGATCTGGTGCCTGGTTAGTCTCCTGCAAATGAGGGAGGTATGTGACAGAACACGCTGTCACTTTGTGACTTGGAGGGGGATGTGCGCTAGCCTCCTGCCCAGAGACTATGGCCCTTGAAAGAGACTATTGGGGAACTGGTGGACATTTTAGATATATTGTGGTTTTCACTGTTTTATAGATATGCCAGTTAACTAAAGATTTCTGATGTCTGTGTGTTATTCCCTGTATAGTGTAGATCTCTGTATTAGTACCTTCTATTGTGTAAATTCTCTCAGTAAGAAATTCCTTTTGTTTACGTGCTTTCTCCTTCCCCCATTCTCCATTGTTTGAAGGCCCTGGGTAGTTATCTGATCTGTGATGTTGTCTGTTTGATTGTATGCAAATGTAATGGTCCTTGACTCTGTCCTCTCTGTGAATAAACAGTCAGTTCTATTCTGACCAAGCTTGAAGTCACAACTCATGTTTTGGAGTACCAGGAATCTTCTGCCCGCTGTTCCAAGCAAAGGCTCCAGATCTACAGCTTCGGCTTATTCCTGGGGGTGCTAGTCAGGCTCTCTACAGGCACTGGGCCTTGAGCTGCGGCTAAGGTACAAGAGAAAGGTGTGAGAGTCACGAGGAGAAACTGGGTGTCCAGCGAGGAAGCAGCATTTGGCAGATGTGACCCTGTCTGGGCACAGAGATCTGTTACAATGACCACTTCAGATCCCTCCCCATTGTTAAAGTAATGTGCTCTATGTATATCGCAAAGGGCTCCACAGCAACAAAGCTCAGTAATGTGCGGTGTGTATGACAGAGCTTCACAGCAATAAAACTCACGCTCATACACACTGCATATTGCTGGGAGTTTGATTGCTGTGGAGCTCTGTAACATATACATAGTGCACATTACATTTGAAATGGGATGGACTGCAGTTGTCCCTTTTTTTTTTTTTCTTCCCAGGGCCACTGTCTGGAGTTGACATACTTGAAAACGAGAGAAATCTCAATGTATCCTTCCTGGTAAAATCCTTTATTAAATAAATAAACATTGTGTACCTGGAGGGGTCCAGTGCATGGTAATGGGGCGGTGCAAAATATGTTTTTGCCTAGGGTGGGGGGAGGGGGCCTTCATGGAGTACTCGTACAGAATCCAGCACTGGGCTGGCTTGCTGGGTGCTATCCGAGATCTTGCAGGGTTCATGAGATCTTGCGAGAGCGTGGCTGGAGGCCAGTAGAGACGTGTTACAACCTTCACATGCTGGCGGTCACTCGCTGAAACATGGTCAGAATGGTTTTAGTGCATTCTGCCAGCCGCCACAGGCTCTCAGATACCGCCCGGCAAGCCAGCCCAGTGCTACAGTAGATTTTGGTATCCGTATAAAAATCAGGGGCACTTGCACGAGTACAAGCGCTCGTGCAAATACGTGGTATCGGCACAGATACTATTATAGGCGCATAGGTGAAAACACATTACCAATCGTCTCACTCCCTAATCCCCCGCCGTTCATTTTCAGCCGCATCTTCCCACATGCACTCCGCTGTTTCACGTTTTCTATTCCTCCTTAGAGTGTCGCCCCTATCCTTTCAGATTATAAACTCTTGAGCAGGGTCCTCTCATCTACTGTACTGTGTGTTTAATCTGTATGTTTGTTCATTTGTTCTACCTCCCACTGTACTGCGCTATGGAACTTGTTAGTTACAATTTTTTTCTATAAAGTGCTATTTCGTATATACTGTATATATCAATCTCAGGATATTGAAAATCCAGTTTTCGAACACAACACTAGGTGGCGACGTTGAGAAGAAAGCGAAGCCGAAGCCCTGGTTGTTGCTGTAGATTTGGCCACTGAGGGCTTCCGTCTGGCAATTTAAAGGGGGCGCGTCTGCACGTTGTTCCTAGCTGACGCTTTCACTGCAGACAGACAGACACAGCCCGGTGGTAATGGCAGGCAAGAGGGCACTGGTGATCCTGGCAAAGGGGGCAGAGGAGATGGAGACTGTGATCCCCACTGATGTCATGAGAAGGGCAGGAGTGAGTACAGTGTGTCAGTGCTGACAGGCAGGGGGTCTGCTCCCGAAATCCTGCTTCCCAGAGCGCCTCTTGGTGCTCCTGGCTCTGCAGAGATACACCCTGTGCTGGATATGTGAATGTCAGGCATTCTACAGTGATCCCAGGCTTGAGCTATGCACAGCCTGGCTGGGGGTGATAGGAATTTAAAGGGCTTTACTTTATGACCCTAACCTAAGCTGGGCTCTTCTTCACCTCCTACATGTTGCTACAGCATATCCTAAAGGGCTCACCTCTTAATGTGCACATGTGGAGCAGTCACTCCTCGTTTTAATCTGTGTGTGTATATCTATTCCTAATCGAAAGGACCTTTTTCCCCCATAGTCCTCCACTCGTGGATCGTGTTCAGGTTGTTTTCAGTGTTGGGTTTTTTGTTTGCTATGTATTTCAATGGAATAATATACAGATGCAGCCCGCGTGAATGGCTTATCCGCGTATTTCACCCAAACCCATTTCTCTATTGATAGGATGTCTCACGAGGCAAATGTCCCAAGCCGTGGTGTGTCTCTGTCCAGGTGCTGGTGTCTGGTTTTCGGGGCAGTTGTACGCTCAGAGGGTCTGTGTCTGCACGTTATCCGTCAATGAGAGGGTAACCGAGCAGGAGAACTTCCCATGGAGCTGCTTTCACATCTCGGGAGACCTTTTAGTTAAATTTGTTCCTTACGAATACCTGCTTGCTCGGCATGGCAATCCGAGGAGACGGACTTCTGCGAGGGGAGAGAGGGGACTTTGGGCACCTGTAGCTCCATTCTTTTACCTCCCCTCCCCGATAGGCCAGGCTGACCTGTCCAATTAAACCGATCGGAAAAACAGCTGAAAGTAAAGCGGCATCCAACATGAAGTGGTAAAGTTACATCTTGATAAAGACCCTGAGACGCGGCCGTGTTTTAAAGTCTGGTATTTTGTTGCTCCGGCCGAAATGGAGCATCATTTTCCATAGCTCGGGTTTATCCAATAAGAGCTGAGCTTGCCATGGTATTGCACCAAACAACAATGAATTTCCCCGTACGGTGCAATTTCGTCGCAGGGAAAAGCCTTCAGGGGCGCATTTGAGCGCTTCCATAGGGATACACTCTGTCAATTTCGTGGCAGTTCGGCTATTCAGAAAGCTGTCAATTCACCAAATACTGGCGAATTGCCAGCGAAATATGGTGCATGTCGCCTCAGATCACCTCAATTCGGCGACAGCAAAATTGTCCCTTTTAGATAAGTAATGGTTAATCTATTCAGACGCCGAGGTGTCAGTGAAGTGCCCTGATTTCAGTGGTTCAGTTCCACAGGTTTAAAACGGCGAATCCCATATGATCCAAAAATTTTTTGTAATTTTATTCAACCGTTTATTCTTTGCATTTTTTTAATTTTTTTTATTCTGTAACAGACCGCTTTTATTTATTGGACCTTTTCCATACGTCGAGCGGCAGTACCAATGGGTTCTTCTCATCTTACTTCTGGACAGGTTACCAAAGCCTAGAAAAAAAGGAATACACCAAGGGACAGGTGACCCCCTCCCTCACCTCTAACTCCTCCCCTATAACCTACAAGTAACAGCATCACCAAGAGCCCCCCCCCCCCCAGACATTAACAAAGCAGATGATTAGGGAATGTGTATACGGATATACACTATACAGTGTGGGCGCTTGTTTATTTGATGAATTGATTAAAGTGCTATGTGGATTACTAGTAAATAGTCAAATGCAGCCTATAGTATGGTAAAAAACACATAAAAAACAACCAAAATATGTGTCAAGACTAAGACAAAGAGATGAAAAAGGACCATACGGCGCATAAAATAGTGTATAAAATAGTGAACAGCTGATTAATAGACAACTGGTTAATATTGGATAAAATGTAAAATATAAGTGAATAAAATTGCCCTTTAAAATACCAAATAGAAATATTAAAGATGCATAGGAAAAAGAGTAAAATGTGCAAAAAGTATATATGGAGATAAGTCAATTAGTGCAAATGAGTGCTCAAAAAGTGCAGCAGTTCAATACTCAAAGGAGTGTTGTTGATTGAAGACAAGTGTATCAATCTTCTCTGTGGTGTGAGTATCAGATCTTCTCTTTAAAGATATCCCTCAGAGAGAAATAAAACATAAAGGCAATAATAGTGCAGATGGTCGTACTGGAATGGAGCAATTCAATAAAGTCAATGTATGTACCACTCACATTTATAGGAGCCTAAGGGAAATCCAGGCTCAAGGAAAATAGCTTGCGGCCAGATATAGGGTGGCACGTCCCTCCTTTCGTCTATGGTGGTTGCTAGGTAAAGCAGAGAGAGTCGGGAGACGACACTCCCATAGCGTAACTCTGTGCGTATATGTGGAAAAATTAAATTAAAATTGATCACACTCACCAATTATAGAGCCTCTCAATACCAGGCTCAAGGGATACCGCCTTGGGCTCTCTTAAGGTGGAGGCCCGAACCCCTGCCGCCTGGATCCTCCTTTCAGCACTGAGCTCTCTGCTATGAACAAAGGCTTCTCTCCCAGGGAACTTCCCTGGGAGAGAAGCCTTTGTTCATAGCAGAGAGCTCAGTGCTGAAAGGAGGATCCAGGCGGCAGGGGTTCGGGCCTCCACCTTAAGAGAGCCCAAGGCGGTATCCCTTGAGCCTGGTATTGAGAGGCTCTATAATTGGTGAGTGTGATCAATTTTAATTTAATTTTTCCACATATACGCACAGAGTTACGCTATGGAGTGTCGTCTCCCGACTCTCTCTGCTTTACCTAGCAACCACCATAGACGAAAGGAGGGACGTGCCACCCTATATCTGGCCGCAAGCTATTTTCCTTGAGCCTGGATTTCCCTTAGGCTCCTATAAATGTGAGTGGTACATACATTGACTTTATTGAATTGCTCCATTCCAGTACGACCATCTGCACTATTATTGCCTTTATGTTTTATTTCTCTCTGAGGGATATCTTTAAAGAGAAGATCTGATACTCACACCACAGAGAAGATTGATACACTTGTCTTCAATCAACAACACTCCTTTGAGTATTGAACTGCTGCACTTTTTGAGCACTCATTTGCACTAATTGACTTATCTCCATATATACTTTTTGCACATTTTACTCTTTTTCCTATGCATCTTTAATATTTCTATTTGGTATTTTAAAGGGCAATTTTATTCACTTATATTTTACATTTTATCCAATATTAACCAGTTGTCTATTAATCAGCTGTTCACTATTTTATACACTATTTTATGCGCCGTATGGTCCTTTTTCATCTCATTAACAAAGCAGAACCCGAGTAGCTAAAACACACCAATTTTATCAACAACCAAAACATAACCGGAAGAAAAACCCAGAATGGAACAGGGAATGCCAGCGACCGTGATCTTATACTTCCTGGTTCCCTCCTCGCGAGAAGGAATCCAGGAAGTAAAACGCCGCGATCACCGGAGGAGACTGCAGAGATCGAGGGAGCGCACAGAGAGGTGATGTATACAGTCAGAGTGTGTCTCGGTTACCGCTCTCAGCGGTGAAATTTAACCCCGAGAGTCAAAATCCTGACACCAACACGACAATGAAGTGTGACGTTCTGATTGTTTATACTGTTTACATTTGTAGAATTTGGTTTTATTTCACTGTTCTTCTGTTCTTACTGATCTTTGAGGAACTTAAATCATTATTTTTTTTTAAACGGCAAGCTTTTACTCAATCGTATTTTTCTTTTTTACCCCCTCAGATCAAAGTAGTGGTTGCTGGTTTAGCCGGAAAGGACCCGGTTCAGTGCAGCCGGGATGTGGTGATCTGTCCTGACATGAGCTTAGAAGAAGCCAGAGCTCAGGTTCGTTGGGCATTTAATTCTGTTTTAAAATATAATTCAAAACGCTGTTTAAGATGGTTGTGATGGTGGCACCTTGGCAACATGATCTGGGTTTGCATCCTCTACAATCAGCGGTCAGCAACCCACAGATGTTTTGAAACCTCCTCCCCCTCGAAGATGCGCGGGTACTTATTATATTGTCTGAGTCTCATGGGAAATGTAGTTCCAAAACATTTTGGAGAGCCAAGGTTGCTGACTCCTCCTGATTTGAGGATGCATATGAAATGAGTGGTAACTCAATGCTGCACTGTGCCTTTTAAATTCTGCCAGCCTGACCTTCATGCTGTCATCCGACCTGCCGGCGTGCGAGTCTAATTTAGGAAGGCAAGCTGTGCCAGTTACCGCCGCCTGGTTCACTCCTGCCCATGTAATATATTAGCCTTGTGTATAAATTACATACATCTTCATAAACACACAATTTAATGGGCAGATTCCTTTATCCATGCGCTCACGGCGAATGACAGTGTTTTTTATAAATCTATTTCACCTCCCAGACAGATGAGCAAAGCCGTAATCTTTTAAAATTCTGATGGGACGTTATAAAGCATGACTTGTAAGTAATCGCAGGCTGAATATGGGTATTAAACATTTACAGGCTGTTCTTATCACACAATGAGCTCTTATCACTTTATTTATTGGGGTGAAAAGGAATATTCTAGTATGCGTTTCCCAACTCTGGTCCTCAGGACCCCTAACAGGTCAGGTTTTAAGGATCACCTTGGGGAAATACAGACTGAATTCTATCACCTGTGCGGTGCTTCAGATATCTGCAAACCTGACCTGTTAGGTCAGGGTCAGACGAGCAGTTTTCAGGGCAGAAGGAACGTTCCTTCCACTCTGACGCCCGTCTAGCCACCTCGATCCTCCCATGGAAGATTGCGCTTTGCAGCCCTGTCGAACGCGCATCGTAGCATTTCGACGGGGATGCTTTCAGCACGTCCGCTGTAGAGCGCGCAATTCGTATGCATGTTACAGCATGTGGCCGGCCCCGTCAATTTGTCCCAACGCTGCATCAGGAGGCATGTCCGTACGGATGCACTTCGTGGGTTCGTCTGACACTGGCCTTAGTGGGCCCTGAGGACTAGTCTTGAGACCCACTGGTCCAGTAGAATATATTCAGCTTACAGTTGGACTCTACCACCGCTTGCGTCTTGATTCTGTGGAAAACTTGCCATTTAACGAAAATTGTTTAAACACACTGCACCGTCGGTTTGCTTTCAGTTGTTTTCTGTAACAACATGTCATCCTTTCCAGTCCTGAACAAAGCAGCAGAAATTCTCACCCCCTGCTGTGAACAAGGAGTCTGCAGTGTAAATCGTAAGCACCTCTTCCAGGCAGAAAATACGCTTTTTCAGAGATTTAAACCTCTGATTGTCCCCCAAAACTAAATCGGAGGGTGCAAGCAACATGCGGGGGAAAAAAATGACAAGCTCAGAGTCGTGTCTATAAATGCTCGCAGTTTAGTCAATAAAATCAATGAACTGGAGGCAATGATGGCAGCTGAAAAAGTAGATTTAGTGGCGGTTACTGAGACATGGTTCAGTGAGAAAAATAACTGGGACATTACAATACCAGGATACTCTTTATATAGAAAAGACAGAGAAGGTAGGAAAGGAGGAGGAGTGGCCCTGTATGTGAAAAACAACATAAAAACTAACCAAATAAAAGTGAGTGAGGTGACCATAGTCAGTTTGGGTTACGCTAACATTTGGCAATCATACAGTAGCTCGTGTAGGTGTGATCTATAGACCCCCTGGACAAGTAGAAGAGCTAGATAATCTGCTGTTTGAGGAAATAGCCAAAATGGCAATGAAGGGGGAAGTTATTATCATGGGGGACTTTAATATTCCTGATGTGAACTGGAAAACCAAAACAGCTGGGTGCACCAGGAGTACAAATATTCTAAACTCCCTTCTGGGATTATCTCTAACACAAGTAGTTGAGGAGCCGACCCGTAAAGAGGCCATATTGGATTTAATACTCACAAATGGAGGTTTGGTATCGGACGTTGTTGTAGGTGAAAATTTGGGATCTAGTGATCACCAGTCAGTATGGTTTAATATAAGAACAGGGATGGAGCCGCACCACACAAAAACAAAAGTTTTAGACTTTAAAAAAAATCATTTTTCTAAAATGAGATTTTGTGTGAAGGAGTCATTATCAGACTGGAGGAGTTTAAAGGGAGTCCAGGAGAAATGGGATTATTTAAAGGAAGCATTATTGAAGGCCACAGGTAATTGCATTCGACTTGTTAGCAAAAACAAAAAAGGGAAGAAACTACTGTGGTACTCTGCAGAAGTGGCCAAAATAGTGAAGAACAAAAAGATAGCATTCAATAATTATAAAACAACTCAGAGTGAAGAAGATAGGCAAACCTATAAAATTAGGCAGAAAGAGGCAAAGCAATTTATAAGCTTCCAAAGCACACGCAGAAGAGAAAATAGCTCACTCAGTAAAAAAGGGGGACAAAACCTTTTTTAGATACATAAACGAGAAAAGAAAAGTAAAACAAGGATTAGTTAGATTAAAAACAAAGGAAGGAAGGTATGTAGAAGAGGATAAAACTCTCGCTGACTGCCTCAATGAATATTTTTGTTCAGTCTTTGCAGAAGAAAAGGAAGGAAAGGGACCTCAGTTAGGAGGAAACCCTAACGGGACATTTACATACCAGTTTACAGAGGAGGAGGTTCTACAGCAGCTGTCTAAAGTAAAGACAAATAAATCAATGGGGCCTGATGGGATCCACCCTAAATTATTAAAAGAGCTCAGTGATGTAATAGCAAAACTGTTAGCAAGGATTGGTTAAATAAATCTGTTAACGGGAGTCGTCCCAGAAGACTGGAAATTAGCAAATGTTGTGCCCATTTACAAGAAGGGTAGTAGGGAGGAATCAGGAAACTATAGGCCAGTTAGTTTTACGTCAGTAGTGGGGAAATTAATGGAAACCATGTTAAAGGAAAGGATTGTTGAAAATCTAAACACATAGATTACAGGATCAGAAACAACATGGGTTTACCTCAGGGAGATCATGCCAAACTAATCTTATTGATTTTTTTTGATTGGGTAACAAAAATAATAGACACAGGTGGTGCAGTAGACATTGCTTATTTAGATTTCAGTAAGGCTTTTGATACTGTTCCGCATAGAAGGTTTATCAATAAATTGCAATCTTTGAGCTTGGATTCCAATATTGTTGACTGGATTAGGCCGTGGCTGAGTGACAGACAACAGAGGGTTGTGGTAAATGGAGTTTATTCGGCGCAAGGTCTTGTTACCAGTGGGGTACCTCAGGGGTCAGTACTTGGACCCATTCTCTTTAATATTTTTATTAGTGATATTGCAGAAGGTATTAATGGAAAAGTATGTCTTTTTTCTGATGACAAAGATTTGCAACAGGGTTGACGTTCCTGGAGGGATCAGCCAAATGACAAATGATTTAGGTAAACTAAAAAAATGGTCGGAGCTGTGGCAATTGAGTTTTAATGTGGATAAGTTCAAGATAATGCACCTGGGACGTAAAAACCCAAGGGCTGAATATAGAATATTTGATACAGTCCTAACCTCAACATCTGAGGAAAGGGATTTAGGGGTTATTATTTCAGAGGATCTAAGGGTAAGTAGTCAATGTAATAGAGCAGCAGGAAATGCTGGCAGAATGCTTGGTTGTGTAGGGAGAGGTATTAGTAGTAGGAAAAGGGAAGTGCTCATGCCACTGTACAGAGCACTGGTGAGACCTCACTTGGAGTACTGTGTGCAGTACTGGAGACCGTATCTCCAGAAGGATATAGACATCTTGGAGAGAGTTCAGAGAAGGGCTACTAAAATGCTGTACGGCTTGAAGGAGAAAAGTTACCAGGAAAGGCTTAATGATCTTAACATGTACTGCTTCCCCCAGCAGCTCCCTCATCCTATAACCTCCGATCCAGGACCAGCACCTTACTTGCAATACCACAATACAAAAAGACAGTGGCTCGGTCCTCCTTTTCCTACAGAGCACCACAATTATGGAATAACCTCCCAGACACCATCAAATCTTCCACCAGTCTTAAGTCACTCAAAATTTCCCTGTTAACATACCTCAATACAGAATGCACCTGTAAACATGTAACCTAGTGACTATATTTCCTACATATTTATTTTCTGTTAATCTGTATATTTGTGTTGTTAATATCTTACATTGTATTACTTTGTATTTCTGTAAATGTAACACTTCAATGTACTTGAACCCAGGACATACTTGAAAACGAGAGAAATCTCAATGTATCCTTCCTGGTAAAATCCTTTATAAATAAATAAATAAATGTACAGCTTGGAAAAAAGACGAGACAGAGGAGATATGATAGAAACATTTAAATACGTAAAGGGAATCCACAAGGTAGAGAAAGGGAGTATATTTAAACGGAAACAAAGTAGCAAAACAAGAGGACATAGTCTTAGATTAGAGGGGCAAAGGTTTAAAAGTAACATCAGGAAGCATTATTTTACTGAGAGGGTGGTGGATACATGGAACAGTCTTCCAGTAGAAGTGGTAGAGGCCAAAACAGTAATTGAATTTAAGCAGGCATGGGATAGGCATAAGGCTATCCTAAACAAAAGATAAATCCAGGTAAAGTATCCATGTAATTGGGCAGACTAGATGGGCCGAAAGGTTCTTATCTGCCGACATTTTTCTATGTTTCTATTTATTTGAGGTTTACGTTGCAAAGCGGATGATTTGTAGCAGACTCCGTTCAGACCAATGATGTGCGGCTTTTATGACTTTTTGAGCCGTACGGACCATACAACAGGCAATTGAGTGATAGAATATGATTTACATACAGTAAAAAATGGCGTCGCGCCCATACTCACCGGAGCGGCTGCAACAGCCAGGAGTAACAGCCCAGTTAATGTATAAAACATAACAAGAGAAAAATGGTGTCATCTGCGCTCGTTTCTATGTATTTCCATGTACAACAAAATACTGTGAGGTTTTAGTTTGTTTCAATGGCCATTGCAACGTAAGCTCACTCGCCCCTTTAAGTGAGGTGAGGTACTCCCTCTACAAAGAGGTGCCTTGAAGGGGCGAGTGAGCTTACCTTGCAATGGCCATTGAAATAAACTAAAACCTCAGTGTTTTGTTGTACATGGAAATAGATAGAAACGAGCGCAGATGACACCATTTTTTTCTCTTGTTATAGAATATGATTTGCCATAGAGCGAGCACCTGTGCAGCTGAAGGGCTATAGCTCGTGTCATTGATGTTCTGCTCTCGGAGCGGCTGCAAATGGTACCGTTGTGTTTTTAATGTTTTTTACTTATGTATCCTGATTTTTCTCTTCTTGTCCCTAGGGCCCCTATGATGTGGTGGTGCTGCCTGGAGGAAATCTGGGTGCTCAAAATTTGTCAGAGGTAATTCTCAATACTATTACACTTCATTTAATTGAAGGAAGAGGGATGGAGCCGTCTGTTACCGAGGGGAAATTACAGTCTAGGAGAGAAATGGGTTAGGAAAGGTGATTTAGTTTATCCTCTTGCCCATTCCCGATCCTGCAAGTCTATTGGTCTACTTGGCTAACAATTCCTTTTATTCTCAATAGCTGTGTTTCCCAAACCGGTCCTCGGGACCCTGGAATAGGCCAGGTTTTAAGGCTTACTTTGTGGAAATGCAGACTGAATCCTCCAAGATCATGTTAACACAATCTGGGGCTGTGCTGTATCATTGCAAATGAAACTGGATTTGCAGTAAATCTCCTCCAGAAGATGGTTCCAAAGATTCTTGAACCCAGGACATACTTGAAAACGAGAGAAATCTCAATGTATCTTTCCTGGTAAAATCTTTTATAAAAAAAATTAATTGGCACCCTGGGCATGATGACAGAGATAGATATTCACTTGCTGCAATATCGCGTTTGGCCAGCAGATGGCAATGTCAACCTGCCGAGCGGGACTAGTACAGTAAAACAATCCTCATTAATTGTATATTATTATTCTTTATTTGTATAGCACCAACATATTCCGCAGCGCTGTACAATAGGCACAGTATAGACAGGGTTACAATTAGGGATGCACCGATACCACTTTTTTAAGTACGAGTACCGATACTTTTTAAAAGTACTCACCGGTACCGAGTACCGATACTTTTCTTTAATGTCATGTGACGCTTTCCAATAAGAACAGACCATATAAAAATGCTCACAGGTATATCTATTTTCATTTTGCCCCAGCTCATGGATCCCCCCCCCCCCCCCCTGCGATGATACTTACCTTCCTGGGTGACGCCGGGAATGTCTCCGCGCGTGCGCTCGTTGGAAGGACCCCAGCCGCGACCACGTGGGACCATGTGATCGCGGCTGGGGTCCTTCCAACGAGCGCACGCAGGGAAACTTTCCCGGCGTCGCTCAGGAAGGTAAGTATCATCGCGGAGAGTAGCTGCAGGGCCTGTCCGAATGCCGATAGAGCATTCGGACAGGCCCATCGGCATTCGGACAGGCCCTGCAGCTGCTCACTGTGTTCATACTTACCTTCCTGGGCGACGCCGGGAAAGTTTCTGCGCTCGTTGGAAGGACCCCAGCCGCGATCACATGGTCCCACGTGGTCGCGACTGGGGTCCTTCCAACGAGCGCACGTGCGGAGACATTCCCGGCAGCACCCAGGAAGGTAAGTATTGCGGTGAGCAGCTCCAGGGGCGGCTGTCCGAATGCCGATAGAGCATTCGGACAGCCGCTGCAGCCCCTCGGATGCCGGCAAGCCGGCTTCCGGTATCGGAAAAAATATCGGGTACTGCACGAGTACCAACTACTCCTGCAGTACCCAGTATCGGCCCCGATACCGATACTAGTATCGGTATCGGTGCAACCCTAGTTACAATACATTGAACAACATTTTGACAAACAGTACAGGATGAAACGAGGGCCCTATTCCCATGGGATTCGGCGCAAGGTCTTGTTACCAGTGGGGTACCTCAGGGGTCAGTACTTGGACCCATTCTCTTTAATATTTTTATTAGTGATATTAATGGAAAAGTATGTCTTTTTGCTGATGACACAAAGATTTGCAACAGGGTTGACGTTCCTGGAGGGATCAGCCAAATGACAAATGATAAAGGTAAACTAAAAAAAATGGTCGGAGCTGTGGCAATTGAGTTTTAATGTGGATAAGTGTAAGATAATGCACCTGGGACGTAAAAACCCAAGGGCTGAATACAGAATATTTGATACAGTCCTAATCTCAACATCCTGAGGAAAGGGATTTATGGGTCATTATTTCAGAGGATCTAAGGGTAAGTAGTCAATGTAATAGAGCAGCAGGAAATGCTAGCAGAATGCTTGGTTGTGTAGGGAGAGGTATTAGCAGTAGGAAAAGGGTAGTGCTCATGCCACTGTACAGAGCACTGGTGAGACCTCACTTGGAGTACTGTGTGCAGTACTGGAGACCGTATCTCCAGAAGGATATAGACATCTTAGAGAGAGTTCAGAGAAGGGCTACTAAAATGGTGTACGGCTTGAAGGAGAAAAGTTACCAGGAAAGGCTTAATGATCTTAACATGTACAGCTTGGAAAAAAGACGAGACAGAGGAGATATGATAGAAACATTTAAATACGTAAAGGGAATCCACAAGGTAGAGGAAGGGAGTATATTTAAACGGAAACAAAGTAGCAAAACAAGAGGACATAGTCTTAGATTAGAGGGGCAAAGGTTTAAAAGTAACATCAGAAGCATTATTTTACTGAGAGGGTGGTGGATACATGGAACAGTCTTCCAGTAGAAGTGGTAGAGGCCAAAACAGTAATTGAATTTAAGCAAGCATGGGATAGGCATAAGGCTATCCTAAACAAAAGATAAATCCAGGTAAAGTATCCATGTAATTGGGCAGACTAGATGGGCCGACAGGTTCTCATCTGCCGACATTTTCTATGTTTCTCACATTCTAGAAGGGCTGGGGGTGGAAACAGAAGACGAGGACTGCATGGTGAGGGTGATGTACTGGTTGGGCCAGTGAGGTGTTATTAGTGAGTCGGGTGGTAGGCTTTCCTAAACAGGAATGTCTTAGGGGAAAGTCTGACAGTATGAGTGACAGTGTTCCAGAGGATGGGGGTTGCGCGTGTGAAATCCTGCAGTCTATCATGGGAAGAGGTGATGCAGGGAGAAGCTAGGCTCAGGTCAATGTTTGATTTTGGGTAGCGGGCTGGGGTTTATTTGGTGATTAGTGGGGAGCTGAGTTAGTGAGAGCTTTGTAGGTAGAGAAGGTGGGGAGGCATTAGTAGAAGCTCAGTCTTTGACATGTTAATCTTTAGGTGGTGAGAGGCCATCCAGTATATAGGGACTATTCCTATTTTATTATGAAAAGTGATATCTCTCCCCCCCCCCCCCAAAAAAAAGAGGAAAAAAAAAAAAGCGAAGGGCTTCCTGGTGTATTTCTGTAAAATCCCTTGGCAGTGAAGAGGTTAATAGATTTGTGTAACAGAATGGCCAATGTTTCTCATAGTGCTTGGTTTACATTTATAGGAAATCTATTCCATAAACCTATAAAGAACCAGTTATAAACCTAGTTTTACTGCTATATAGACCATTTCAAACATGTTGCGCTTTTCCCTCTTTATTGCATTTAGTCTCCTGCAGTAAAAGAAGTGTTGGCCGAGCAGGATTCCAGGAAAGGCTTCATCGCAGCAATATGTGCAGGTAGGTGCTGTTAGTCTTTAGAAGTAGACATGGTGACGGGTTACTTTGCAGTCTCCTAAACCATTACAGTAATGGGTCGATTCACAAAGCTCTGAAATCTGTGTGGTTTTGGTGTTTCGGCACAAATCGGTGATTCCATTTTTTTGCGTAAAATTCACCAATAACTGGTCACCGTATTTTGCAGAAATTGGAGCTGCCGAAGCAGCTGTCAGCAGATTGCACCGAACTGTAAAAAAAGTCTCCTAATAGGAGCTTAAATAAATAAAAGTGTCTAATAATAAAAGGTCATTCAAAAAATAGGTCTGTTACAAAAGTCTTTTAAAAGATTTAAAAAAACAAAAGGGTTTTTGCTAGAAATTAATAAATGGTCTTTTAAAAAAATAAATGTAATCTCGTTTTAAAATTTTATTCTATATTACATTGACACCTATAGGATTCACCTGTTGAATTGAAACACAATGTCGGGGCATTTCGTTGTAATTGGGCGTTCTGTGAATAGAACACACAATGGTCTTTTATGGGACAATTGCAGTGCCTGTGTACACAATACAGCTGTGGAGAAGCAAGTCTCGACTTTACAAGAAGCGGGTCCAACCTAACCACCAGCTCACTGATCTACGATCTTGGAAAGACGACCCGATCCCACTCAGACGCCACCAGCGAGTGTCATTGGGCAAGACGCCTAACGCTATGGATGCGCCTCATCTCCCATAGATTGTAAATTCCCTTGAACAGGGACCCCCTGAATCGGGTCATAATCCATGTGTGTTATTCCAATGTATCAACCCCTTGTACACCAATCTTATAAAGTGGTGTGGAATTTGTGGCGCTTTATATAAATAAAGGATAATAATAAAGTCAAGCACCGTGATTTAACATATTTATTGGGCAGTAGGGTCCCCCTCCTATATCTTATGAATCCCGTGACCTATGCATTCACTCACAGCATCTTCCCTTCTTGCCGGAGTCCAGCCGGGAGACTTGTGGCGTCTTCCCCGCCTCCTTCATAAATTGCAAGCAGGCAGGGAAGATGGTCTGAGGCTGCAGGACTCCCTCTGGATGGTTGGGAAATCTCACTGCCCGGAATGACTGACTCTGCCCAGAATGACTGACTGTGAGGTCAGATCTGTCTTGAGCTAGACCGCCTTTGAAAAATGCTGAGATCAGGTCCTGGTCCTGATTTTTGGATATCAGATTAGGACCTTCCTAATAACCATGTAAATGACTAAAGTCAACATTGCATATCGCGCAATAGCGATGGTCACGCTATTGACCTTGTCTTTTCCAACCTCTGCTCCATTTCTGGGTTCACCTGTCGCCCTTTCCCCATCTCTGACCACCACCTTCTCTCTTTCAACCTATCTGGACTTCCTAAACACCCTGCTCCCCCACCCGCACACACACTCGCAGAAATCTACGTGCCATGGATCCCCATCAATTCTCCAATCTACTTCACCACCTCCCTCACACCTCATCCTTCACCTGCCCTGATGCTGCCACTAATCACTACAACAACACACTTATCTCTGCCCTAGACACGCTTGCTCCTCTTCGACTCTGTAAGGCCCCACGCCGCCAGCTTCAGCCCTGGCACACCCTCCAGACACGCTACCTGCAAAGATGCTCCCGCACTGCAGAGCGTGCCTGGAGAAAATCCGGCTCTGAAGCTGATTTTGTTCACTTCAAGTTTATTCTCTGGTCATACACCTCTGTCCTTCACTTGGCCAAACAATCCTTCTTCTCATCTCTTATATCTACGCTGTCCTCTAACCCTAAACGGCTCTGGTCCACCTTCAACACCCTCCTCTACCCACCTGCACCTCCCCCCTCAGCTGCCTTCAGCGCTCAAGACCTGGCAGATTTCTTCCTCAGTAAAACTCTAACTATCAGAAGCAACATCCCAACACAAGATCGTTATCTGCCACCTCCACTCCCAGAGGTCCCCTCTGACACCCTCTGCCGCTTCCTCCCAGCCACTGAGGAGGAAGTCCAATTCCTTATTGTCCTCCTCACATCTCACCACGTGCCCGCTCGACCCCATTCCCTCACATCTAATTCCTCCCCTCTCCTCCTCCCTCACCCCTGCTCTCACACACATCTTCAACCTATCTCTCTCCACCGGCTCCTTCCCATCCGCCTTCAAACACGCGCTAGTTACCCCTTTACTAAAGAAACCATCCCTCGATCCCAACTCTCCATCCAACTAACGTCCTGTATCCCTGCTTCCATTCACATCTAAGCTCTTAGAAAAACTAGTCTTCAACCGCCTCTCCCTCTTCCTGTCCTCCAATTCCCTACTTGACCCCCTGCAATCTGGCTTCCGTCCCCTACACTCAACTGAAACTGCCCTCAAAGTCACCAACGACCTCCTAACTGCTAAAAAAAACAAGGCCACTATTCTATTCTCCTCCTGCTTGACCTCTCGGCTGCTTTTGACACTGTTGACCATCCCCTCCTTCTGCAGACCATCAGCTCTCTTGGTCTCGGTGACACTGCACTCGCTTGGGTTGACTCCTATTTATCAAACAGGTCCTTCTCTGTGTCCTTTGCTGGTAACTCCTCCTCTTCATTGCCTCTATCTGTTGGTGTACCTCATGGCTCTGTCCTTGGTCCTCTGCTCTTTTCCATCTACACCTCCTCCCTGGGCAAAATCATTAACAGCTTTGGCTTCAATTACCACCTCTACGCTGATGACACTCAGATCTACCTCTCTACCCCTGATCTCTCTCCCCCTGTCCTTTCAAAAGTCAGTGACTGTTTATCTGGCATCTCCTCCTGGATGGCCTCCCACCACCTAAAGATCAACATGTCAAAGACGGAGCTCCTACTTATTCCTCCCTCAAATGCCTCCCCACCTCCTGACTTCTCTATCACGGTGGAGGGTATCCCATCTCCCCATCAAACCAAGTTCGCTGTCTTGGAGTTACACTTGACTCGGCTCTTTCCTTCATACCCCACATCCAGTCTCTTTCCTCCTCCTGCCGATACCAACTGCGTAATATTTCTAGAATTCGGCCATTTCTTACCGCTGTCACCACAAAACAACTCATACACTCCCTGGTAATCTCCAATCTGGCCTCCCTCTCTCCCGCCTCTTCCCCCCCCCCCCCCTACAATCCATCCTGAACGCCTCCGCCAGGCTAATTCACCTCACCTGCCGCTCTGTCTCTGCCGCTCCCCTCTGCGAGTCCCTTCACTGGCTCCCCATCCACTGCAGAATTAAGTTCAAATTCCTTATCCTTACCTACAAAACCCTCACTAACTCAGCTCCCCGCTACCTGTCCCCACTAATCACCAAATACACCCCAGCCCGCTCCCTAAGGTCAAACAGTGACCTGCGCCTAGCGTCTCCCCGCATCACCTCTTCCCATGATAGACTGCAGGATTTCTCACGCGCAGCCCCCATCCTCTGGAACGCTCTCCCTCGTACTGTCAGACTTTCCCCTAACTTCTCTTCCTTCAAACGCTCCCTTAAAAACGTTCCTATTTAGGGAAGCCTACCACCCAACTCACTGACGCAACCATCAATCACTCTCACCTTACAGTCCTCTCCTCCTGTTTCCAACCCCAACCCTCCAAGATTGAGTTCCTACGGGAATAGGGCCTCATCTCCTCCTGTACTGTTTGTCAAATGTTGTTCAATGTATTGTAACCCTGTCTATACTGTGCTTATTGTACAGCGCTGCGGAATATGCTGGCGCTTTATAAATAAATAATATCTATATACTATATAAATGTGTGTGTGTTGCCAACACAAAAAATAGATATATTTTTGCCAACAAAACCTGCATCTCTGGAACATGGGTACTATCTGACTCTCAAACTGCTGTATGTTCCAGGTCCCACTGCTCTCCTGGCTCACGGCATTGGCTTTGGAAGAAGTGTCACCACGCACCCCCTGGCAAAAGACAAGATGATGGCTGGAGGTAACGTTCTGATCTAGAAACTTCTTGTGTGTCCCTGCTTTAAAGAAAAAAGGTTATCCAAACTACCTCGAGCGTGAACTCTCCTTGATGCTTTGCCTGTGGATTTGTCTCTTCAGATCACTACAAGTACTCTGAGAAGCGAGTGGAGAAGGACGAGCATTTCATCACAAGCCGCGGTCCTGGTACCAGCTTTGAGTTCGGCTTGAGGATCGTGGAATGTCTGCTCGGCCAGGAAGTGGCAGATCAAGTGAAAGCCCCCATGATACTATAAGATTAAGCTGGTCTCCACAGTTGGAGGTCATCTTGCACTTAGTCCTTGTAGCAGAGAGTCTTGGTTCAGTCCATTTCAATATCTGGTTTATGTAGAAGTTTTCGGTTGAAGTCTGTCTCCAAGAACGGTCCTATAACACAGGGTTAGGTAGCAATCCTCTGCAAAATCCTGACACTTAATGAAGTTGTGATGCACATACTGTTAATCCAATTAAAAATAAAACCGAAATGATCTGTGTGGTTACTTGATGAAACGTACATTATATATATCTCTATCTGCAGGGGGCTGGTCAGTTTATTGGGGTAGAAGGTTGCCACATATGGTATAAATTGAGGAAGGTTTGGCATGTGGCTTTTAAATACCGGCTGCGTGGAGTAGAGGTAACATCACTGCTCTATAACCGTGGAGACACAGGTTCGAATCCTGGCAAGAGCACCTCTCCAGTAAGTGTCCTTGGGCAAGACACCTAACGGTACATACTCGCCACCCAGGACATACTTGCAAACGAGAGAAATCTCAATGTATCCTTCCTGGTAAAATCCTTTCTCCAAAAAAAGTGTGCGCGCTATATATCTTCCAATCTTGTAAACTTCCCATAGCCATCAGTTTATGGAGTTGAGTTTACAGCTGATCTAATCGCACCATTAAACAGACAATCTGACCCAGTTGGGCCAAAACGAGTCACAACTGCATTGGTGTATAAATGGTGGGAAATTTGAACTGGCAGGGTTATTCAGAGAATGGTGAAAAGTAGGAGAATGACTGGAGAATGCATATGGTCATGTTGGCCAGACTGTGCCCTTTCCAATGACACCTCAATCGACCACGTACGATACACGGGGACGGAGATATCATGTCCAATTAAACCTGGGGGGCAGACAAGCATTATTGGAGAGCGGAAGGAACGTCTGTGAGCGGACGTTCCTTACACTCGCGCCCGTCTGGCCACCTCGCTGTGTGCAGTTAGTGCTCTTATGGAGAATTGCACTTTGCAGCTCCGTCAACGCGCGTCCTAGTGCTTTGATGGAGATGGCTGCAGCACGGATGCATCACGGCTGCTGTTGCGTGCGCAATAGCGTGTGGCTGGCCCTGTCGTAGCGTTTCAATGCTGCGATGGTTGCCAGAAGGCACGTCAGTACGGGCGCTCTTCTGACGTCAGCCTTAAGTAGGAGAAGCAGGATACTGATCCCTGATGGGGGAGGGGGGGGCAGTTGCCCCCCTGTATAGACGCCTATGGCTGTAACTTGTGCATTACAATAAAACCACATTATAAAACACGGGCTGCGGCTTTTTTTTTCTAATATACCCCCTGGTGATGTCCTTTGAATACATCCCACACAACACAATCATGTGAGTGGGCTGCCTTACCATAGACTCCATTCTATGGCCAAAACCAGAAAGTGACGACCACGTCAGGTAAAGATACTGGTGGGGAGGCAGTTTACAGCACAAGAGATCACACAAGATGCACCCAGTGACACAGAATAAAATATTTTCTTAGCTAAAAAAAACATACAGGAGATAAACAAAGCACATGTAATATATCGGCAACATAAAATAAACACCATAAGGACATTTCATTTTTTGGTGGTAGTGGCCCTTTAAATACCTTATCTGAGCTTTTTCTATTGAAAAGCCTTTTGTATGAACAGTAGAGGGCACTATTGCTCCATTCAATGAAAAGTCTTTGTTTTGAAAAAGAAATTGGAGAGGCAATGGGGCTATTCAGAGATAGGTGAAAAGCAGGAGAATGACTGGAAAATTCTAGGTCAAAATAGCCAATTTGGAAAGTGAGATAAAGGGAAGAATATTTCTGGTTTGGCTATTTTGACCTAGAATTTTCCATTCTCCAGTCATTCTCCTGCTTTTCACCGCTCTCTGAATAACCCAGAATATGTTCTTAATCAACAGAGGTAAAGGTATGTGCGAACCGAGAAAGTAGGAAATATCGATTTAGATGACACAATAACAAAAGTTCATAGAGAAAAACATATATTTTAATTAGAATAGAATCTCCTGTTGATGTTTAGATGTTATGTGAAATTATTATTATGCACCAACACATTCCGCAGCGCTGTACAAATATCGGCAATATTTACATATTAACTATATTTATTTATGAAGTATTTTACCAGGAAGGATACATTGAGATTTCTCTCTTTTTCAAGTATGTCCTGCATTCAAGACCATTCAAAACAGTAATTGAATTTAAGCAGGCATGGGATAGGCATAAGGCTATCCTAAACAAAAGATAAATCCAAGTAAAGTATCCATGTAATTGGGCAGACTAGATGGGTCGAAAGGTTCTTATCTGCCGACATTTTCTATTTTTCTATATGGCGGTATAAAGTATAGACTCACTCTCGAACCTTCCGAAATCTTGAGAAAGTTCCAGTTTGGTCTGAAACATGAAAGTTGTACCATGTAACTACATCACACCCGCTGTGCAAGCGGAGTTTAAAACCATGAAGGAGTAAAATCGGAATAGGAGGTGGTCACAGGAAGTGGAATAGGACTAAGCCTGTACTAAGATGGCGGATGTCAGGAAGAAGGTCACCGGAAATTAAATGAGAATGCGCCTGCACTAAGATGGCGGATACCAGGAAGGTCACTGGAAGTCGCCGCAAGACTCCAAACCGAAACCGGAAGTGGTGATATCGGCGGAACAGAACGGCGATTGGAGGGAGACGTGATGTCCTGGGGATAAGGGGACTATAAAAGAAGGGAGGGGGGTATGTGTATCTTTATCCCTGATGAAGTTGGCCCTAGGGCTGACGAAACACGTTGGATGTATGGTCTGGATTAATAAATTATTTTTTTATCCCTGATTCCTGGCTGAATCCTTCTCTGAACCCTTCTCTGAGTGGAGCCCTGGCATTCATCTAAGGAGCAGTGGAGTTATATGGAACCTGGTGGAAGTACCTGCCCACAAGACAGCACCCTGGGCTTTCTACTAACAAAGTACCCAAAGGAGGGGCAACGCTATGTGCGCTGAAACTTCTTAAACCCTGTGAGTGAGATTCCAGCAGGGGCTGCATGTTATAAACACTGTCTTTACAGTATAACACTATGTTCTTTTATTATTTTTGTTTCCTATAGATCTCTACTTTTTTTCTGTATTGTTTTACTGTACGTTGTTTGGAGGAGACGATTCAGAGATCTATAAGGTTATTTACTACCATTTGTTTACTGTCTTGGGAAAGAGCACATTTTTTGTTTGCTGTGCATAATACACCTTCCTGAACTTTCTGTCTGCACCGACGTTCTCGCCCTGGAGCCTCACCTAAGCTCACCTTCCCATGATTACTCCAGCATTTAAGGAAGCTATGCCCTCTCCAGCACACTTCCACATTGAAGTCTCTGACTGTGAGACCTGCTATTGAAAGCTCCCAGAATCTCTTGAACCACCAAAGACTCTAAGGATCCTCTGTTGCAATATCTGGACATTTCTATTCATTTATACCGGTACCCCCTCATTCTGCTCCCTTCTGCCCCCATCGAAGATCCCCGTGAACCAGACCTATTGCTGAACCTCTAGACTATCCTTATTGTCTGTTCCCTGCCTGATACCACGTTCTTGTATATATCTGTTTAGTGTATTCTTGTTTATTCCTTGCTTACCTATGTGTTGTTAAGTTCCCTTTTGTGTCCATTTTCAATCTTATTCTCTAGTCTCGCATTCTCATCTCGCTATCCCTTATTGAAGTGGAAATAGGCTGGAAGATGGCCGCCATTATAAGCCAGGCGACCATCTTGTTCAGAATATTGGTTCACTTGAAAATAACTAGGCAAGTTTTAGTTGAAACTAGAATAAGGCATACGTAGAAATTTAGGAATGTGTTAGATTAGCAGAAAAAATAATTAAAGTCTGAGAAAGGTCTAGGCTGTTCCTGGCACGGAGAGGCAGAATGAGGAGTAGATACACCAAGGTCGCTGAGGCCTGCTAAGAGACAAAGGGATATAGAGATCAGACCAGGTGTTAACTGCAACAAATGATTGCAGGCGCTAGGGAGGAGGGCGCAGCCCGGAATAGGAGAAGCAACTAATCATGATTCACTGAAACTAACATAAAGTTTGCCAATTTACGGCCAATTAATGGAATGTCTTTGTATTAGGTTAAGGGAGGTTTTAACCCACGTGGGGTGGGTGAGTGTCATCGGGAGGTGGGCTAATTGGGATGTACCTGATTATGTATTTGAGGTATAAAATCTCATGTCACGGGGTAATCGAGGCTCAGTCTTTGCGATTCAATCCTGTCTGAGCATTTCTGTGACGTCACAATAAAGTTTGCCTTTCCTGAAGAGACTCGTGTTCAGACAATCCTTGCTCGTGTCCGGTCCGGCCTCGTCCCGAGTGAACCAAGTGGATTCCGGTAACATTTCAGGGGGCTCGATAGCTGGGATACGGGCCCTTGCCGGCACGGCAACGACTGCTGGACACTGTAGTGATTGACTGCAGGTGCGAGTGATCCCGCTGGTTGGGTGTCCGTTGAAGGTGAGCTGACATCTGCAGGCGCCAAGCAGGATTTCCTGTACAGTGGACCTCGTCTCGTCCCAAACGGACCCCCAGCCTGGGAAGCTGGGACACCCCTGAGTCCGAGGAAACAGCGAACAGCGCGGCGATAGGTAAAGTGTCTTCTATGTTTGTATGTCTAATGGAAATACCGGTATAAAAGGAAACGTCCGACCGTAGTTGGATAAGGAGACCCGTGGCCACGGTCTCATTGGCATACCGAACCCGCCCGAAAGCACGGGGCCAGAGTGGCTAGCGCGTGTCTGGACCCGGGGGATCGGATGCTAACTTTGATTGATTGTTTGGGTTCTGAATTTTTTTTTTTTTTTTTTTTATATTCAAAATTTTTATTTTGAAAGAAAATCAGCGGTACAATCAGCTAGGTAAAAGAAATGAAAGCAATAACACAGAATCAACATACAAGTATTCAGCAAGTAGTAAAACAATATTCAAATAGGAAAGTGGGGGGGAGACATACCAAAAAGTGCTCCAGGGGGGTAAAAAAGGGGGGGGTGGGCAAAGGCCATAAATGTGACTTTCCTGGCTCTCTCCTAAAGTAGGAGGCCATGGAAATGTGCAGGTCACAAGGCCGGGAAACTCTGGGGCCAGGTATGGTGGGCAGAGCCATGGTGGCCACCACAATGGCACACCCCGAGTTGACCCAAGCGCCAAAAGAAGTAAAAAGTAGAAAAAAAAAAAAAAAAAAAAAAAAAAGGGGGAAGGGGCGTCTGCAGCACTAGGTGGCGTGTAAAAAACAAGGGGAAAGGGGGGAAAAACGGGGGGGTTTGGAGTGGTCAAGGGGACATGCATATGGTAATATTACGCAGCAGGCCTGGGAGCGTGTTGAAAACAATAACACGTCTGATGGTATCAGTAGTAGTCCACAAAGAACTCCAAAAGGCATAGGTCCTTTTAAAACAAGCGTCCTCGGAAAATGCAAGTCATCGGGGGGTATCAAAGCCGAGATCAAAAATGAGGGAGAGTTGCAGTCCAGGACACGAGGCGAGGTACTTCAGCCGTGTCTAGAAACGGAAGTGGGGCCATAGCAGGCAGCATCCCGCAAGGTAATCCAGGTGTTACGGCTCCATCAGACTCAAGTTCTGCAGCAGCAGAGGGGTAAGGGACAAAACTGAAGGTGCAGACCGTGGTTCCCCTCCGAGCGGTACGGGGGGATGTTCCTCCCTCCTCAGGTGGCGTTCGTTGTCCCTGGACTCCTCCACCGCACTGTTAAGCCCTGCGCAACCCAGCGAGCCATGTACAGCAGATCCTCTGGAAGCACTCAGCGGCGGCAGCTCATCCTCCCGCAAGGGCAGAGATTCCAGGTCGCTTTCCCCACCACTATCCACCTCCATGATCTCACATATAGGCGTGTCGGCTGCTTCTTGGGGTCTCCCCGGCGGAACCATCGCTTCACAACTCACCCTCGCCCCATCAGAGTTTCCTCTCCATAGCCCCACAGCGCTGCCATCAACCGGCGCCAGACGCCTTTAGTCAGCGGGGCATCGTCATCTTCTGCTTCCAACAGGCGTATACAAGCATCTAGGCCTGAAGCAGCATCCACATACCTCCAGAAACAGCAGGGGAGGCCCCCCCTCGTCCGCCCGCCAGGTCATCAGTCACATCTGCCCAACACCCGGTCGGGACGACCAAGAGACGCGGGCCCACCGTCCACAGCCCCCGACCAAGCGCCAGGTCGGTGTAGCGCGTATAGGGCATCCGAGTGGGGGGACATCCGAGCAGTAGGCCTCAAGATGGCCGCCGGCCTCGTGGTGGAGGCTGCATACTGCCCCAGGTTAAGTCTCTGATCCGGGGGGGGAGCAGTGCGGACCCCGGACATATCAGTTCCGTTGCGTTGGCCAGCCCTTCAGAAGCCCCCAGGTTCGTCAGCAGGCAAAAATATTCGTATGGGGTCCTCAGAACACGCATAAGATGCGGAGCTCCTACAAGAAACGTCCCTGGGTTCTGAATTTGAGGGAGAGGGGAGCCGCGTGGAGTTGCGTTGTCGTAGTCAGTGTTTGTAAATAGAGCTCCACCAGAGTGGACAGAGGAAAGGGGGAGAGATTTCTGTGACCGGGCTTAGAGCCCTGAGTCATGCTATTGTGTACGTCGTGTAGTGAAGAGGGCTCATTGGGGCCAGCGGTAGCTGCAGAGATAGTGGTGCCGGGTGGGTAGAATTACTCATAGGCAAATTGGAATTGCAGACGGAAGTGTAGTTATAGAACGGGGTGCACATAGTCACAAGCAGTCAAGAGTTAGAGTTCAACCAATTGGGTATAGGGAGCCAAAAGGAGGGACAGTGTGCCCTCGGCTAGTAGAAAGAGTAGAATTGTTTATGTATTGTTTTGTGCTGAAAGTATCTGGTACAGTATGGGTTGTGAATGGTTGCTGAGAGTGCTGTGAGTGATTGTGCGCCTACTCGCCTAGCGAGAAAGCAAACTTGAGAGTGGACTCCCAAGGTACGTTTCCGGCTCAGGCGACTGCAGTCTGGCTACTGACGGAGGAAGCGAACCCGACACATATGAACTGTTGACTGAAGTACCAGACAGTAAATTTCAAGTGTTTTTTGCTAACAAGTAATATCTGTATTGTAAGAAGGTTACCGTTTTTAAGAGTAACTAACAATGGGTAACGGGTCATCCAAGCCCAATAAGGTAAAGAAGGGTGAGACAGCCTTAGGGTATATGGTGCGAACTTTTGAAGTACTATATACAACACATGACTATGGTGTAAAATTAACTAAAGAGAAATTAACAGGAATGTGTACAATTGTGTGGCCACTGCTAGTTCCAGACTGGCCAGAGCAGGGGTCAATGGACCCGGCGCTAATACAGAAAGTTCATTCCCAAGTAACCGGGAAATGCGGACATCCTGAGCAGTACCCATATATAGCGATATATGGAGGTATTGTGTAAAAGATAAAAGGCATTTTATAATGATGGCGGAACGTAACAAGAAGCAGGTACCCCCAAATAGAGTAAATAATAAAAAGAAAAGACCGGTGTTGGTAGAACAACCGGAGGAAATTGATTCCCTGTCCCCTCCCTATTCATCATATTATGGGGCAGCTAGAGACGTTTTGCGTGCCGCGGCTGTGCAGGCGGAGGGGGGAAGGCAGGCGGCTGCTACTGCTCCGCCAGCTTCCTCCGCTCCGGTGAGTGGAATTGCGGAGGAAGATGAGGGGGCAGTGGGTGGAAGAGATAGAGAGGTCCCACCAGGGAAGATCGAGATGCCCGATGGGAGCATATATAAATTGGTAGACCAAGAGGATAGTGAAGATGATGATGAGAGTGAAGATGACATGCAAGGTGCTACCACTCGCGCAGCGAACAATATATATAAACCCTGAGACCAATATCAGCACAACCCCGGTAAAAGTAAAATGCAGATGCCCCTACGGGAGGTGCCAGGTCCCTTATTGGAAAACGGAGCACCTGGGCCAGTGCAATACACATATGTCCCATTTACGACAACAGATCTATTCAACTGGAAAACACACACACCACTGTACTCCACTAATCCCGCAGCGGTGGCCAGTATGATAGAGTCAGTTATGCTCACACATAACCCCACATGGGCAGATTGTCAACAATTAATGCTGACGATGTTCACCACTGAGGAAAGAGCCCGAATAAATAGTAGCGCGCGAAAAATTTTACTTGCCCAGGCCGTAGAAGATGCCAGAGCCCAGCCAGAAGCATGGGCAGAGGAACACTACCCTAAAACAGATCCCAAGTGGCCGTACAATACCGCTGCAGGTATTGCCCACCTGCAGACATACCGTACAGCGGTAATAATGGGTGTTAAAGCGGGAGGGAAGAAGCCCACAAATATGGGGAAAATAGCGGATATTGTGCAAGATGCTAAAGAAACCCCAAGTGCATTTCTAGAAAGATTACTTGATGCATATAGGATGTACAGTTCTATTGACCCGGAGGCGGTGGAGAACCAGAGGTTAATTACGTCTTTTGTGGGTCAGTCACAGAGAGACATACGGAATAAAATACAGTGGCAGGATGGGTTTTTGGGTAAGGGTATTAGCGAACTGGTAGAAATTGCTAATAAAGTGTATCATAACTGGGATCTGGAAGAAAAGCGGGAGGAAATAAAGAGACAAAAAGGGCATACAGGGGTGGTCGGATATATGGGAAATGGAGGAAGAGGTGCCCCAGACAGAGGGAGAGCGAGGGGTCGGGGAGGCAGAGGTAGAGGAGCCCCCTGGGTACCCCCAGGACCCAATCAGTGCGCTTGGTGCCGGGGCGAGGGTCACTGGAAAAATAATTGTCCGGGACTTTTGGCTAAAAATGGGGTACAAGGGGAAGCTGGGGAATTGGGAGGTCAGGCCTCCAATGATCAGGTAACAAACGGCAGGTATGAGAGAAATGATGGTGCCGGTGCAGGGTTTGTTGGGTTGGCGGGAACGTCATTTGAAGGGCAAGGTACATATTGACACAGACCTGGGCCCATCCCACTCGGTAATCACGAGCCCACGGTCACTATGAGAGTGGGAAATAAAGATGAAATTTTTATGATTGACACCGGTGCCGAATATTCTGTTGTAACACAGCAAATTGCTCCCCCAGTGGGAAATAAAGTCGATATTGTGGGAGCAATGGGGGTGTCTGCTAAGTACCCCTTTCTTGCTTCACGAAAATGTAGTGTGGGTGGTCATGATGTTGAACATGAATTTTTGTATATGCCCGAATGTCCCATCCAGCTCCTGGGGCGGGATATTCTTTGCAAATTGCAAGCCCAAATTACATTTCTTCCCGGGGGTCACGCTACATTAGACCTCCCTGAGAGTGGCAGCTCTGCACGGCAGCACAGCCCAGCCAGCCAGCACATCCAACCTGCAAAAACTGCAGTAATTATGCCAGGGGAAGAGGAATGGCGCACGGCACCAACGCCGCCGGCCGCCCCGGACCCGTACACCCTACTCCTGGAATCCCTGGTGTATGGGCCGAGGAAAACCCGCCCGGACTAGCTGTAAATATCCCTCCAGTGTACGTTGATTTAAAACCGGGTGCAACGCCTGTGGCTTTAAGACAATACCATATCCCACAAAAAGCCAAGCAGAATATCCAGACACATTTACAGAGACTTAAAGATCACGGCATATTGAAATTCTGCGTGTCACCGTGGAACACACCTCTGTTGCCAGTACTGAAAGAGGGCACACAAGAGTACCGCCCAGTCCAAGATTTACGAGAGGTTAACGAAGCCACGGTAACCCTACACCCCGTGGTTCCCAATCCGTATAATCTATTGGCACTAATACCCGGAGATACAAAATATTACATGGTGCTTGATTTAAAAGACGCTTTTTTTTGCATCTGCCTGGCTCCAGCAAGCCAGCCCCTTTTTGCGTTTCAGTGGGAGGACTCAACCACGGGAGCGCGTTATCAAATGACCTGGACACGCCTCCCTCACGGTTTCAAGAACTCGCCCACGATTTTTGGGTGCGCGCTCAGCCAGGATCTCCTGTCCTTCAACGCTCAGCCAGACAAAGTTGTTCTATTACAGTATGTTGATGATTTATTATTGGCTTCTCCCACAGAAAAAGACTGTTTCTCTGCCACAAAAGCCCTGCTATATCTGTTTTGCCAAGCAGGTTACAGAGTGTCCAAAAAGAAAGCACAAATATGTAAACAGACTGAAATATTTAGGTTTCCAATTAACAGGTACCAAACGTGCACTGGGGGCAGAGAGAAAAGAAGCAGTATGCCGAATACCCCAACCAAAGACAAGGAGACAAGTCCGTGAGTTTCTGGGAGCTGCAGGCTTCTGCCGCCTGTGGATCCCCAACTTCACAGATATTGCTAAGACCCTCCACCAGGCTACCAAAGGAGGAGAGCATGACCCCTTTCTCTGGGAAGAAGAACAAACAGTAGCTTTTCTAAAATTAAAGACTCTGTTAATGGAAGCTCCTGCACTGGGACTGCCAGATCACAGCAAGCCTTTCCAGCTGTACGTGCATGAACACAATCAAATAGCTACTGGAGTGCTGATTCAGAGTTTTGGCTCTTGGCTAAGGCCTGTGGCTTATCTCTCTAAGCAACTTGATCCTGTGGCCTGCGGCCTACCCCATGCCTGAAAGCTGTGGCAGCCACAGCAATGCTGATAGCAGAAGCAGGCAAGCTGACACTTGGACTAGTTCTTCATGTCAAGGTGCCCCATGCTGTCAAAGCCCTGCTGGATGTAAAAGGAAGCTACTGGTTCAGCAATAGCCGGATGACGAAGTACCAAGCTATGATGTGTGAGAATCCACGGGTTCATTTGGACCTCATCGCTACCTTGAACCCTGCTACTTTACTGCCTGACCGTAAAGAGGATCCAGATCATGAATGCCTCCAAGTCATGGAAGAAGTGTTCAGTAGCAGGCCAGATCTGAAAGACGTACCCCTAGACAAATACGATCTACAGCTATTCACTGATGGTAGCAGTTATATGGATGATGGGAAGACAGTCTCCGGCTATGCGGCTGTCTCAGCGGAGGAAATTATTGAAGCAAATCCTCTACCAGGCCATACATCTGCACAACTGGCTGAAATAACGGCTCTAACCAGGGCCCTAAAACTCTCGGAAGGCAAAAGAGTGAATATTTACACAGACTCCAAGTGTGCCTTCATGACTGTCCATGCACATGGGGCACTCTACAAAGAAAGGCCTACTAACTTCCTCAGGACAGCAAATCAAATATGCAGCTGAAATAATTGCTCTCCTGGATGCCGTATGGAAACCAAGTGCTGTCAGCATTATGCACTGTCGTGGCCACCAGAAAGGTCATGATGAAATCCCGAAAGGCAACAGGCGTGCTGACCAGGCCGCAAAAGCGGCTGCAAAACCATTGCTAACATCTGATCAAGCCAAAGTCCTGCTCTGCAAGCAAGAGGACCAACCTGCTATGCGAACTACGAATTCTATATGAATTGGAGAAAATTTGAACCTACAGGGGAATTTATTGAAATTGTTTTGCACAAATGGCACAATAACTACGAACTATTAGAACTCAATCATGATTATATCCAATGGCTCTTCCCAACTCGGTCCCAAGGCCGAAATTTCTACTCCACTCCTCTGAATCCTCAAGAGACACGTTTTATGATTAACACCTCAGACGTTCAGCACAGACTCCGCCAGGCATACAAAATGATGCTGAAATTCTTTGGCGTAAAATTAATGGAGGAGTATGGAGAAGGTAATGATACAGTAGTAACCGAAGTTGAACGAGCAGAAAATTTCGCCTCACGTTTTGAAAACCTAACAACCAACCCTCACAATAATCTGAGAATTACACGAATACTGCTAAATTTGGGAGAATTGGGAGCAGAAGAATACCAAGCCCCATTGGTGAGGTTCTTCCTCAAGGAGATCCTTATCAAAAACAAACTGCCAAGAATGAAGAAAAGCGCGATGAATTTTTTTATACCAGCAGTGAGAGATTCAACGGAGAGACAAGATCTGCTGTTCTTTGCCTGGCGATATTATTTCCCAAAAGAAGAATTCATCTGGGGAAACCATGGAGAATTGGCACAATACAAAGTAAAACCAGTGGTGGCTGCACTCTTACCGGCGCCACTGAGTGAATGGACACCTGTGTATTCAGAAAAGGAGAAGAAATGGCTATCGGAAGAACAAGGTGGATACGGAGAAGACGGATGGTTCCAGTTAGAGAATGGACAAATAGTTCTACCAGCAACACTGGCGCCTGAGATTGTAAGAACGCTCCACGCAAGTACCCATGGAGGAAGAGAACTGATGGAACAGCAACTGGAGCCACATTTCTACGTACCAGGACTGTCAGTAATCTGCAAAGCAATAGCCCAGCAGTGCGTGACATGCGCCAAGAATAATCCGACAACAGGCCCGTCTCAACCTCCAGGGAAGCAGCCAATTGGGCTGTCTCCAATGGCATCGTTACAGATAGATTTCACAGTGTTGCCACCCTGCAGAGGATACAAATATCTACTGGTAATGGTGTGCACCCTAACAGGATGGGTGGAAGCTTTCCCAACGAGAACAGAAAAGACAGTGGAAGTGGGGAAAAGTCTGATGAAAGAAATAATACCACGCTACGGACTTCCTCTCAAAATAGGGTCGGACAATGGCCCTGCATTTATACAGAACTGTTTACAGCAACTTGCCCGACTGTTGGGCATCACCTGGAAGTTACATACTGCTTACAGGCCCCAAAGCTCGGGAAAAGTCGAGAGAATGAACCACACCCATAAAACTTTGATGTCCAAGCTGTGCCAAGAAACGTCACTGGGCTGGTTGGATGTGCTGCCGATAGTTTTATTACACATTAGGTGCAGGCCAACCCCCCAATTGAAGCTAAGTCCGTACGAACTCATTTTTGGACAGTCTACCCCTCTGATTAATGGACTAAGGGGGGACCTTCGGGCATTAGGGGAAACTAAATTGAATGATCAGGTTGTACTGTTGGGTAAAGCAATGCAGAGATTAAATACTTGGGTGGGAGATAATATACCACACTTTTTGTATCCCCCACTGCATAAATATTGTCCAGGTGATTCTGTATGGGTGAAGGAGTGGAAAAATGATCCATTAGGCCCAAAATGGAGAGGTCCTTACTTTGTCCTGTTATCAACCCCTACAGCAGTAAAGGTTGCCGAGGTGGTCCCGTGGATACATCACTCCAGACTGAAGGTAGCTGCGGCCAATCCTGAACCAGTATGGAAGGTCGTCACCAACGAGACCAATCCACTGAGGCTAAAGCTAACAAAGACCACAGTCATGAGCTCTTGAGAGATTCGACTGAAAGCATCCAACATACTCAACCCTTGGGTGTTCTGATGGATACAACGAGATCTAATTATCCACTGATGGAGAATGCTGAGAGGGTTATTTTTAGGGGCCCGGCCCGACCCGTGATCAACCGGAAATGTCTTTTGTTTTTGAGATTCCGGCGGGGAGGGATTGGGTTTATGTGACTGTGAAGAGAATTGCCCAGGGGTTTTTGACAGTTGGGGCAATTCTGGTACTGATTTTGTTTCTTGCACATCTGATTTATGGACTGTCACGTGAAACATGCCCCAAGTGCCCAAGCACCACCAAAACTTGGAATGGTACACACCCGGTGATGGAGAACCGTACCATGTGGAGACAAAAACGAGAGGCGCTATCTGGAACCCAGCTAAAAGGACATTTACTTGTGCAATTTAAATATGATTATGCTAAAAAGTCCGAGCAAACCACATGTTGGGTGTGTAGTAGACTGCACCCAGAGACAATTCATATACCATTCGCCTCTGTCCCAATGAATTTGAGTATGTTTGCATCAGAAAATGTTACAGTACAGGCAGTTGATATGTCAAGGGAGAAACCAGAACCATTCAGTCCCGGGCACCCCATAATAGGACCAGTGTACCAACCAGAGTGGTGTTTTCAATTAGGCCCAGATAAGGAGATAAATAATGAGGGTGGGGTATGTAACTCAAGTCAGTTCAATTGGACATCATACATTTACATATTCAGAACAGGACTGAAGGCGCATTATATATATATATATATATATATATATATATACGATGCAGGCAATTCACTAGAGAGCAAGAGGAGGAGATTGCGAATGCGACCAATGGAAAACAAGATGTGGTGGATATGATGAGACGACTGAGACAGCTTGCAATAGCGATAACAAAGGGAACACTATACTCATCACCATTTATAGTGAAAGGAGGATACCAGGTGTGCTGTGAAGGAGTGTGTTACACATGGGTACCACCTACAGTAACGGGAATGTGTTACTTGGCTAAATTGATCCCAATTCAGAGGGTAAGGGGGGAAGACACTAGTTCAGACACAATACTTCACCCTAGGTATCCACTGGTGTTTGAGAGACAGAAGAGAGAGCTATTCAAGAAAGCGGATCGAATATGGGCATGGCTTCCGGCATGGACTGGATGGGGAAGAGAGTTGATGGCAAGAATGAACAGCTATGCCAGTTTGATGGATGAGATTTTGAAAAAGACTAGTTGGGATATCCAGTTGTTGAATCTGGAAGTACGAGAGATACGAAAGGTGCAAATGATACACAATACGGCACTGGAACAGATTAGTGCAGCCCTGAATGGATTGCGTGAGATGACAATGCATTATGAATGTTGCACTTTCATTATGAAAGCTACACATGATGTCCTTGATTATTACCAGGTAATCCAAGATCACCAAGAAAAGGTAGCACAGTTGCAGAACACAGCAAGGAGGATCGCTGCTGAAGGCTGGAATCCACTCCGTGGGTTCGGAGCAATCGGAGATTGGTTCGGATCCATGATTCTGATGGTGGTAGTGATCTTGATTGTAGGAGCACTACTGTATCATATAGGGCTTTGTCTCTGGCCGCTATGCAAGAAGGCACTGACACCCACACAGACACAAAAGATACCACTGATTATCCCACAAGGTATGTTCCCAACGAAAATAGGCCCCCCAAAGTATGAGGAACTCGAGAATAGAACTAGTGAGGTGTAATGGCTACAAGTCTCAGGAGAAGAGCCTGAGACTTGAGCCAAGGGGGGAATGAAATGGAAATAGGCTGGAAGATGGCCGCCATTATAAGCCAGGCGACCATCTTGTTCAGAATATTGGTTCACTTGAAAATAACTAGGCAAGTTTTAGTTGAAACTAGAATAAGGCATACGTAGAAATTTAGGAATGTGTTAGATTAGCAGAAAAAATAATTAAAGTCTGAGAAAGGTCTAGGCTGTTCCTGGCACGGAGAGGCAGAATGAGGAGTAGATACACCAAGGTCGCTGAGGCCTGCTAAGAGACAAAGGGATATAGAGATCAGACCAGGTGTTAACTGCGACAAATGATTGCAGGCGCTAGGGAGGAGGGCGCAGTCCGGAATAGGAGAAGCAACTAATCATGATTCACTGAAACTAACATAAAGTTTGCCAATTTACGGCCAATTAATGGAATGTCTTTGTATTAGGTTAAGGGAGGTTTTAACCCACGTGGGGTGGGTGAGTGTCATCGGGAGGTGGGCTAATTGGGATGTACCTGATTATGTATTTGAGGTATAAAATCTCATGTCACGGGGTAATCGAGGCTCAGTCTTTGCGATTCAATCCTGTCTGAGCATTTCTGTGACGTCACAATAAAGTTTGCCTTTCCTGAAGAGACTCGTGTTCAGACAATCCTTGCTCGTGTCCGGTCCGGCCTCGTCCCGAGTGAACCAAGTGGATTCCGGTAACATTATTTCTTCTGTAACTGCTCCCAGTTAGTTCTCCTTAACCTCCCTTCCCACTACTCCCAGCCATCCCTTCAATTTACTTCAGCCTCCTTCTCTTGCATCTCCTCCTTCTCTAAGCTATTGTGCCCAGTCTCCTCCAGTGCCTAGATCTGATCCGTTGTTCTTGTGTTTATTCTAAATAAACCCTCTTGTATTCTGAACCTGCGTTTTTCACTGCATCCTGGGCTCACAACCCCACTTGCGATACCAATCACAGTCTACACCTGACATCAGCTGGGAATGGTCATCTGTGATAATGGCAGCAACCTTCTCTCCACCCTACGCCAGGGTAAGTTGACACATGTACCATGCCTAGCACACGTCCTAAATCTGGTGGTACAGCGTTTGCTAACTAGGTACCCAGGGCTGGCAGAGCTTCTCAGCCAGGCCAGAAAAGTCTGCAACCACTTCAGACGGTCATTCCCAGCAAATGCAGAAATTCAAAGAGAATTCCACCTTCCCACAAACCGTCTGATCTGTGACATGCCCACCAGGTGGAACTTGACATTAGCAATGCTGCAGCATCTGCACAAGCAGCAGAGGGCCATCAACGAGTACCTGTGTGAGTATGGCATAAGGACAGGTTCAGGTCAACTTGGTTTCCCCTCCCCCCCGCAGTGGCTTATGATCAAGGATGCATGCACTGTACTGTCACCATTTGAGGAGGCAACAAGGATTGTGAGCAGGGACAGTGCATGCATCAGTGACACAATTCCTTTAGTGTTCCCGCTGGGGTGCACTCTGCGGGGAATTATAGATGTGGCACTAGAGGCAGAGCAGCGGGAGAAAGAGGAGGCCTTCCCTAGCTCTCAAGGCCCCAGTCTTTACGCAGACAGCATTCCTGCGGGTCCTCAGATCAGACAGGAGGAGGATGAGGAGGAATATTTAAGTAGTGGGGGCATTGAAGGTGGGGATTCCTTAAGGGAGGGATTTGTGTCCCCAGAAACCCAAGGACTAGTACGTGGCTGGGAGGAGGAAGTGCATAATGGGGTCATCCTCATTGACCAGGAAGAATCGGAAGCTAATGCAGAGCCGTAGCTAGCTCCTTTTGCACCTGAGGCAAGACCAGTAAATTGTGCCCCCCACAATATTTTTACAGAATATATAAGTATACATTCGTGATATCCGATTGGCTGAGAATATATATTGAGCACTTTGTTTTGAATTTTACAGATCTTCAGTTCCAGTTCAAACTCACCGGCAGCAGGGCTGCAAAGCAAAGTAATTGCACACTGTCAGAAGGACGAACTGAAACTGAAGATCTGTAAAATTCATAACAAAGTGTCAAGTTATTATCGAATCTGTGATTAGCATTCTCAGCCAATCAGATAACACGGATGTCATGTTTATGGGGCGCATGCACAGATGATCCTGTTTCCACATTATATGGAGGGTACGCATATCAGCAGATTGCCAAATTTGAGAGCTAGGGATGCTCATGCCCCCCGTTCTGTGCACCTTCTTTCCCTCTTTTCCATTGTCTTCTTCTACTCTCTACCCCTTTCCTCCTCTTCCTCTCTTTCTCCCCTTCTCATACCCCCTTTTTCAATCCATTTCCCCTCCTGTCATGTTAATTTCACCCCATACCCCATGCTTTTTTTTTTTTGCCTTTGCTGCTGCGGCTTTATTGGGAGCGCTTTTAGCCAAAGGTTTTGCAGGCATTTTTCCTTCATCGTTGCTGGAGTCAGAATCACTGTTGGAGCTGGACTCTGCTTTCTTGGCTGCGGATTTGGTTGCAGGGACAGATTTAGCTGCAGCAGTCTTTGCAGCAGCTGTGGGAGTTGCTTTCATTGTGGGTGGGGGCACTGCGCTGTAAACACCTGGCTTTGGTAGCAATAAAACTCACAGTAATGTGTGGTGTGTATGAGTGTACCACAGAGCTCCACAGCAATAAAACTGACAGTAATGTGCAGTGTGTTGAGCATATCACAGAGCTCCACAGCAATAAAACTCACAGTAATGGGCGGTGTGTATGAGCGTATCACAGTGCTCCACAGCAACAAAACTCACAGAAATTAAAGAGAAAATTTAAAACTCAGAAAAAAGGGAGAGAGAGGAAGAGAGCGCTGGAGAAGGGGGAGGCAAAAAGGAGAGGGAGCAGAGACAAAAGCTCTATAGCTATATGAACTATAGCATGGAGAGCAAGAGAGAGATCACTGGAGAAAGGAAAAACCTGCTGACAGTGCTGAAGTCAGTCCTAGAGCTGGCGACAGAGCGGAGAAAGAAGAAAGACAGGAGTAAAAAAGAGGAGGACAAGAGGAGACCACTGGACACTGCTGAAGACAGAGCTGGAGATGGAGAGAGAGCTGGAGATGAAGAGAGAGCTGGAAAGGGAGAGCTGGAGACAGAGCTAGAGATGGAGAAAGAGAGCTGGGACAGAGAAAGACAGCTGGGACAGACAGCTGGAGACAGAGGAAGAGAGAGCTGGAGACAGAGAGCTCGAGACAGAGGAAGAGACAGCTGAGACAGACAGCGGGGGACAAAGCTGAAGACAGCTGGGACAGAGAAAGAGAAAGCCGGGACAGACAGCTGGAGACAGAGGAAGAGATAGCTGGGACAGAGCTGGAGACAGCTCAGACAGAGAAAGCGACAGCCGGGTCAGAGAAAGCGACAGCCGGGACAGAGAAAGAGACAGCCGGGACAGAGAAAGCGACAGCCGGGACAGAGAAAGCGACAGCTGGGCCAGAGAAAGCGACAGCTGGGCCAGAGAAAGCGACAGCCGAGACAGAGAAAGCGACAGCCAAGACAGAGAAAGAGATAGCCGGGACAGAGAAAGCGACAGCCGAGACAGAGAAAGAGACAGCCGAGACAGAGAAAGCGACAGCCGAGACAGAGAAAGAGACAGCCGGGACAGAGAAAGAGACAGATGGGCCAGAGAAAGAGACAGATGGGACAGAGACAGATGGGACAGAGACAGATGGGACAGAGACAGATGGAACAGAAAGAGACAGCCGGGACAGACAGCTTGAGACAGAGAAAGAGACTGCCGGGACAGAGAAAGAGACAGCCAGGACAGAGGAAGAGACAGAAAGGACAGAGAAAGAGACAGATGGGACAGAGGAAGAGACAGATGGGACAGAGGAAGAGACAGAAAGGACAGAGAAAGAGACAGATGGGACAGAGGAAGAGACAGATGGGACAGAGAAAGAGACAGATGGGACAGAGGAAGAGACAGAAAGGACAGAGAAAGAGACAGATGGGACAGAGGAAGAGACAGAAAGGACAGAGAAAGAGACAGATGGGACAGAGGAAGAGACAGAAAGGACAGAGAAAGAGACAGATGGGACAGAGGAAGAGACAGAAAGGACAGAGAAAGAGACAGATGGGACAGAGGAAGAGACAGATGGGACAGAGGAAGAGACAGATGGGACAGAGGAAGAGACAGAAGGGACAGAGAAAGAGACAGATGGGACAGAGGAAGAGACAGAAAAGACAGAAAGAGACAGATGGGACAGAGGAAGAGACAGAAAGGACAGAGACAGATGGGAGAGAGAAAGAGACAGATCTAGGTTAGCAGGTTTTTTAATGCTTGTCTTGCCGTTGCTCTGGCTGCAGCACGTGGAGTGGAGGAGTTCAGACAGACTTTGCCGCGGCCTCTGCTAATGACGTTCCGTCAGCTTGATGTCAAATCGCTGACCCGGAACTGATGGCAGAGGGACACAGCTGGGACCTCTAGTGACTGGGGGATGGAGAAATGTGAACTCAGAGGAAGTCCAGCGCGGAGTTCACTGTGCCTTTTGTTTTGAGTGAGCAGCGCGCTGGGCTGCCTGAAAATATAACACAGCTCCGGCATCGGGTAACGTTTTTTTTTTCTGCAGGGGCACCGCCCTCTGTGCTGTAAGAGTAACGCTTGCGTGTGCCTGCCCCTGTGGCAGCTCAAAGCTACACTGCCACTACACTGCTGCTGATCATCCCTGGCTGCGCCCCCTTGCAGCTGTGCCCGAGGCACGTGCCTCACTCGCCTCGCCCTCCCTACGGCCCTGAGCTAATGCCACCTCCAACCTACGCTGCATGGGCTCCCTTATCCGGCAAAGCCTGCTAAAGGACCCCAGGATTCGTGCTATCAAGGAGAGGGATCATTACTGGTTGGCAAGCCTTCTTGATCCACGATACAAGGGTAAAGTTGCAGAGCTCATCCTGCCCGCACAGAGGGAGCACAGGATGAAACAACTTGAGGACGCTCTAAAGCGACACTTGTGTAACACCTTTCCAGGCACTGGTAGATTACCAAGTGATGACACAGGTGCTTCTGAGGCAGCGGATGATCAGAGGAAGAGCGGTGAAGGCCGGGGCCGCTTGACTGATGCCTTTTTATATTTTTTTAGTCCACGACGCCCAGGGACGTCAAATGTTGGCACCCATTGCCAGCGTCTTCACCATATGGTGCAGGACTACCTAGGGGCAAGGGCAGACCTGGATACCTTTACAGTAGATGATCCACTGGCTTACTGGGTGTTGAGATTGGATCACTGGCCAGAATTTAGCCAATATGCTATTCAGCTACTAGGTTGCCCTTCATCCAGTGTGCTTTCTGAAAGGACGTTCAGTGCCGCTGGAGGTTTTGTCACAGACAGAAGAGTGCGTCTGTTCACCGACTCTGTAGACCGGCTGACATTTTGTCAGGTATATTAGAAGGGAAAAATTAAAATGGATGCCTGGAGCCATTTTGTTTTAAATAGAAAGTCTTTTCTTTTTCAATTTTCTCTAGTTTTAGAAATGAACAGAGATTTTTTTTTTTTTAAATAGTTCACGGCTAGGTGACCAGACATGAGGGAACCTTAAAATGTTTTTATTTGATATAATGCCGAGCTAAGTGCTATAGAAAGGAATTTACTCAGTTTGAGAGGAGTGGAAAAATAAATCTAATCTGGACAGGACAGACTCAGAGTCTACACTGAAAATAGAGGGTCTTTGTAAGTCAGATTGACCTTTTGATCTGAGATAAGAAATATAAAAATTAAATGGTGGAATTAATTAAGTAGTGCAACACTGCCCTATTGAGGATAGTAAATGTTATATTTAATATAGGGAATAGATTGCCAGTGACGTCAAATTGACTATAATTGAAGCCGCACTGTTTGTTGCAGTCATTCAGAGACTTACACAACAATGCATTCAGACTTCCAGGACACGACAATGCAGTCAGATCATTCCAGGACATAATGCACTCAAGATTTTACACCAAATCTCTAACTCACACCAAATCTCTAACTCACACCAAATCTCTAACTCACATGCATTGATTATCTGACATTGATAGTCTTCACATATTCCAAAACAATCAAAGAATATTCCAAGTAGGGACCTGCAAAGCTTCGAAATTCGATTCGAAAACGAATCGCTGGTCGTATTCGATTCGAATTCGACTTTGCAGGTCGATTCAAATTTTTTTCGAATCGCAGCGTGCCTCCCAGACGCTCAGCACACAGCTGGGAACGGCACACTGCTAGGCGCCGCCCCCTCCATGCTTCACAGAGGAGACGCTGAGGAGGCGACGACAGGAATGGTGGAAGGATTCTGCAGTGTGAAGAGGACCTGGAGTCTGGACTTGTTCGGAGGACAGAAGTTGGGATCGGATGGTGGTGAGTATATACCCGAGTGTCACGTTTATATTGTGCTTCTGTTGCAGGAAGCCATCACCAGAAGATGGCCGCCAGGTGGGGGTGTGATCCAGGTCCAGACCCACATGGGCGCTATGGGGCCCGCAGCCGAGTGGGGCCTGGTGGGGATGAGCAGGGGCGGACTGACCCGGGTTGAGGGGGGCCAGATTCCATGCAGGGGTGCCCAGTCTAGAATAGCTTAAGAGTCCGCGTTGAAGATAGGAGGTGGCGGATGCGCGCGTGTGCAAGTCACATGGTCTGGCCAGTCAGGTGGTACTGAGACTAAGTACTACCTGACTGGCCAGACCACGTGACCTGCACGTATGCAGCCGCCACCTCTATCTTCAACGCTGAATCTCAAGCTATTCCGGACTGGGTTATAGGGGGCAGCGAGTGAGTGCCTGTCGGGTTATAGGGGCCAGTGCCTGTCAGGTTAGAGGGGGCAATGAGAGTCTCAGGTTGGAGGGGGCAGTGAGTTACAGATGCAGGAGATGAGTGGCTGCTCCATCCTCTATCTCTCCTCCTCCTCCGGTAGATGCCCATTGCAGTCCCCGCACTCTCACTCAGCTCAGGCCATCCAGCAATGCAAGAGGTAAGTGTATGTGTGTGCGTCATTATCCCGCAGAGCTTGCACTCTTTGTCCATCACTGACTCTGGTGGGGGGAGAGAAGGCTGTTGAAATTTATTTATAATCTGGGTGGGAGAAATTAAGAAAAGCACCGATTCGATTCGAGATTCAATTCGAATTCAAACCTTAACAGTGTATTCGATTCGTGATTCGAATCGAGGGAAAAATTTTGATTCGCAGGGTCCTAATTCCAAGGCTGTAACTCATAAAATCCAGATTGGAGGTAGTGTATGAAAGCTATTTTTATTAAGATTAAATAAATTATATATATTTGGAGAATTTATTGCAACAGATAGATCCAGAATCTAAAATATTTCTATTCTGCAGATAGAGATATGAAGAAGAATTGGATATAAGGATTTATCCTAAAGAAACTGGTGCAAAGATTGATATACCAATATATATATATTGAATTTGGAAATTACTGTGATTGAAATTAAGAAGCAGGGAATTATATAACTACAATATAAAAAGCAGAAGATTAGAAGTTTAATTCTCGATATTAGGGGAGGATTCACTAAATAAGTTTTTATTACTTATCATTCTAAAAATAGAATAAGTGATAGCTCATCTTTTGTTGATCCACGTAGCATAGAGAGATACATATATCTCTACAAGATCTAGCTTGTTAAACATTGGTTTGCTGGGAAATACATGTTTCGTTAAGCAGAAATGTTTATTAACCATTTGTGTATTAGTTACTAATTGATAAGGTAAATGATATTAATCATATATGCAGTTACTAACAGGAGATACATATATTGTGAAGCTAGTTTCTATGTGCTGATGGATTTTGTGGTTTATAAATTTTTGTTTATGATATGAGATTTGAAACTTTTTTGTATATACGTAATAAATATATATATTTTTATCTGATTATTGATTAGTGTATTAAAAGCAAAACACAGACAATTAAAATAATTTAGGAGAATTTCTAGGAAATATAAACGATTGATATTTGTGTCTCGTATAAGTTTCTTATTGAATAATAATCCCTGACAATTTATAAAAATGAATCAGTCCTGGATCAGCAGCTATCAATCCCCTGATGCTGACGTAACTGAATAGATCGGGGGATCTCTTCTGCATTCCCAAAACCTCCACCACTGCACTCTTCCACAATACCACAGAGGGGTTACTTACGGTGTGAAGGCACTTGCTGCCACCAAAGGCACAATATTTGGGTGCACTGACACTGACGCCTATATTACCAGATTCATATAATTTTAATATTGGACCGCAGGATAGACCGTAATATTGGACCGTACAGGATAGAACTGTTTTTTTCCCAGTGCAGAGTGCCGGGCCATACCTATCCCCCGTCCTCACAAGCTTGAATATGAACACATACAGTGAATAAACTCACACCCCTGCATTATTACAATCCTCCAAGGTGAACATATCATCCATGTTTTGATGCACACACATATTAAGACTGATGGGCATTGCATGATAAATGCCACCCAACAGCATGTAGAATCATTACAACGCATTTAATAGATCCAAAAGGAAGGCCAGGTGAGCCACAATAACTTCCCTGCACAAGCATATATACAATACATGTTTCAGGGCAAGACTTATCCATGTGTCCCTTTAAACATGGTCCACATGGTCACCCTAATAACGAACCGCATCCATATTGTGAATAAGCCCCAGCATAAAATGTTTAGAATTAGGCAATATATTAGAATACATCAATAAAGGATACATGTATAATAGAGTCTACTGCAACAGCAATGACATTACTGACCAGATCCATTACTATGGTGTATGGGCTAAGAGAACACCTGTGCTGCATTCCTTTCCATTGCCTGTTAATTTTGGGCGAAGACCTGTTTTTTTGTGGGTTTTTTGGAGTTACCACCAGGGTTGTGCAGGAGGTAAAATTTTGCAATTACATAGTTACATAGTTATAGTTACATAGGCTGAAAAAAGACATGCGTCCATCGGGTTCAGCCTCTCCCACATAACCTACTGCTGTTGATCCAAAAGAAGGCAAAAAACCCAGTCTGAAATATGCAACATACCGGGAAAAAATTCCTTCTTGACCCCAGAATGGCAGTCAGATTTCTCCTTGGATCAAGAAGCTTTTACCCACATATTAAATATTATGACCCTTAATATTATGTGTCTGCAGGAAGTCATCCAGTCGTTTTTTAAAAGTCTGTACAGACTCTGACCCAACCACCTCAACAGGCAGAGAATTCCACAGCTTTATTGTTCTCACCGTAAAATAACCCTTCCTATGCTTTAAGCTAAATTTTCTTTCTTCCAGTCTAAATGGATGACCCCTTGTCCTATGTATAGTCCTGTTAATGAATAGGTTATCAGACAATGGTTGATAATGGCCCCGTATATATTTATATAAGGTTATCAGATCCCCTCTAAGGCGCCGTTTCTCTAAACTAAACAGGTTTAAGCTTGTTAGTCTTTCCTCATAACTTAACCCTTCCATTCCCCTTATTAATTTAGTTGCCCGTCTCTGCACTTTTTCTAACGCTATAATATCTTTTTTTAAGACAGGTGCCCAAAATTGCACGGCATATTCAAGGTGCGGCCTGACCACTGATTTATACAGAGGCAAAATTATGTTTTCATCCCGTGAGTGAACTCCCCTTTTAATGCATGCCAATACTTTGCTGGCCTTGGCGGCTGCTGTTTGACATTGCACATTGTTACTTAGTTTGAAGTCTATGATTATTCCCAAATCCTTCTCCTGCTTGGATTTCCCTAACTCCGTACCATTTAGGGTATAAATTACTTGCGTGTTCTTCACTCCAAAGTGCATAACTTTGCATTTATCTAGATTAAATCTCATCTGCCATTTAAGTGCCCAGTCCCCCAATTTATCTAAATCCCTCTGCAGCGAAGTAACATCCTGCTCACATTGTATTACTTTTCCTAGTTTTGTGTCATCTGCAAACACTGATACATGACTTTCAATGCCTATCTCAAGGTCATTTATAAATAAATTGAATAGTATTGGTCCTATAACCGACTCCTGAGGGACACCGCTTACCACTGGTGTCCATCTTGAAAATGTACCATTTATGACCACTCTCTGTACCCTATCTTTTAGCCAGTTTTCTATCCAAGAACAAGTATTCTCATCTAGACCATTTTTTCTCAATTTAAATAGTAACCTTTTGTGTGGAACTGTGTCGAAAGCTTTGGCAAAATCTAAGTAAATCACATCCACTGCGACCCCCTGATCTATACTTCTACTTACTTCCTCATAGAACGTAATTAGGTTAGTCTGACATGATCTGTGTTTCATGAAACCATGCTGATTTTTGCCAATTACATTATACCTCCCAATAAATTCCTGAATATTATCCCTTAGTAACCCCTCAAATACTTTCCCAGCCACAGATGTTAAGCTCACAGGTCTATAATTCCCAGGCACACATTTTAAACCTTTCTTAAATATAGGGACCACGTCAGCTTTTCTCCAATCCTCTGGTACTATTCCTGAAAGAAAAGAATCTTGAAAGATTAAGAACAGAGGTTTACATATTTCAACACATAGCTCTCTCAGTACTTGTGGGTGAATTCCATCTGGCCCTGGGGCTTTATTCACATTCACATTGTTTAATTTCTGCAAAAAAAATTACCGTTGCTCCAGAAATTAGCGCCGGGACCAAGTGATCTGTTAGTTGCAAAAGCGCAACTGTGTTAAGTATAGGATGGTAAGCTTGCACTATCAGGGTTATTCAAAGAGAATCGAAAAGTCACTGCATGTTCGGTGACTTTTCGTTCTCTTCAATTCGGACCGATTCGGCAATCCCATTTCGGCGACCCTGCGGTGTATTCAGCAAGCACCACAGGGCCGTCAAAGCGCGAGGAAAAGCTGCTGCAAACCCAACGAAAAGTCATTGCAAAAACCCGGCGAATGCACGCCGAAACCCGCAAAAACATCTGGATTAACCCGCCGAAAAAACCCGAGCAGGAGCCAATCACACACAGCAAAACCTCCGGAAAATGCCGACACCGCAGACGAGTGAAGTGAATAAATTAGCAAAACAGTTTGCTTGAATGTTTGAAAAGTGAAACGCTGTTTGCAAAGAAACTACTGAGCGAAAATGTCTGAAATTTACATATGAGGTCCAATGAATGATAATAAAAAGGGCTGTTACAGAAAAAATAAGTAAAAAAAAAAAAAATAAGACTTTTTTTAAAAAAAAAAAAAATCCGGAAAAATGATTAAAATTTCCTAAAAAAATCTATAAATAAAGAGACTCTTTACTGCAGAATTTTGGAATGAACGGTTTATTAGATATTGAATTAAAACAGGAATATTTTTAACATTGAAGCCTATTGGATTCTCCTGAATAAATCTGCCGCATGAAACCACCGAATGGCAGGGCACTTAGGGAACCTTTCACTGCTGGTTTGTGTTCTTCGAATAGCCGAAGCAGTGCTTTTTTATGGGGATTTCACTGCCCTCGAACAGGCACTGAACAGGCACCGTATGTGCAGGCAATTCGCCAGGATTTGGCAAATTGTCTACTCTCTGGAATCTGGATAGCCGAATGGCCAAGAAAGGTAACCGAACGCTGATTTTCAGCATTCGGTTACCTTTCTCAAGCAATTAGAATCTCTTCGAATTACCCTGTATGAATTGCTAATAGCGACGCGCTAAGTGATTTTACCCGTTTGTAGCGGGAGGCAAACGATCTGTTGGTTTGGTGCTAAACTGAATTTACCTGGCGCTAACGCAAGAACATGCCAACGCTAAGGCTAGCTCATACTAGGTGATAGTGCCCTAAATAAGTATATATAAATAAGATTAGTAAACCCCAGAGTAATGTGATGCAATGATACAGTTGTGTTCAAAATTATTCAACCCCCAATGCTGTAAAGGGTTTTAGGGAATTTAGTGTACATTTGTAATTGTATTCAGAATGAAATTCTACAAGGACTTTTTAAAGAACCATATGCAACTAAAATGACATCAATTGGTTTTGTAATACAGTAGTAAATGTTTCTTTTGTGAATTCTTCATTGACACAATTATTCAACCCCTTAAAGACTACCACTCTGAAGAACAGAGGTTCATTCAAGTGTTTTCAATCAGGTATTGAAAACACCTGTGGATGTCACGGAGCAGCAATAAAGCATAATAAGCACCAATCAGGCAGCTTTAAAATGACTGTGATACTCAGCTCCTTCTAGACATTTACTGGTGTGGTTACAAACATGGTGAAGTCAAGAGAATGGTCCAGGAAGACAAGAGAAGAGGTGATTACTCTTCACAGGAAGGGAAATGGCTATAAGAAGATTGCAAAGATGTTAAACATACCAAGAGAGACCATAGGAAGCATCATTCGCAAATTCAAGGCAAAGGGCACTGTTGAAACGCTACCTGGTCGTGGCAGAAAGAAGATGCTGACTTTGACTGCTGTGCGCTACCTGAAGCGTAGAGTGGAGAAAAGTCCCCGTGTGACTGCTGAGGAACTGATAAAAAATTTGTCAGATGTGGATACTGAAGTTTCAGCTCAGACAATACGGCGCACACTGCGTAATGAAGGCCTCCATGCCAGAACTCCCAGGCGCACCCCCTTGCTGTCTCCAAAGAATAAGAAGAGTCGACTGCAGTATGCCAAAAGTCATGTGGACAAACCACAGAAGTTTTGGGATAGTGTTCTGTGGACTGATGAAACAAAATTAGAACTGTTTGGGCCCATGGATCAACGCTATGTTTGGAGGAGGAAGAACAAGGCCTATGAAGAAAAGAACACCTTGCCTACTGTGAAGCATGGTGGGGGGGGGGGTCAATCATGCTTTGGGGCTGTTTTGCTTCTGCAGGTACAGGGAAGCCTCAGCGTGTGCAAGGTACCATGAATTCTCTTCAGTACCAGGAGATATTGGATGACAATGTGATGCAGTCTGTCACAAACCTGAGGCATGGGAGACGTTGGACCTTTCAACAGGACAATGATCCCAAGCATACCTCCAAGTCCACTAGAGCATGGTTGCAGATTAAAAGCTGGAACATTTTGGAGTGGCCATCGCAGTCACCTGACTTAAATCCAATTGAGAACCTCTGGTGGGACTTAAAGAAAGCAGTTGCAGTGCGCAAGCCTAAGAATGTGACTGAACTGGAGGCTTTTGCCCATGACGAATGGGCGAAGATACCCGTAGATCGCTGCAAGACACTTGTGTCAAGCTATGCTTCACGTTTAAAAGCTGTTATAACTGTAAAAGGATGTTGTACTAAGTACTAAGATTGAATGTCACTTGGGGGTTGAATAAAACTGATAATGATGTGAGCACAGAAAAGACATTTGTGGTTATTTCATTATAAATGTTATGTTATATTTGTCTGACCTACACGTGCCTCTTTGATTTAATTGTAAGCAAGATGACTGAATGATCAAAATCAATGTCAAACTGGCCAAAACACTCAATTTCAGTGGGGGTTGAATAATTTTGAACACAACTGTACCTTTTTTTTGTACTAACCTGATACATAAATTCAATATTTTATTTGGCGCAGTTCAGTGGTGTTCGCCAATGTCCGATAACCGCTTCAGCGACTCCAATTTCAGCAAATTACAGTGACCATTCGCTAAATAAGGAATTTGCAATGTTTTCCGTGAAATTAATTCCCCGAAATGTGACGAAAAGTAAAGGATCTAAAGATGAATAGACCCTTTAGATTCTAACTTCCATAAACCCAGGGAAATACAATAAAAATAATAAAAAGTGAGGCATGTAGCCACCCATTAACCCCTAAAATGCCATAAATCAAGGCAAAAAAATAAATGTATACTGTGAGGGATGAAACCTGCCGATTAACCCTTAATACACAACTAAACTAAAAATGAAAGTAATACACAATGTAATATATAGTTTGAACGTTCACCCTTTCACTGCTGAACCCTTTTCAACCCTAAACCAAATCTCCCGCAACTGGAAGCCGTGCTGCAAGAACAATTCACTGAGGTAGAAAAGTAGATCAAACGTTTTTAAAATAACGATGCTCTTTGGAACAAAACCTAAACTACACAAATTGCAAAATCCCCACTTATGTGTTGGGACAAAAATCAAATGGCACGCTGACCACAGTCACTTCTCTCAAATATCTAGGTATGTGGTTGGACCCTAATCTATCCTTTGGCCCCCACTTCGAAAAACTCTCATCTAAACTGTACCCCAAACTAGGTGACCTGTACAGAAACAAATCCTGCCTGAGCACCGCAGTAAGAAAGCAGATTGTACAACAATTGCTTATGCCGGCTATTGATTACGGAGATGTAGTGTATGCAGCCGCCCCGCAAACACACCTTCAGAAACTTACTACATTGTATAACTCATTCTGCCGCTTTGCATTACAATGTAACTACATGACCCACCATTGTGACATGTTAAAAGAGCTAAACTGGCCATCGCTGGAGTCTAAACGCACCCTTCACCTTTCCAGCCTGGAAAGAGCTTTTCTGGGAAGCTGCCATCCTACCTGAATAGCCTGCTTCCCCCAGCAGCTCCCTCATCCTATAACCTCCGATCCAGGACCAGCACCTTACTTGCAATGCCACAATACAAAAAGACAGTGGCTCGGTCCTCATTTTCCTACAGAGCACCACAATTATGGAATAACCTCCCAGACACCATCAAATCTTCCCCCAGTCTTAAGTCACTCAAGAGCTCCTTACTAACATACCTCAATACAGAATGCACCTGTAAACATGTAACATAATGACGATTTCCTACATATTTATTTTCTGTTAATCTGTATATTTGTGTTGTTTTTTAATATCTTGCATTGTTTTACTTTGTATTTCTGTAACTGTAACACTTCAATATTCTTGAACCCAGGACATACTTGAAAACGAGAGAAATCTCAATGTATCCTTCCTGGTAAAATCCTTTATAAATAAATAAACCCTGTGCAAACGTTTACTACGTACACCTTTTTATAAAAAAAATTTATGACTTTTAATTTACACTGAATATGGTCAAGTTGGGTATCATTGGAAAGGCCAGAATCTGTCTTTTCAAATGACACCTCCATATGTGATGCACAGGGACGGAGATACTGCGGTCCGAATATTTGAAAGAAGCTGGATGCTGATTTCTGGTGGGGGGCAAGGAATAACCTAGGGGGGTGCCCCCCCTTGCCCTCCTGTAGAGACGCCTATGGCTGAGAGTCTTCTGCTTTTTTGGTCCCAAAAGGTGTTAGAGCTTATTCGCCCATGAGGACAGTGACTTCAGGAATGTCTCAACAAGGCAGACTGAGCATGTGCGTGACACACTGACAGTGCAAAAAAAAATAATCCATAAATCTTGACAGGTTATGCTGCAGCGTTTGCACTGTCGTCAGCAGTGTGTGGACAGGGGTAGGCTTGGTGCTGCCCTAGGCACTCTGAAATCTGCAATCGCTGCTCCCCCCCCACACACATCTGATGTCACATAAACAGGAACAACACAAACATGAAATTAATTCAAAAACTCACAAACCATTCATTTTTTTGTGTGAACTTCTCATTGTATCTCGATGTACTGCAGAAAATACACAATAATGACATAGTGCACTTACTAAACAATAAAACCCCATGCAAGGTGCATCATGGCTTGCTGAAGCATGCAACACAGACCATTGGAATCCTACTTTTTCATCTAAGGCCGAGGTCAGATGAGTGTTTCTGAGAGCGGAAGGAACGTCCGTGAGACTGGACGTTCCTTCCACTCGACGCCTGTCTGGCCACCTTGCTGAGCGCAGTTAGTGCGCTCAGCGCTGCAAGGCTCCATCCTATGGAGGATTGCACTTTGGCCCCCCATCGAATACGCCTCGTAGCGCTTCGATGGGGAGGCTTTCAGCACGACCGCTGTAGCACCCACAATTCGTACGTGCGCTACATGTGTGGCCGGCCAGGAGGCAAGTCAGTACAGGTGCACATAGTGCGTTCATCTGACCCCAGCCTAACACTTTCAGGTCCTTTCACTAAAGAGTGAAGTCAGGAGAAAGGCTGGAGAATGGAAAATTCTAGGTCAAAATAGTCAAACCGGAAAAATTCTCCCATTTATCTCATTTTCCAAAATCGGCTATTTAGTCCAAATTGTTCTCTTCTCCTGACTTAAACCTTTAATACAGGGGTTAATACATGGGGTTAATACAGGGGTCAGCAACCTTGGCCCTTCAGATGTTTTGGAACTATATCGCCATGATGGTCGGCCATTCATTAGGTTGGCAGATCCTCGTGGGAGATGAAGTTCCAAAACATCTGGAGGGTTAAGTTTGCTGAACCCTGCTAGTGCTTTAGTGAATAGACATAAAATTTACGAGGTCACCTCGGGTCATGCTCCTCTATGACCTGTATAGAAGGGCAGATGGTAGTAGGGGTGGGCTAGCTGCGTTTGGACCAGAAAGCAAGGACTCAGGCCCCAACACATAAATTGGGCAAATAGACACAAACAGGTCTATTCTCTTAAGGTGGAAGTCAGGAGAATTGGCAGAAGTGAAAATTCTACGTCAAAATAGCCAAACCAGAAAAATTCTCCCACCCATACACATTTGTAAAGTGAGATAAATGGGAGGATTTTTCTGGTTTGGCTATTTCGACCTCAAATTTTCACTTCTCCAGTCATTCTCATGAGTTTCACCTCTCTCTGAATAACCCTGTTAGTGAATAGACCTGACAGAGAAAGAAATACAATACAAGGAATAGATACGGATAGATAAATATAAAATAGATACATAAATATATAGATATGTGCCATGTTCTTCTGTATCTAAGGGCATAAAGCAAAGAGGGGTTGAAAACATGAGGCCAATGAGCCAAAACCCCAAACAGGGTTATTCAAAGAGCTCCGAATTGCTGGCCTTTCGGCTATTCAGAGAGCAGGCAGTTCGTCAAATGTTGTATGAATTGCCTGCACATACGGTGCCTGTTAGGTGCCTGTTCGAGGGCAGTGAATCCCCCATAGAGAAGCAATGGTTCGGCTATTCAGAGAACAGAATCCAGCAGTGAAAAGTTGCCGAATTCCCCTGCTGTTCGGTGGTTTAATTCGATAGGTTTATTCAGGAGAATCCCATAGGCTTCAATGTTAAAAATATTCCCGTTTTAATTCAATATCTAATAAACCGTTTATTATAATATTCTGCAGTAAAAAGTCTCTTTATTTATAGATTTTTTAGGATCTTTTAGGCATTTTTTGGGATTTTTTTTCCCATTTTTTTTTTAAATCGTTTTTTCATTTTTCTGTAACAGCCCTTTTTATTATCATTCATTGGATCTTATATGTAAATTTCAGACATTTTCGCTCAGTAGTTTCTTTGCAAACAGCGTTTTACTTTTCAAACATTCAAGCGTACTGTTTTTTTTTCACTCCATGTCTGCGGTGTCGGCTTTATTCCAGCGGCTGCTCTGCGCTGTGATCGGCTCCTGCTCGGGTATCTCCAGCGTGTTCGGCGGGCTTAATCCAGATGTTTTTGCGGATTTCGGTGTGTGTTCGCCCTGGTTTTGCGGTGAGTTTTCGGCGGGTTTGCAGCGACTTTTCCCTGCATTACGGTGGCCCTGTGGTGCTTTCTGAATACACCGCAGGGTCGCCGAAATGGGATCGCCAAATCACACCGAATTGAAGAGAACGAAAAGTCACCGAACGTGCGGTGACTTTTCGATTCTCTTTGAATAACCCTGATAGTTAGTTACCTACATACAGTAAATTGGGGAGATAGACAGATAAAACCATAGAGAGATATAGACCCAGGACATAGTTGAAAACGAGAGAAATCTCAATGTTTCCTTCCTGCTAAAATACTTTGCAAATAAATAAATAAATAGACTGAGAGACGGATGGAGAGTAAGACAGGCGTCAGGTGAGCGCACTATGTGCACCCGTAGTGACGTGCCTTCTGGCGTCCGTCGCAGCATTGAGAGGCTGTGACTGGGCTGGCCACACACTGTTGCGAGTGCACGAATTACACGTGCAACAGCGGCCGTGCTGCGTCCGAGCCTTTCAGCAATGAGCGTACTAAGTACGGTCAGCGAGGTGGCTAGACGGGTATTGAGTGGAAGGAATGTCGACTTTTACAGACGTTCCTTCCGCTCTTCAAATACTCTCGTCTGACGCCAGCCTTAGAGAGATCTACGCTTGCATACGCACATACATACTTATACTGTATATATATAAATATATATATACATACTCAAACATATGTAATGTGTAACTCCCCAGTAAAGATATTTAAAAATGAAGAAAGAAAAGAGGAAGCATACGCAAAACCAACAAACAATTACCGTAGATACTCGAGTATAGAGCGACCCAAATATAACGCGATGGATAGAGATTTATTATGGAAATGAGAGAATACTCAAGACTCGAATATAACGCGAGAAGCAAAATTATAAAAGTATACTGTACTGGGAAACCATTAAAATCCTTCCAGGTTCTCTTAACACAGTCAGGCTCCCCCTCAGGCCAGGGTGTTCTGCTCTAGAATGATTGTAGTTGTTACTAAGTATGAAGCCGCCGGCAACCCATCTTCTTACTTGCGATAAGATGGCCAGCGGAGCGAGGTGACCAACATCATTCCTCAATAGCTAGCACGCCAGGAGTTGTCGTTTTCTTACCTCCGGCTCCAGCAGGCAGGCTCATCCACCAAGTCGTCTGCCGATAGTCAAGGAGACTTGGGATCCATGAGCAAATCAAGTTTTTTTTACAGGCGATGCAGATGTCTCGAATATAACGCGACCCCTCCAATTTTAATGTCAATTTTTGCCACCAAAATCTAGCGGTATACTCGAGTATCTACAGGTACGTACATAGTGGATAACCCTTAATAAAAAATAAAAAGCTGTATCTGCTTAGTTTGTGCAGAAAACATATTGAAAAAGCATAACTTTTATTACTGAATCAATAGCAATAAAATAATACAACATTTGATAGACGTCTACAGCAGTGGTCTTCTACATTGAGAGAAAATAATAATACACTGTAGCCACCTAAGTGGCTGGTGCTAGCTTGTAATGTATATGCTGCCACCTAGTGGATAAGGTGGACACTGACATGATGTAAATGGTTAGAAGCCAAAACAAAGTATATATTGAGAGCTCTTTTAAATTCTTTGCGCAAAAACGCTCGCGCAGCGCGTTAATTTGTGCACGAAGCGTTAAACGTTAACGCGCGTAAATTAACGCTAGTATTAAAATCCGAGCGCATTTTGTCATCTGTCAAAAAATAACACGCGTAAAAAAGACGTGCAAAAACGCACGCGCATTAACATTGCGCGCAGAAATCGGTGTGCGGACTGTTTTTTCACACGATTCAGCCAATCAGAACTAAGAACCTTAATTGTCTCACGTTAATTTTTTGCGCCTGTCAAAGTCGATCCGCGCATATATTCTACATAAAAAATAACTCACGCACAACTTCTCAAATTTATTGTTTGGGTATGTGTAGAATGTGTAACTATACTGTTCTGTATTTTTTTTTCGGGGTGGTGTATTTGATTTCGTCCAGGACGTTCAGATTTGCTGTTACCACCAGCTTTTCAAAGACGTTAAAATTATGCGCGCAAACGCTGTGCGTTAAATTTTGCGCATAGATTGTAATACCATCCGCGTACCAGCGCACAAACGCATTTGAGCTCAAAATGTTAAGTATAGGACGCGCAACGTACATTACCTTAGCGCCTGTGCAGAGCGATGGATTGGAGCCGCGTGCAGAATCAATTCATTGGCTGCTTCTCACAGGATGCTTGCCATTGTCGGTGGCCTGAGGGAATATGTGGTCATCGGTGACCGGCTGCTGGAAAATTAAAAATACCGGTGGGTGGTGACACGTTTCACTCATTTTCTGCTGAAGGAGGGAGGGGGTAGAGGAGGGGGGTATTCAATAAAGCCTGGCCACTTTGAAAAGATAAAGTGTATAACAAACAAAAAACCCACGCCAGCACCACAACTTTTTACAGCATACTACTTGTCGTCTTCACCACCAATGTGTATCCACCATACAATACACCATTCAACAGCAACTCTCATGATAGCTTGGTGTGGTGGCACATGCATGAATGGATAAAACTATGGAAAAGGAAAATATTACCTTTTTTTTTTTTTGAGAAAGGATTTTACCAGGAAGGATACATTGAGATTTCTCTTGTTTTCAAGTATGTCCTGGGTGGCGAGTTTGTACCGTTAGGTGTCTTGCCAAGGACACTTACTGGAGAGTACCCATGACTCCACAGGCTCTCTCCATGCAGAGCAGTGACATTGCTTCTACTCCACCCAGCCGGTACCTTGAAGAGTATCTCTCAATTAAAGGCATATACAGCAATATATCTAGAAGTACAAGATCAAAACACGTACGAGTCTATTCAAAGAAAGGTGAAACTCAGGAGAATGACTGGAGAAGTGAAAATTCTAGGTCAAAATTGCCAAACCTTAAAAATTCTCCCATTTATCTCACTTTCCAAATCGTCTATTTGGTCTAGATTTTTCTCTTCTCCTGCCAATTCTCCAGCTTTTCACCTTTCTCTGAATAACCCTGATAGTTAATATTCTAAGATAACATGGATTGTACTCACAAAATCAGAGCCTATACGGGGCTCAACCAATCTTCAGCGTATGAGCTATTTTCTGGCCACTCATCAGCCTCTTCAGACAATTGTACGTAGATCACTTCATATAATATAGCTCTTCAGAATATAAAATAGGATATAATGCACACTATTTTGAAAAAAGGTATTTTCCACTCTTAATAGTGAATGCCTTCATGTGTATTCAATCCAATATGGCTTATTTTCAATCACCCAGAAGTGGTTCGCAACATTGGATATTATTAAAATGAAATGCCAAAACGCGTTTCGCCTGTGACATCACTTCAGAGCAGTAGAATAGTACTATAGAGGAGGGATTAATGATGAAGTGCTGTAAGATGACAGGGAATTGGTTTCCATTGGCTGTCAGGCTCCGCCTGGCACTGGATATATTATTTCACTAAAGGCGGCTGATTGTTCTACTAAACCTCCAGATCTGTGTGCTACCTAATTTCTGGAGATGCTATCACCGCTCTTTGCGTGTACCCATCCTTAAATTTCAACTAAAGGCTGGAGAAAGACACGAAAGACTGCTGGTGGGAGAACGGGAGTCCGGCAACTAAGCGGCATTAACAGATATGAACCAGTCGGGGTACAGAGATCTGTTACAGATGTAAAAGGGGTATTTATTTGTGCTTGCTTCCTGAGTCAAAACATGTCAGACCTGTCCTAGACTTAAAGTTTTCCATCATAATAACCAGGTCGTCTTTGTTGGAAGGACTTGAGTGAGAGACAGGAAATGTTTTTCAATGAAAAAACACATATACATGTTTCGGTAGAGAAGGAGCTAGAGCAGGGGTCTCAAAGTACCATCCCGCGGGACATTTGTGGTCCGCCGACCGGTTACAAATGGCCTGCAGACAGAGGTGGACTGACCCATCGGGAACTCGGTTGCCGCCCGAAGGCCCGGATTGGGGGGGTTGGTCCAGACTGGTTTTGCTGCCAGAACGTGCGTGTACGCAATGGGGATTGCCTCCCCAGCATGCAGGACACTCCACGCCCATCCTGTTGGGCCCCTGCTCGGTGCCGATCTGGCACAGAGCAGGGGCTTCAGCCAGGGTCGGTTTAAGATCTCTATGGGCCTGGAGCTGAAGATTTTGTGTGGGCTTTTTTTTGGAATTTAGTGAAATGACAACATATTTTAGGTTATTTAATATTCCAGATACGGGTAAATCTAACCAGGCAGATACTGTGTGAGTAAATTTCCATTCAGATTTCAATCATTTATAACTTGAAAAATAATGTTTTCACATATTATCATCCAAACCTTTGCGATTATATACTCTATGGGGAATTCTTGTTGAAAAAAAAAAATTGAAATGGGAACTAGGGATGGGCTGCCGGTTCGAATCGGTTCGATGATTGCATCGAACATGGGCTGTTCGAAAATTTGCGAACTTCGAACTTTTCAGGCCGTTCGCAAAAAGTTCGAAAAAAATTTGCATTTTTTTAAAAAAAAAATGCTTAAAAAAATCTAAAAATAAAGAGACTCTTTACTGCAGAATATTATAAGCAACGGTTTATTAGATATTGAATTAAAATGGGAATAATTTTAACATTGAAGCCTATGGGTAAAACAATCTTGTTGCTAAAACATCAGGCAGACGAGGTCCTCTAATCAGGCACTGTAGAGGGCAGCCCGCCGGGGCCTCCCAAGGATCCCTTGAGGAGCATGCGGCCGCCGGATGACAGAGATGCAACTGTGCGGGCTGGCCGGCCGGGTGCATGTGGCAGAGAGGTGGGGCAGAGAGGGAGCCACTGCACCTGCGGCCACCACACAAAGGTAAGCCGACACATTTCTAAAAGAAATAAAATCCACAAAAATAAACATTTTTAAATGCACCAAGGAACATAAAATAAAACTTTTTTTTCTTTCTAATACTCACCTGATTCCTGGATCCACCAACAAGCGCAGCCTCCCGTCTCCCACGCTGTTAGAAGCTGCATACACCGGCGCACTGTGTGCAGCTTCTGAGAAGATACGCTATTAGTGTAGAGGGAGCGATGCAAAATGCGCAGCCGGCTTCCCCGCTACACTAATAGCGTATCTTCTCAGAAGCTGCACACAGCGTGCCGGTTAAAGCTAGCGCCAGACTGTAGAGGTGCTGCCCGGCAGTGTGAGGATTCATATGCTCCATTAATTATTCTTCTTACAAATTTGGTTACTTAACCCGTTTGCGTTTTGATTGTAATATTGTGACATCCAGGGCCCCGGGTGGTGATCGGGGGGGGCAGGACGCATGGTGCCGCCAGCTGGCCGAATGCCAGGAGCTCCGGCGGCACCCGGCACAGCTGTGAGTGATCAGGGGGCAGGGCGCGGTGTGATGACGCGGAGTTGCCGGGACCTTTAAATCAGGAGCGCGCACTGTACACCTTGCCTTGCCGAGGAGTTTCATTCCCGCATCGCTAGCTTACGAATCAATTTGTATACTTGTTACTGACCCTGTTTGTTCTGAGGACCCGATCTGTTGCCGACTTTGCCTGCCATTTGTCTATTCTCTCTGTGTACTCCCTGCCTGTTCTGTTTGCCTCCTGTTGCTACTGGTGTGCGCCGATTCTCACAATATACAGTTACGAAGTACAAGTGCCTAAAGGTTGCTGACCCAGTTTTGTTATAACAACTACTCTCGCTCTGCGCCCCTGTCTGGTATATTCCGCTGCTTGTTACTGCTGGTGCGCTTCCATCCTGCCATATACTATAGCGCAGTACAAACTTTTATTGATCTCAGTCTGTGGTGTATATTGTTGGTGCTGTCTCCCTGGCCTGTGTGGCTGCTAGAGGTTAGGTTTAGTGGTCCCGAGTCCCGACCATCCTAAGGATCGGAGGGTTAGAGGTCTGTTACCAGGGATCCTATCAGGTCTGTCCTGGGGAATCATTACAAATATGCGGCGAACGCTGCAGCAAATGTTAATGCTCACGCAAGTGAGTGTTAACCTTTGAGTTAAGATCGTAATTTTTCCCACTCGTTGTTGCTCAAACATTTCCCATGGCTTCAAATCGCATTTAAACATGAGCAAAAGTGGTAAAAAATTGCTCAGTGCACAGCGTTGAAATGGCTAAAAAAAAAGCTTTTTGGTTAAAAACTGGGTTTTTTTTAAATTTGTTTTTCATTGTTTCCTATCCCCCAGGGAAGTACCCGGACTCCCATACACCTTTTATGACCAATATCTTGCATATATGCCCTCGTGGAGGGCACCTTAATTTTCAAACATTCGAGCCCCATTGACTTGCATTGCGTTCGAATCGTGTTCGCGTTCCAATTCAAACTTTTTCAAATGTTCGAGTTCGAATGTGAACCGAACACGGGGGTGTTCGGCCCATCCCTAATGGGAACCTGTTGCTGCATTTTTCTGAGAAAATATACAATTTTAACCAAAAAACTAAATATTTCCCTTGTGTTTTTGAGGATGGTGTTTTATGAATAATATGCCTATGTATAAATACTGACCTTGCTCCCAGCATGGGGAATGAGAAGGTGAGTAATGGCAGTGGTATTGCTCATTTTATACGTGACGAATGGACAATGCCATCGCTAAAAAAAGTTTTTTTTTATTTTACATTCTTTTAGAGTTTACATGGTTATGTTTGGTATCAATGCAAAGGCCAGACTCTGACCTATCCAAGGACATCTCACTTGACCTTGTGAGGTGTAAAGATTAAAAGATTAGAGATGCAGGGTTCCAAAGCCCCCTTCCCCCGTGCTCTTCGCTGCAGTATAATGAATATTTATTATTTTGTTTCTATTGTTACATAAACCCTGGTCATGCTTGATATCATTGGAAAGGTCAGACTCTGGCCTTTCCAGTGATACCTTACATGACCCTTTAGCTGCTTTGGAGGTGAAGATATAGGGGTCCAAATGCCCACCAATACAGACATAGTTGTCCTTTCTCTGGGCCTATTCTGGGGCATGGGCCTGGAGGGGCTGATGGAGCAGCAGCTATGTTAACCCGGCCCTGGCTTCAGCCACAGCGGACTGACATCAGCCATTGCTGTGGGACAGCCCCCTTGGGCCGTGGGAGTCATTGTGCGTGTGCACGATGATGTCACCCTCTGGGATTTTCCCTGCTCAGTAGTACAGGTAGATTCAGGGTCCTTTAGACCCCTGTATCTCCGGATCCATAAGAACTACAGGGACAGTTGAAGTGTCTGAGGATCTGCCCTTTCCAAAGTTACCCAGCACCACTATGCATTGTGTAAAAACAAAAACATGAAAGTAATAAAATCAAATAACGTTAAAAAGATATTTTTTTTTTAGTTCTAAAAACAGGGGCATTGATTTTTTTCCCTTTACAAAATTACCAATGCAGCTGCATTCATTTTTTCATATATATTTTAATATATTTAAATTACATTTTGATATATAATTATTCTAATAATATATATTTTTAAAATATATTTTACTAAAATACTGCATTTTGAGATGACTTTCGTTGGAAAACAATTATAGTTAACTTATTATTAATTAAACGAGTGTGACATTTTGCATGCGTCCCAATGGAATATGAAAATGTGTCCAGTGGCCCTCAGTTAATTTGAGTTTGAGATCCCTGGGCTAGAGAATGGAATACAAGCTTATTATTTATCAGAAAAAAGAACAAGCTGGACGTAAGACAGGCACAAGGTGCACCACATGTCATGCCTCAGCCCGAGAAGCCTGCTTATAGCTATGATACTGCTGTTGCTCCATGTCTGCGTCCACACAGGGGTTAACACCTGTGCCAGCTCCTGAGTGGGTGTGCATATAACCCAGGTGCATATAACCCTTCCTTCCATGCTCTGTCATCTTGCTATTTTCCCTGTGTATGTGAGGTCCTGCGAGCCCCCTCATCCTGTCTGTCAGCATTATCCCTTGTTCCTTTATATTCCTGTGGATCCTGTTGCTGGACTTTACACTCCGTAGCCCACTATCCAGTGGAGATCTGCCTGAGTTCCAGTCAGTTACCTTACCTAAGAAGCACTATCGCCCAGTCCTTGGTGCTATTCCTGTATATCTGCAGCCTCTTGACTATATGGCCCACTATCCTCTGGGGCTTGGAGACTTTCTTGGCTGCCAGCCATCCATCCGGTGCCTGCTACTAAGGACCTTCAATCAAGGTATTGTTATGCAAGTGGAGTTCCCAGCTTCTGACTGCACAGCCCACCATCCTCTGCTTATTTTGTACATTGTCTGTGTATATTGAAACTCCTATATGCAAAAACTGTGTAATTCTGCTGTGCATTCAATATACCTTTTATTACCTGCATTCCAAGTCTCCAGTGTCTGCTTACCTGCTCACCCCCAGCGCTTGGGATATAAACCTAACCTAAGGCCCTGCCATGGCTCCATCCTGGTGCGAGCCTGACACCACAAATACGTTCTGGATAAAGAAGTTAAAATATACGTAGGGCAATATTACAACCTGAGGCATTGATAACGTCTCACAAATTGATAAACTGTGTGCGAGTCATTATTAGGGATGAGCCGAACACTCCCCGAGTTCGGTTCCGAGCCGAACCCGAACTTTCCAAATGTTCGGATCCGAACCCGAACTCAATGCAAGTCAATGGGGCTGAAAATTCGGTTTTTAGAGTGCCCTCCAAGAGGGCATATATGCTAGATATTTGCCATAAAAGGTGTATGGGGGTCCGGGTAGTGCCCTGGGGGACAGGAAACAAGGACAAAAAGTTAAAAAAAAAAGTTTTTAAAGGGACAGTGAGTTTTCCATGAAATAAGGGTTAAAAATAAAAATGAAAAATTCCTTCAAATATCGTGCCTAGGAGGTCCCCATAACCTGCCCGTGAAGTGGCGGATTTTTAGGATGTATAGAAATATGTAAAAACCAAAAAATGACATTTCAAATGACGGTAAATGCTTTTCCTTTAATCTATCCATAAACAACTGCTTGGGGCGGCAGTCTGTACGAAAAGAGGAGACATTTTCGGACACGCAGAAAAAGTTTACTGATTTTTTGGCGGTGAACAGCAGGAGAATGACTGGAGAATGGAAAATTCTAGACCAAATAGCCGATTTGGAAAGTGAGATAAATGGGAGAATTTTTCTGGTTTGGCTATTTTGACCTAGAATTTTCTCTTCAGTCATTCTCCTGCGTTTCACCTTCCTCTGAATAACCATGTCAGGGTTATTCAGAGAGTGGTGAAGAGCAGGAGAATGACTGGAGAATGGGAAATTCTAGGTCAAAATAATTTTGATTAATCACGGCCGCACTAGCAGCAAATGACGGCCAATATACGAAGTACGGTCGCACGAAAGTCCGGCTGTGCAACGCAAGTGGAAAATGAATGCATTTTTTCTAGAACGCAGAACCGCTAGTACAGACGTACAGAGTGCGCTGCGTCCACTAGCGGCGTGTGTGCGTGATTTGGAGACGTCAGACCCTGCTCATGTCCGGCCAACATAACGTCCAGACAACCAAAGTTTCCTGGTTTGGATCCGTAAAAAATCACGCACAAAAATGCGCATCGTATGACCGTTTTCACGCATTCCGTGAAAAAATACGGCAATGCGTTCGGACGCACTTTCGGTCGCTGTGAAAAATGCGTTAGTCTGACCCTAGCCTTATCTCACTTTCCAAATCGGCTATTTGGTCCAGATTGTTCTCTTTTCCTGCCATTTTCCTGGTTTTCACCTTTCTCTGAACAACCCTGAGAGAGAGGTGACAGCCAGGAGAACTGACAGGAGAAGAGAACAATCTAGACCAAATAGCCAATTTGGAAAGTGAGTTAAATGGGAGAATTTTTCTGGTTTGGCTATTTTGACCTAGAATTTTCACTTCTCCAGTTATTCTCCTGCTTTTCACCGCTCTCTGAATAACCCTGTGAATGTTTAATCCCGAGGTGAAAAATAACATTGCTTTAGATGTTAATTTGAATTTTTTTCAAACACCAGTTAAATGCAGCATATTAGGAGGGAAATTAATTCTCAAATCTCAATCAGAAGCAGACACCACCCCACCCCCCCAGTATAGTGTACAATGTATCAAATTGATTACCAGACTAAAAACACCTGGTGTTATGCCCGTTTGTGAACAGAGGTCATTTAGAGTTGATAATCTTTCCACGTACACATTAGTTTTTAATTCAATATCTAATAAACCGTTGCTTATAATATTCTGCAGTAAAGAGTCTCTTTATTTCTAGATTTTTTAGTATTTTTTTTTAAGCATTTTCTATACTTTTTCAAAATTTCTTTTTTTTTTCGAACTCGAACCGAACACACCCAAAAAGTTTGAAGTTTGCAAACTTTCGAACTGCCGAAGTTTGGGCCGAACTCCGAACCATCCGAACCCGAACAGCTCATCCCTAGTCATTATGCATTTGTGGCTCGCTATTGCAAAATCACTTCTTTAGGCTAGGGTCAGACTGAGGCAGTGCGAACGCGCGTTCTGGCGCACTTAATCACGGCCGTGCTAGCAGCAGATGCCGGGCAATGACGGCCAATATACGAAGTACGGTCGCACAAAAGTCCGGCTGCGCAACGCAAGTGGAAAATGAACGCATTTTTTCGAGAACGTTAAACCACTAGTACTGACGTACAGAGTGCGCTGCGTCCGCTAGCGGCGTGTGTGCGTGAATTGGAGACATCAGACGCTGCTAATGTCCGGCCAACATAACGTCCAGATGCAAGAAGTGTTTTATTGATGATCCGTACAAAATCACGGATGAAACTGCGCATAGTATGACCGCTATTGCGTATTCCGTGAAAAAATACGTCCATTCTTCGAACGCACATTTTCACGGACAACGTGAAAAATGCGTTAGTCTGACCCTAGCCTAACCCCAGGGTGTGAGAGCCTGTTTTTATTTCTGAAGAAAGATGTATGCTGTAATAGCTTGCTCTTCTTTCACTATGGGCAAATTAACGGCTCCTATACCAAGTATAAGAGCCATTCATTTACAGTAAGTTGCTGCAATGTCCGATCCAGAGCCAAAGCTTGCAGCTTAGTTGTAATGTTGTCGTTGAGGTAATGACTGGTGCGGGAGGCATTATATGGATCAAGCTATTAGCTTAACCACTTGGTTGGATTAGGGCCCTAGCCCTGGCGTGCACAGCCTCATATATTAGGGTGCGCGCCCATGGAACATTTATTAATATAAAACTTATGTTTAGACGATTTTGCACAAATTGCTAATTTTTCATTAGAAGTAACAAACCTGTAATCAGAAATACAGTCAGTTTTTATGCTTTTCATCAGGAACATCTACAGTAAAATGTCAATGCAGGAGGTGAAAGAGGACATCTGGGCACACCCAGCACACGCCCATGAACGCCTTTGGGCTCTAGTGAGCAACAGTATCATTTTTTTTTATCATTGTATGGCCCTTACTATTGAATGAAGGAGATTGAGAAGCACCTTGAAGATGGTCAAGATGGACTTTGTAGCAGAGGAACAAAGTCAGAAAAGTAAACAATATTACACGGCCTTATAGGACTTCTAGTAAAAGGAATATCGATATCGAGGGAGGTCTTTTTTATGGGGGGAGGGGGATGCCTGTTCTGAAACCAGGAAAGCTGTAGATGCAATCATTACAGAAAGGCCTGTGAGATGTTCGAGTGACATGGACATTATATGGAGGATACACGAGTCAATGAGTAAAGGCTGAGGTTGGTCCAATGCAGAAAGTCGTGGGCGAGAGGAGGAAAGGACGGCAGAAATCTCTACCTCGATGGAAGCTAATCCTGCAGTGAGGAGGGGGAGCGCTTTGCACAAAACAAACTGTCAACGCGTTGCTGTAGAAACAAAATAACACGCAGCGCATATGTTGTGTGAACATTTAATAAAGCCACTTTAAGCTACTTTAATGATACGTTCCGTGCAGTGCAAGTCACTCTTTAAATGATAGGTATTTTGTAAATGCAACTAAAGCACTTCCTGTGTCCTCTGCTTTTGTTCTTTTTTTGTAGTGGCTCAAAAAGACCGAAAAGAATCCGAAGGAATAGGACAATTGTTAACCCTTTCGCTGCTGAGCCTTTTCCCACCTGTGCTGAGCTCATTTTTACCGGTTTCGCTCATCATGTTTAAACGCGTTTTGAAGCCTTATTTTAATATATGACCCAGACATATTATATATCGTTCTTTCCGGCAGACTGTGCAGATTCATAATATGTAATTATTATATGTATACGTTATGTCATGTCTGTATATTATAACAAAAAATGCAATAAAATTAGAATTTTCAATAATTTACAATGTGCAAAGTGTTTTTTTTCACATTTTAAAATGCGATCGTTTGCGGTTATATTTTCTATGGGGTGCGCTTGTTAAAAAAATTAGAAATGAGGAATCGTTACTTTTTTTGGGGGAAAATTCGTGTTTTTTAGCAAACGCTCCCCCATAGAAAAAATCGTTAGTGCAGCATGATTGTTCACATTATAATTGAAATGGGAACAATATTGTTGCACTAATAAATCTAAAAAAAAACAAACTTTTTTTTTGTAATTTTTTTTTTTTTACTTTTTACATGGTCATGTTTGGTATCATTGGAAAGGCCACGCTCTGGCCGTTCCAATGATAGTAAACATTAACCCCTAGCTGTCACGGATCGGGAGATAGGGGGGGTTCATTGGAACCCCCTATCTCCACTATAGGTGGCAGCAAGGGGTTAATTTAAAAACTGGCGCCATCGCGCCCTGCGCGATGACGCCAGTCATTAGGGGGATATCCCGGAAGCTTGGCCGACATCCAACATCCATATCGCGATCCAGCCCCCTAGGGGTTAAAGACAGCCGCCGCTTGGAAGGGCAGGCTGTGCCGTTCCAGGCGGTGCCTGCCTTTAATCGCTGGCCCGCACGGATGGGGAGGGGGAGAGGTCCGAAGGACCTCCCCCCTCCCCTTCAGGCACCTTCCCTGCAATGGCGGGGGGGTGCCTGAAATAGATGTCATCGCGCATGCGTGATGACGCCTATCGTGCCCGCCGGGGTCCCGGAGGTTGGGCTGACATCGATGATGTCAGCCCACACCGGGGAGACGAGCGATCAGCCGGAATACCGGCTGATCGCGGGCTGCAAAGGGAGGACGCGCTCAGCGCGTCCTCCGCAGGCAAGTACCAATGCGGTTGGACGCGCTGAGCATGTCCACCGCATTGAAAGGGTTAAATTGCAGTGTGGATAAAATGATCTTTGACACATAGGACCATAGTCTGTCCTACCCATTTATAGGGAGTTGCAAGTAGAAAAACATGGCATAAGCCATTGACTAGACGCGCCCGCCTCATTGGTATCTTGATGCTGGATGATTAGTGACTATAATGCTGCCCGTTGTGTGCACAATCCTCGGATACATTTCACCAGGCAAAGAGAAACAGCAGGGGTGGACTGACAACTAATGGGGCCCTCGGGCAATAGGAGGTCATGGGCCCCCCTTGTTCCGCACCCACAGGAGGCCACACCCATAAAAACCCACTCCCTACAACGCAACACCCACATGTACATTATTGTGCTAAAGAAATTATTTCTGGACTCCTAAAAATAACCTTTTTGAAAATCCACTTGGACCCAGCAGCGAATTGTGCCCCCCCCCTCCATACTTACAGATGACCACCGCACTGCTGCAGCAGCCATCACCCACTCATTGCAGCTAAGGCTGCGCCGCGGCACAGAAAGTCCCTGTGGAAAATGTGGGAAACTGCCGATCACTTTAACAGATACTGTACACTCCTGACACACTGCAGATTACAGAACTCCACAGAAATAAAACTCACAGTAATATACAGTGTGTGCGTATTACAGAGCTCCACAGCAATAAAACTCACAGTAATGTGCAGTGTGTATGAGCGTATCAGAATCCACAGCAAAAAACCTCACAGTAATGTGCAGCTCAAACATGGATATATATTGCCCCCAGTAGCTCACACATGGATATATATTGCCCCCAGTAGCTCACTCATGGATATATATTGCCCCCAGTAGCTGACATATGGATATATATTGCCCCAGTAGCTCACACATGGATATATATTGCCCCCAGTAGCTCACTCATGGATATATATTGCCTCAGTAGCTCACTCATGGATATATATTTCCCCTAGTAACTCACTCATGGATATATATTGCCCCCAGTAGCTCACACATGGATATATATTGCCCCCAGTAGCTCACATATGGATATATATTGCCCCCAGTAGCTCACTCATGGATATATATTGCCCCAGTAGCTCACGTATGGATATATATTGCCCCATTAGCTCATCTATGGATATATATTGCCCCAGTAGCTCACTCATGGATATATATTGCCCCCAGTAGCTGACATATGGATATATATTGCCCCAGTAGCTCACACATGGATATATATTGCCCCCAGTAGCTCACTCATGGATATATATTGCCTCAGTAGCTCACTCATGGATATATATTTCCCCTAGTAACTCACTCATGGATATATATTGCCCCCAGTAGCTCACACATGGATATATATTGCCCCCAGTAGCTCACATATGGATATATATTGCCCCCAGTAGCTCACTCATGGATATATATTGCCCCAGTAGCTCACTCATGGATATATATTGCCCCAGTAGCTCACGTATGGATATATATTGCCCCATTAGCTCATCTATGGATATATATTGCCCCCAGTAGCTCACTCATGGATATATTGCCCCCAGTAACTCACTCATGGATATATATTGCCCCCAGTAGCTCACCTATGGATATATATTGCCCCCAGTAGCTCACTCATGGATATTTATTGCCTCAGTAGCTCACTCATAGATACATATTGCCCCCAGTAACTCACACACGGATATATATTGACCCCAGTAGCTCACCTGTGGATATATATTGCCTAGGGATGCACCGATAACACTTTTTTAAGACCGAGTACCGATACTTTTTAAAAGTACTCACCTATACTGAGTACCGATACATTTTATTTTATGTCATGTGACCGCTTTTCAATAAAAACAGACCTCATATAAAAATGCCCCCAGCTCACATGTATATTTCCCCCCGAAACTAAATATATATAGAAACATAGAAACATAGAAAAATGTCGGCAGATAAGAACCTTTCGGCCCATCTAGTCTGCCCAATTACATGGATACTTTACCAGGATTTATCTTTTGTTTAGGATAGCCTTATGCCTATCCCATGCTTGCTTAAATTCAATTACTGTTTTGGCCTCTACCACTTCAACTGGAAGACTGTTCCATGTATCCACCACCCTCTCAGTAAAATAATGCTTTCTGATGTTACTTTTAAACTTTTGCCCCTCTAATCTAAGACTATGTCCTCTTGTTTTGCTACTTTGTTTCCTTTTAAATATACTCCCTTCCTCTACCTTGTGGATTCCCTTTACGTATTTAAATGTTTCTATTATATCTCCTCTGTCTCGTCTTTTTTCCAAGCTGTACATGTTAAGATCATTAAGCCTTTCCTGGTAACTTTTCTCCTTCAAGCCGTACACCATTTTAGTAGCCCTTCTCTGAACTCTCTCTAAGATGTCTATATCCTTCTGGAGATACGGTCTCCAGTACTGCACACAGTACTACAAGTGAGGTCTCACCAGTGCTCTGTACAGTGGCATGAGCACTTCCCTTTTCCTAATGCTAATATATATATACAGATTGCCCACAGCTCTCATGGATATTGCCCCCAGCTCTAATGGATATTGCCCCCAGCTCTCGTGGATATTGCCCCCAGCTCTCGTCGATATTGCCCCAGCACTCATGGATACTGCCCCAGCTCTCATGGATGTTGCCCCAGCTCTCATGGATGTTGCCCCAGCTCTCATGGATAGTGCCCCCAGCTCTCATGGATAGTGCCCCCAGCTCTCATGGATAGTGCCCCCAGCTCTCATGGATAGTGACCCCAGCTCTCATGGATAGTGCCCCCAGCTCTCATGGATAGTGCCCCCAGCTCTCATGAATAATGCACCCAGCTCTCATGGATAGTTTCCCCAGCTCTCATGGATAGTGCCCCCAGCTCTCATGGATATTGCCCCAGCTCACATGGATAATGCCCCAGGCAGCTCACATGGATATTGCCCCAGCTCACATGGATAATGCCCCAGGCAGCTCATATGGATAATGCCCCAGGCAGCTCACATGGATAATGCCCCAGGCAGCTCACATGGATAATGCCCCAGTTCAGCTCACATGGATAATGCCCCAGCTCAGCTCACATGGATAATGCCCCAGCTCACTTGGATAATGCCTTCAGCTCTCTCATGGATATTGCCCCTGCCGGTTTCCTCTATTCATCGCTGAAATTTAAATGCAGCAGCGGCGCACTTGGAAGATGCCGCGGTGGCGCCTGCAGCGTGCCTGCATCCCAGTCAACTGGAGCAGGCATGTTGCACTAGCGCCGCCCCTCATGTGACAAGTCACGTGAGGGGGCGGTGCAGGCACCACCGCAGCATCTTCCAATTGCGCCACTGGCTGCATTTTAATTTCGTCGATGAATGGAGGAATCCGGCAGGGGCCCACAGTGTCACCCCAAACCCGGCCCCTACTGACCCGCGGGCCCTCGGGCAGTGCCCGAGTGCCCGATGGGTCAGTCCGCCCCTGGGAAGCAGTAAAAGAGGAAACAGTTTTAACCAGGAAGGCAAATCCCACACAGATATTTGGGACAATTTGGCCCAAGGGCCCCTAGGACATGATTATATGTCTTTTATGTGGTTTTTAAAATTCAAATAAATTTTTATAAATTTTATTTTTCTGGCTGAGTGCGTGTCATTAAGGCTACAACCATTGGAAACTGGGATCACGAATTAAGGAGTGGATGCAGAAGTCCAGGCTGTTGTCATCAACGGAGTAGGCCGCTTCAGAAAATATAAGTATAATTTTAAGTTTCATTCGCTCTTTCAAATGCAAAGCAAATTGTTTCTATTGTCCCCCGATTTATATAGTAAGGGGTTGTGTCTGTTAAAATTATAAAATACATAGTACATCATATTATTGCGCTCCCGCTATACAAATAGTTACAAAATCCAGGTTGAGTCCGATGGGTCAAGAGGAAGATACTGCACAAACATTTATGGATGGTTTTGCAACATAGCGACACCTCCGAGGGACTCCGAGTAATTCTCACCCTAAGATACATGCAATGGGTTTTGACTAACCAGTGGATCACCGAGCTTTGGTGGATCTGGCATGGTGAAACTATGGTGAATTCTCTATTTAGGGAACTTCCATGGCAGTTCTCCTAACTTTTGACAATTCTTTTTACTGTAGTTTCTGTCGTGGTTGTCTAGCATAGTTCTCATCGTAGTTTTCTCAGGACTTTCCAATGTAGTTTCTGCTGAAATTATTTAGTCTCCTGTGATTTTGATGTGGCCTGTGTGATTTGGTGAAACAACCCAGACAGAGGAACATCCTTTTTTCCTCAGTAAAGATGAGCAAAATACATCCAATAATTCCTGTAACTCATATCCTGTCTGTGACCTACACAATGTACACATCACCAAAACATGTTAGACAGGTTATTTTTAGAGGTGTGTGTTCATGTATATAATGTAATGTGCATTATAAACACAACTTTTTTGTGGTAATTTATTGTTGTTTAATGTTTTAACCCCAAAAATGGACAGGTACCAACTGGCCATAGCCAAGAAAAACAGCTCACAAAGTGTACTTTTACTCTTTACATTTCTGTCAGGTCTGAAATTGTGATCTAAGAATTGACTATCCTGTTTTAATTTTTTTTGGCAAATTTCCCGATTTCCAGTCTCTTACATTGGCCATTAACCAGGATACGGCTTAGATCACTCAGCCAATCTAAGGTTTACTATAGTTTTCGTCATGGTGAGTGAAATGTCTCCTACACGTGTGCAATAAAATGAAAACAAGGCCACGTATACTAAAAAATACTGTACCCCAAAAAATAATGAAACGTTTGCTGTTGGTCACCTGATGAAGATATTTCGGATCGATCCGACAACCACCGATAAAATCACGAACACACCTGAGATCCACCAACCAACCCGCCAAACAGCCGCCACAAACCCACTGGACAGCCGCCAAATGCAGGCCAATGAGCCACCGAACAGAGCATTGACCAGCTGCAGAAAAAAGCCGACAAGCCGTCGGATGGGTAAAAAAACCACATAAAACAAAACGATTGAAAGTCCCAAATTTGAAACGCTGTTTGCAAAGAAACTACTGGACGAAAATGTCTGGAATTAACATATAAGGTCCTATGACTAATAACAAAAAGGTCTGTTACCGAAAAAAGAGAAAAACACTATTTAGAAAAAAAAAATCAGAATTTTTTTGTGTAAAAATCCTCAAAAATGCCTATAAAAATCTTTAAAAAAATTGAAGAGACTTTTTTCCTGCAGATTAAAAGAATAAACAGTTTATTAGATATTGGATAAAAACGGGAATATTTTTAACATTGAAACCTATGAGATTCGCCTGATTAAACCTGCCGAATGAAACCACCGAACATCAGGGCATGTCTCTGACATTTCTCTGCTGTTTGTGTTCTATGACTAGGTTAGCCATTTCTTCTCTATCTGGATTTCACTGCCTTCGAACAGGCACTGTATTTTTCTGGCAATTCGCCAAAATCTGGGGAACTGCCTGCTTTCTGAATAGCCAAATGGCCACGAAATTGCACCGTACAGGGAAATTCACTGTTTAGTGCCATTTGGGGGCCAGATCGGCTCTCCCTGAATAATCCCTTTACTGTCAGAGTATGAAATCACGGTCATGGTACCACTTGCCAGGGGAATGCACCCCGAATGAGATAAATACATTTAGCCGAAATGCATATATGCACCAAATAAACTGCAGAGTTATCATGGTAGCCATGAGTCTTATCTCCTGCTTCGATAAGGAAGGTTTCACTTTGCCTACAGCAAGCAGACTTTGATTAATTATAGCCTTAGCTTCTATTTACATAGGAACACATTAAGCATGACCTGTGTAAACGAGCTCTCTCGCCTGTTTCATCTGGCTGGTGCCTCTCGTCACTATGCACATACTGGAGTAAAATAACCATTCCTTGACTTGGTTTGGTTCTTAAACAGTCACCTGATTTGCTGAAGTGACATGTTCTACAACTTGTAGAGAAAAATAAACTATCATGGACACATTACAACAACATAATCTGATCAGTCACAACATTAAACCCACTGACCGGTGAAGTGAATAACATTGTTTATATGGTTACAATGGCACCAGTCAAGGGATGGGATGTATTAGGAAGCAAATGGAAATTTGCAAATTGAATTTCTTGTGTTGGAAGAAGGTTAAATGGGCGAAAATATCTGAGTGATTTTGACAAGGGACAAACAGTGATGGCTAGAAGACTGGGTCAGAGCACCTCCAAAATGACAAATTTTGTGGTGTGTTCCCAGTGTGCATGGTGCAAGAAAGGAAAGCCCGTGATCCAGTGTCAGGAACATGCCTGCCCAAGGTTTATTTATGAACTTGAGGATCAAAGCCTAGTCCGTCTGCTCTGATCACAAAGAAGAACTCAAAAATTGCCAAAAAACCTATGCTGACCATGACAGAAAGGTGTCAGAACACATTTGATACGTACCACCTAGCTAGAGATTGTTGCAGACCATGTACACCTCCTCATGGAAATGTAGTTCCCTGATGGCATGGCCCTCTTTCAGCAGGATAACGCACCCAGCCACACAAGCAACAACAGCAAATGTTGTTCAGGAATGGTTTGAGGAAAATGACAAAGATTTCAAGGTGTTGCCTTGGCCGCCAAATACTCCAGATCTCAATCCAATTGAGCATCTGTGGGATGTGCTAGAACAACAAATCGAACCATGAAGGCCCTACCTTGCAAGTTACAAGACGTGAAGGATCTGCTGCTAATGTCTTGGTGCCTGATACCATAGGACAGTTTTATCAGAGCTGATTTGTCGGTACGAACCTATACATTATTAGACAGGTGGTTTTATTGTTGTGACTGATCGATATATGTTTCTTTCACAAGGTCTAATATGGCCTTCATTCCCAATATAATGAAAGTAGGGCTATGGTGAACAAGCTTTTGTAGTGATGTGAACCCATGGTGAGCTTAATGGCAATCCTATCTACAAGTGCAGTAAAGAGTTAAAAACTGAAAAGACAATGTATCACGAACCCACAGTTCAGGTTTATAAGTAAGCTGTGTGAGATGAATAGGCTGTCACCTTGGTCACACTTACATGACTTTAAAGAAGTGTGTAAGTAGGGAACAGGCTCATTTTAGCTAAATCCCTTTGATAAAATTGTTTGAAATCACATAGATCACCAGGGTTCGGATTATACGAAGGGATCTACTCAATAGGTTATATAATCAGGCACAGCGAAGAGTAGGTATGTACACAGGCAAAACGATTTGCTTTTTATTTTCTGTTTGGTCGTAATGTTGTTGGACGATGGTCATTTTTTGTTCAAAATTTAGCCCGAATGCTTTTGTCTCATTCAGAATGGTTCAATTGCTGAAAAATGAATTTGTGCTCGTTACAGATGCTGTACAACTAATTAGTAAGCAATCCTAGCTCAAATAAAGAGAGAGAAAGGACAGCATCCACAAGCGAGTGGATGCAAACAACAATCACTCCACCTTGCAGACCCAATCGGAATCAAGGTGACCACCCTGATATAGGATTAAACCTGATAAACTATATTATCAACACACAAAGGAGAAAGCAAAGCTTCCATCGACAGACATCAGGATGCTGAATTAAATTAAATTAAGCAATCCTAGCTCATTAAGTATAGTAGCGCACTTTACGAGCATTACTTGTTAGGTAGAAAGCAAACTTATAAGCTAAATTACTAGCATTGCTAAATAGACCTAATCAATTAGCCATAGGAACAAATTTAAAGTGCACCTGTTATACCCAAAACAAGTTGGGTTCATTTGAAAAGGCTCCCAATCCGTAGGTTAGCATTTATTTGCTGACATACACCATTGAAAAAATGGAGATATTCCTGCTCGAAGATTTCCTGTTCTCACATGACTGTGGCATGCCGCAGGAGGGAGGGGCAAGCACTGAGCAGAAAGACGTCCTACGCCCTCCACTCTGCCTCTGTGCACCATTGGCTGTCAGCACACTGACTGACAAGTCAGAGTGTCAACGTCACTGCTGAGAGCCAATCAACAACCCAAAGACTCAGCAGAATGAGATCAAATAGACACGATCTAGATCTATGCTGTATAATTTCAAGGAAAATTAGTTTACAGTTATGCTGCACGGTTTGCCCCAAACATGTTGAGACATTGTGCATGACACCTTAAGTAAGGTCTATATCTATTAGACAAAGAAAGCATTAGAACTATCCTACCAAGATTCCCAAACAAACTTAACCTAATTTTATAATATCAGGAGCAGTTAACAGTCCAAACCACTCCTTGGCTTCAGTAGAGTAGTCGAGTAGTCATAGCTCAGCTATACAGCCCGGCTCACTATCCTTTGCTCTGCAGGTTTGTTTTTTTTAAATTAAAAGTTGTCACTTCATCCGGATATTATATCATAGTAATAAAAGAAAAATTATCAAGGTCTATGGGCTGCATGTGGAACGAGTCACTAAGCATTCTCTATCATTAATAAGTGTCCAGGATTCCAGGAATGACTTTATACATCAAAGTGGAAAGCTACTGCAATTAAGTGAATAACTAATGTTATATGAACTGAATTCCATCAATGAGATATAATGAGTTGCCCAGTAAGAGAAAATCGTTAAGTGACGACGTCATGATTTTGCTACCACAAATAGGAATCCAGTTCGGCACTTTATGAAGGTGATATCTTCCTGCTATACTGTAAATCAGATACATTTTTCTTATGGCTTAACAGTATCTCAAATAATCAAAATTTGTCACATATTGTACTTTGGAAAGCAGAAGGGTCACAGAGAGGCCTGTGCCTGAGTCGGTTCTCGAGAGACCTGATCTTGGCAGCATCTTTCCTGCGCTGCCATGCTGAATCTCCTATGGAATCTTGTTCGAATTCCACTTCTGGCTTTGCCATGCAGCTGCTATAGGAGGGTCACAGCTGCGAAATCTAATGAACTCTTAATGCACCACAAGATACAATCAGGGTTATTCAAAGAAAGTCGAATTGGCCACGAAATTGCACCGAATGGTGAATTTCCCGGTCCGGTGCAATTTCGTGGCCATTCGGGTATTCAAAAAGCTGTCAGTTCACCAAATATTGGCGAATTGCCAGCGAAATACAGCGATTTTCGACGGCAGTGAAATTCCTGAAATGCCCTGATTTTCGGTGGTTTCATGCAACCGGTTTAATCAGGCAGCTAGGAGTGAAGGGGTCCTTGGCCAACTGTTCAGTGTGGGGCTTCAAGATTTCTGGCAGGAGACGTTGTAATTACTCTGGCACACAAAGTATGTGGCATCGATCTTCTGTTGAGGCTAAAGTTGAAAGCATGGCGAGGGAGGGAGTGGGCTAGTGACAAGGTGTAGGCAGGAGAAGGTTCCTTGCGAAAGCATTAGGCCACCAACAATTTATTTATATAGCGCCACAAATTCCGCAGCACTTTACAAGATCAGTGTACAAGGAGTTGATACATTGGAATACCACACATGGATGATATGACTTGATTCAGGGGGACCCTGTTCCCAAGGGATCTTACAATCTATGAGATGTACATCGTTAGGTGTCTTGCCCAAGGACACTCGCTGGTGGCGTCTTCTGAGTGGGATTGAGTCGTCTTTCCATGATTGTAGATCAGCGACCTGGTTATTAGTTTGAACCCACTTCTTGTAAAGTCGAGACCTCTCCACAGTTGTATTGGAGGGATGTGCTGAATGGTATTTGACTTGCTTCTCCACGGTCGAATGGTAGAGACGTTACCACTGGACTCCACAGCCGATATTGTGCGGTAGGCAAGTAAGTAGTGTTAGGTGTCTTGCCCATGGACACTTACTGGAGAGGTGCTCTGAACCTGGGTCTCCACGGTTATAGAGCAGTGATATTACCTCTTCTCCATCCAGCCGGTACATTACAAGACTCCACAAACACCCAAAGTCACTGACACCGTCACACCGAACACAACAACCTGCATCCTCACCAAAATGCAAATTCTGTACTACAGACACATAAATTATGTTTATAATACTACCAAATGCTCATATTTATGGGAATTTTTACACAGGCTGGCTGAGCCTATACTAATCCTCCACAATCGGCTTATTGTATTAATTCACAATATGTTACATTAGCAACAAGTATAAAAACTACATTAAACAATGTATACAGTTTGGTTTCTGCCGTAATAACCAAACTTATCCTTTAGGGTTTTTCATTATCACTACTCAATAGTATTATTTCAAAACTGACAGATAACCTTTCTTGCAAGCGTTCCATGACCTGTAATTAAGTAAAAAATAAATATTAATATGTACAATAGTATATTGTGTTTACAAACTACGAGTTTTATAAGGCAATGCTTAGTAATAAGGCTCTGGAGGGGTGTGTGCTGTTACAGAATTGCACCATGTTAGGGAGGTATTCGGTATAACTAAAATGATGTTAACACCCATTCTGGTGTAATCTCATTAAATACCCACACCCCTAAGTGTATAATTGTGATGACAAAATTATCTTGTTTTTTTTTTTATTTGTGTAAGCATTAGCAGATGAGTGTTTTAGGTGTGTAGTTATAAAATATATACATATCATGTAAATAAATGTCACTCTGTGCATCTGACAGCTTCAAGTGCCTCTTTTAATTGATGAGAATAAATTATAAGGTGTAAGAGATTATGTGTACACATCTATTTTCTTCTAGGTTATAGCTATAAAACATGAAAAATATGCATCTCCTCACAATGACGACTTTCCCAGGACCAACTGGTTATGGATACAACTTCATAATAAGGAGACAAAGTGAATTTTCCTCAATTCTATATTACAAGGTGTTATAGAATTTACGGAGGACTTGGAAGTGGTTGTACACAGTCCCTATAAGCCAACCCTACCCTCCAGTTGCACTGGTTTGGATGGGCTACAACTTAAGTTTTCGAACAAGCTAAAGATCGACGGAAAAAAATTATATATACCATTTAACAAACCAAAAGGTACGTCTTCAAAAGTCAAGGGCTTATGTTCTTTTGGCCACTCGATGTAGCATCTTAGGCTGCCGAATGGATCTTAATTTTCTGAAATGAGCAAATCCGCTTCCTAGCCTTTAGATTGGGAATCTCAAACTCTGTCACCCCCCCACACCGGATGTTTCTGAACTACAACTCCCATGATTCTCTGGTCATGTATTACAAAGAATTCTGGGAATTGTAGGCAATCAACATCTGTGGGGCTGGAGTTTGATAATGCTCCCTTAAGACTTTCCTATTTAGGGAAGCCTACCACCAGATTGACGCAACCAGTCCATCACTCGCACCTTGCAGTCCATCACTCGCACCTTGCAGTCCATCACTCTCACCTCGCAGTCCATCACTCTCACCTTGTAGTCCATCACTCTCACCTTGTAGTCCTCTCCTTCCGTTTCCACCCCCAACCCTTCTAGATTGTGAGTTCCCACAGGAATAGGGCCCTCGTTTCCTCCTGTACTGGTTTGTCAAAATGTTGTTCAATGTATTGTAACCCTGTCTATACTGTGCCCATTGTACAGCGCTGCGGAATATGCTGGCGCTTTAATAAAAATAATAATAGCTCTGCTTTAGATCATGTAACCTTGAACACAGTCAACCAGTTAAAAATGGACACTACCACTTACTTGTGCATTACAAATAAAACCACCTTATAAAACACATGTTGCTTTTTTTTTTCCTTTGAAGTAATTGTAACGTTTTCACCTTGTTTACCTTTTGTGGGCCACATTACATTCTCCACGCTAAAACGGGGGTGCTAGGGAGAAAAAACTGCACGCACAGTTTTCTCCCTACCGCCCGTTTTAACGTGGGATTACAATGCAGGCGCTTAAAAAGTTGCCTACGTTGTTACCGGGTGCAAAGTCCCAGGATGCTCGTGGCAGCGCTGGGCGCCGCCACAAGCATCCACTCGATGGAGTCCATAGGACTTCATTGAGCCAGACGCCGGCGGTCACATGACCTGCAGGATCTCGCCTCGCAAGATCCAGCCGGTCGGTGTAGTGATACACAGGGGGGGGGGGACTGAGGAACTTTTTCCCCCAGTCTCGCCCTGCTCCCACCGGACGAAAGCCGTGGTTGGAGCTGCGGTCCTCGCCGCTATTTTTTGGCCTGGTATTAACGGATTCTGCAGAAGCAGAATCCGTTAACACCAAGTCCTGGCTGTGGTTAACTTTTTTTTGTTAGTAGATTGTAATACGAACGCTGATTAACACTTCGCGCTCCCTATACTTAACAAGGGGAGCGCAAAGTACAGTAACCTCACGCTGAAAAGCGCAAGGTAATCGCAAACGGGTTACTTAATCCATTAGCATTTGGATTGTAATATGAGGTAGCAGGTGAGCGTTAACGTTTGTAATGTGGCCCCATGTATTTTCCGCATTACGCAACATCTACCAAAAACCTTTGCTTTGTGGCTCTTGTTCATTAACTGTTAAATAATGTAGATTAAATAAAGTAGAGGGAATGTTTAGATAAAATGGCAGGAGGTCTATTGTTCTCCAGATTAAATGAAAAAAGAGAGATGAAAGGGAGTTTAAAAGATTTCTAATCTACCCCCTGGTGATGTCCTTTGAATACATCCCACACAATACAATGATTTGTGTCAGCGATCAACCCATAGACTCCATTCTATGGCCAAAGCCACACAGTGAGGAGCAAGTGATGGAAAGATACGGGGGGGGGCAATTTACAACACAAAAGATCACAAAATGGATGCACCCAGTGACATGTTTTCTTAACTGAACAAGATAAAATAAACAGAATAGGAACAATTAAATTTTTTGGTGGTAGTGGCCCTTTAAGAGAGCTGGCGATAAGCCGTCTAGTTAAAGTGGTAAATCCTAAAATGTTGGAGGCACGATATGAGGAGGCAACGTGAGTCCAGAGAATTATTATTCACAGTCAAATTAAATTTTTGTTAATTTATTTAGCATCATCGATATTAAAGGAGTGGATAGTAAAAAGACAGAAATATGGGGCCCTCAAATATAACCGTTAATGTACGATTACGTCTTCACTGGCACAAATCTGATGAAAGCAATCCATTGACGTTATCCACCAGCCAATTACATGACCTACATTAAAAATGGAGATGATTGCCAATGACATTTCCATGTTGCTCGTCCAATCTCTTGCATTGTTAAATCCAGGATGTGTTGTAGAGGCACCAAGTACCACAACCACCATAAGTGATGGTGCAAGCGTCTCATGTATATCCATACAGCTCTCCTTTAATTGGGCAATGAATGCCTAATGACTGATATTAAATGGAAATCCAGATTACTGTAGCTACTCGAGTATACAGCGAGATTTTTGTGAAAAAATCTCACATAAAAATTGGAGGGGGTTGCAGTATACTCGAGACATCTGCAAAAAATCTGGGAAAAAAACTTGCATTAGAGTATCGTGGCAGAAGGACACAGTCTGCGCGGCTAGTCATCCGCGTAGCACCTGAGGTGGGCGTAGAACCCGGCATGTGAGCACGGATCGATATCGGGCTGGGAGGGGGACAAGGCGGGAACGGGAGGAGGCAGAAGACAGCCAGAGCTGGTCGTGTGTGTGGTCCAGGGAGGAGGAGCTGCCAGAGCTCGGGGAGATCAGGCAAGTCGGACGCTGGGCCTGGAGAGCCGAGCCAGGTCTCACCGGGACTATTGTTCAACCCACAGGCCAGAGGCGCGTTCAGTTGCTCAGCCGCTGCAAGTGCTAAAGCTAGGGTCAGACAAACGCATTTTTCTCGTCGTCCGTGAAAAAGTGCGTTCAAATGAATGGACGTCTTTTATCACGGAATACGTGATAGCGGTCATACGATGCGCATTTCCGTCCGTGATTTTGTACGGATCATCAATAAAACCCTTTTTGCATCTGGACGTTATGTTGGCCAGACATTACCAGCGTCTGACGTCTCCTAATCACGCACACACGCCGCTAGCGGACACAGCGCACTCTGTACGTCAGTACTAGCAGTATCACCTTCTCGAAAAAATGCGTTTTGTGCAGCCGCACTTCGTATATTGCCCGTCATTGGTCGTCATTTGCTGCTACTACGGCCGTGATAAAGTGCGGCTGCACGCGCGTTCGCACTGCGTTCGTCTGACCCTAGCCTAAATTAGTAACTTGAGCGGCAGAACGGCGTTCAGCGGCAACACTAACTTAGCACTTGCAGCGACCCGGAGAGGTGCTGCAAGTAGCTGAGTGTGACATATTAAAGATGGCCGCCGCCATGGAGCAAGTAACATTTCAGTACGGCAATGTTAATTTTGAGGTTTTATTCACCAAAGCACAAAATATTTATTTATTATTTACCCCTGCACATAGACATATTACAGTTCAATTATATTTTGTTTCAGATCTAAACATTACGTTTATTCAATAAAAACTATCATTTGTGGTGTGTGCATACAAAACGGAATTGTGCTGACTGCTTTTCTTTATCATATACACCTCAACTGTGGTCCGAGTCATATGAAAAACAATCTGAATAACGAGGCACTGTTTCCTCATAATAATCAGGTATTGCAGCAGTTGGCTGTTGATCTAACTGTTGCAAACATAAGGATAAATTGCTTTGAAAATGTTCTTCGGATAACGACATCTGTATTTCAAAGATGGCCTCAGTCTCAGTTTCTGCTAATAAAACTGCAGATATTACAGAAACTACAGCTTTCATTAAGAAAGCGACAATTTTGCTTCAAAATTCGCATCCAATGCGTTCAGTGACAATGCTGCTGAGGAACTGAACACGGCTCAGGTCTATGAAGAGCACTGCCTTGAATATCCCGCACTGCGCTTCCTTTGGCAATCAAACACTTCCTGTCACGTGACTGGTGCGACTTCACAGGTCCTTGTAGGTGGTTTTCAAATCCTCCACCGAGCTCTAAACCCACTCTGACGTGAAACACGCGTTGGCCGTAAAGCGTTCGTCTGTTTCTCTGAGCTCTTTTGCATTGCTACCTGTCAGTGTCGAATGTGGCAGTGCTCTCGGAGACGTGGATCCTACAGGTAGCCTGAGCGATAAGGTGGGGGCTGACGACTCTGCAGCCATAAGGAAAGGGGGGGGCTTAAACCTGGGTTTGCCCACCACTGCCTTTGGTTGCATTGCTTTAGGCGGAGTTGTGGGTTGGAGGCCTCACACTGCACCTGGGGGAGTTCCGGCATTGCCGACCTGTGTCTCACCAGGACAACCTCAACCTGGCAGTAAGAGCACCTGGAGCCCCGGACTACAGCGCCTGGGGAACCCCTGCCAGTTGCTCCTCGCGTTATATTTCGAGGCTCAAGGTTCTCACATCCCCATAATAAAATCTCTATCCGTAGCGATATACTCGAGTATCTACGTTATACTCGAGTATCTACGGGTACGTTGTTGCATTTCTGTGTTTTGAGAAGTCTCAAAAAACTCCGCTAGAGAATAACTCAGCACATCCAAAAATCAAGAGAAACACCACGCTTAATTAAGTGTCATAAATAAGTATTATAGTTTTATTAATTTCCAAAAGACGACGACAACAAAATGATTCTGTCAAATACTGTACATATGCATTAATATCAGTGCATTTACGCTAGCATAACATTTATACCTTCATTTAGTTTTGTATTAAAAAAACAAACAGTAACTTAAATAGTTATTTTACATCATACACACCAGTTTCAAACTGTAAACAGCAATGTGTGTCACTAGATTATGAAGAGACAAATACAACATTGTACCTATTTTAACCCATAGGGTGCCAGAGCAGTTGCCTCGTAATTAATTAAACCCCCCTCCCATCCACACACCCCTCTGGCACTGAAAAAGGTTAAGCAGCAGCACCTCTTCTGATGAGAGTTACAACATTTATACAGAATAAGATGGGGGGGGGGGATATATATTAAGAAAAAGAAAAAAAAAAAGCTTAATCATGTCATCTTCCCATTTCCCTCTCACTGAATTTAAAACTGGAAAAAGCAGCCTACGCGATGCAGAGGAAAAAAAGAAGCTTTGTCCCATCACTTCTCTAAAGATTAGAAAGAAGAAACAGTCATACTTTCTTAGGAAGTAAAATTACATAAAGAAGGACACAAAATAACCTTAAGTGCTGCTGGTTTAGGCGATACATTACAAGGAGAAAATGTTAATTGGCACTCAAAGGGTTAACAAAAATATAATCGCTTGGTCCATATCCTGAATGCATTTTTTTTTTGTTTTGTTTTTATAGGTACCCTTCCATTAAATTACTCTTTAATTATACCAGGAGGAAGAAATCTGCAAATTGGGGCAAATCACCTTATTCTATACTTGGCAACAGCTGGTTTCAAACTAATACTAGTTCAACCTTGGAGGTTCCCGTGTGTAATATATATATATATATATCATGATTACCGGGACACATTATTTCATGCAGAGGGGAGCACATAGAAAAGTGCTGCCCCGCAACATATATAATTCATATGCTGCAGGAAGGATATCAAGGTGGATCACTGGGATTGCTTTTTGATTTCTTACCTGCAGCGGGTGAATTCTACATGCTGCAGGGTGGCATTCTTCATGCCAAATTATATGTATCCAGGAAAACATGGCAACTCCAATCCATATATATATCTATAATTGATATGTATTTAATCCATAAAGGAACAATCTTGAATTTTTGGAAAACACCTACACGTCCAGAACAAGGAGACGCTGAGGCAGTATGGAAACACATAGGAATTTATATGGATTTCAAGAAGAGAACTAAAATCTTAATTACAACGTGTTTATTCCATAAAAATATTGACTTTTCTGGTCCATTTGCAAGCAGATTTATTTTTTATAAGTGTATGCATGTAGATTAAAAATAAGCTAATCACGGTTCTTCCCTATTCACCTTTTTAATGTGTTGCTGCAAAATATATCTATATCCGTCCTTAAATCATCGCCTGCACAATAAAAATAAAAAAAAAAAAGGTTATGCGAGTGCTCAGATTTTTCCCTGTACCTTAAATATTTGTGATTTTATAAGTATTAGATATTGACATGGACCAGGCTTAAAAAAAATGTAAATATACATATTTCAGGATTGCATTTTTTCCAACTACTGCCCTGACATATGTATATTTAAAAAGGGTACCTATGCAAACAGATAACGTGCACACTCTGGCATACTTTGGCACTAAACTAAATAGGGAATTGTAAGTAGGTCACTTTGTGAGTGTGTCCAGTCATCCATCCACATTGTAAATTATTATACACAAACATACCATGCACAGCCCCTTAATTGACCTTGGCAATCTGTCTGCCGCTACTGCAGCAGAGCCCAGTCAGTTCCTGTAAAGCAGTGATTCCCAAACCTGTCCTCAGGACCCGCTGACAGGCCAGGTTTGCCAGATATCTGACGCACAGCACAGGTGATATGATTTGCTGCTCAGTGATTGCAGGATTCAGCCTGCGTTTCCGCAAAGGTAATCCTTTTAATCTGGGTTGTTAAAAAGGGTCCTGAGGACAGGTTTGCGAAACACTGCTGTAAGTATGCCGTGCAGCACTTGTTCCGCTGCCTGCGACTGGTATCAAGTCTTGCTTAAGAAACAGGAAAAGCACATAGAATACTAAAAATACTGAATAGATAACGGCAACACAAGGCCAGCCTGTGCTCCGGATCTATTAATAAACACACTAGAAAGGAATGAAAATAAAAGAAGGCACAGCTAATACAGCGAGTGTTCTGGCAATCTCGAAAGAACACCCCCCCCCCCTCTTCCCATGCCAAGAGATTTGGAAAGGAACACTTTTCTGCATAACCCTTATTTTTGGACTGTGTAACAAAAACATGAAGCAGAGCTTGGCAAAGCAGTGAACCGAGCGAGCACGTGCGCGTCGTTTGTCCTTAAATGGGTGGGAATATTGAGACAGTTGCAGTTTGAATCACAAAAGCTTATTTTTCCTTATACGAGTGTATCTGAGAGCGGAAGGAACATCCGTGAGAGTGGACCTTCCTTCCACTCTGTCGCCAGTTTGGCCACCTCGCTGAGCAGTTAGTGCGCTCAGTGCTGCAAGGCTCGATTCTCCTGTGGAGGATTGCGCTTTGCAGCCCCGAACGTGCCTCGTAGCACTTCGACAGGGAGCCTTTCAGCACATCCGCTGTAGCGCACGCAGTTCTTGCGCACGCTACAGCGTGTGACCGGCCCCATCGAAGCGTGACAACTCTGCGACGGACTCCGGGATGAGACTCATGTGAATGCATGTGTATGTATTACACACAAATACATATAAAACTACACCATAAGTTGTGTTGAGACAAAGAGCCCTATTCCAAGGTTGTCGTTAAGTCAGCCGCTAATGGAAGAATCGTGCGCGAGCCGTTAGCATCTCACCGCCTCTTAACGTCCCTATTCCAATCAAGACGCTAAGGTTGGCTGGAGACGTTAAAATTTAGCAAGATATTGAAAAGTGTGGAGCAGTGGCATCAATGGCTGGCGCTACTGAAGGTGGATGCACACGCAGTTAACTCTAACCCCTTCACTACCAAGTGGTTTTCCAAAAAAACATTGTCAGGAACCAGTGGTTTTTTGAAAATATATATATTTTTTTATCAATTATAGTGCAAGACATATTTAGAAATACTCCCAATTAATTTTTTACTCTACTATCATGTTTGGCCAGTACATGGTGCCAGCTACTGCCAAATTGAGTTACAGTTGCAGCCCGTGGTTCACTGCACAAATGTATGGGCTTGCTGAGTGTCGGATGTCAGGACATCCAGTTAGCAGCAGTTTTAGCTCTTTGGGCATTATGCCCACAGGGATAAAATGTTGGGGGCACCTTCTGCACCCCAAAAGCTAACGAAATTCGTTTGCAGCAAACAAACCTCAATTGCTTTTGGGCTGCAGATCGAGATATCTCGACATCGGGGCACCGGATGGTGCCTTTTGAAGCCTGAGATCTCAATTTTGGTAGCGAAGGGGTTAAATACTTATGTCTGTATTTCATCCCTGTGTAAAGTTAACCTGAGCCTTAACAACTCCATAGACCTCAATTGCTCAGGAAAGTGAACACCAAAGTTACATGTCATTTTGCGCTTAACACCAGCTTTTAGGAGTTGTCAAATCATCTGGTTTACACCTAGACGTTCCGTTTAATCATGGCCTTGAAATAGATCGCTATACTTTCATTCCTTAACGTCTCGCGTGTCCCATGTTAAGTATAGGAGGTGGCAAATACAGTAAGGAACGCAAGCCACAAGACGCTAAGGTCGGAATGTCTCCTTTAAATGCAAGGTTATAATAGGACGTGAAAAATTAAGCTTATGATGTCTGCTGTCATGCTGTGCGTCACGGACGCCAAACATGACAACAACTTTGGAATAGGCCCAAGGACTGTTGATTGAAACCCATTGCCCATTCTCAATTTTCCATCCTAGGTGAGGTGGATAGGGACACCAACTCAGAAAGCGTGCAGGGAAACAAAACAACAACTGATCTGGAGAACGTATCTATGGACTTGTTACCATGCCAAGTCTTCGATCTACAATTTAGCTCTGGACACTGTGCTCCTAACAGTTTAGAAGTAGTATAAAATAGGAAAGAAAGTGTTAAATACGGGACAAGGCTACAGAAATACTGCACTTTTTTATAGAAACAATCTCACTTTGATAAAAAGGGTTGTAACTAAGATTTGTTGGGCTGCAAAGAAGAGTTTGTGCTGGCCTTAAAAATTCCACCCAGTTCCCAGATATGGCGGATTCAGGGCACCGTCTAGACTGGCCCATCGTGCCAATGCGAACTCCAGCAGTAGATTGGTGGAGCTGGCTGATATGTTGTACCTCTGGGAAGCTAGGTTATATAGCAGCAGCATCCCTGGCCATTCGGGTTGCTTCATCCTTCTGTTCAAATGTATCAGCAGTACACAGTCCGACCTGCCAACTTAATATACACACGTCCCCAAAATAAACTATTACTGTGAATTATCAGTAAAGAATTGTTCGATGACTTATTTTGGGAAATCCTATCCATCACATTGACATTAATGACAAAATGCCTGCTTTGCTAAAAGAAATAGCCATTTTGGTGGCTCATCGTCTCTTTAGCTTTCACTTCATTTATAATGAAATAGTCGTGCTGTTGTGTATCAAAAGGTCAACAATTATTATTTTTTTTGCCTCTTTCAGAACCAGACAAAAGTACGACATTTGTAGCAATATCCTGAAGAGTTAAAACCATATAGTGACCTGTTCTGGGCATGTTTTTTTCCCACCGCCTAAGGTGAAACTACGTCAGATAAATGCTTGCGTTTGGCGTTGTTACATAGGTCTTCTTTAACATTTAGGTCAGCCTTTGGTGAGCCCGAGGATATGCTACTGTCACTAGACCAGGACTGAACGGTAGACTCCGAGTCTTTTGCTTCCGTAAGATACTTTTCATATCTGTCAAGGTACGGAGGCCTCTCTGGAAGGAGATAATAATGCGTTGAACTAGCCTTCTTCCCATGTTCCATGATGGGCAATATGCAAGGGACCTTGTTTGCTGACCCTTCACTGTTTTGTCTTTGAAGAGCTTTGTTACTGACGTATTTTGGGTCAGGAGCAAAACTTTGTGTGGGGGGCATTACCCCATTGAGGTATGACGGTAGACTCTTCGGGCTAGGTGTACGAGAGTTACTTCTTGACAGAGGTTCTCTTGGTGGGACTTTAGGCGGTCTATCCTCATCACTGTATGTGTTAGAAGAAACCTCTGCCGACCACCTTCTATAATCAGGCTTTAATGACCTAGGAGGTATGGGAACCCTTGGTGGGATCTCTGGCTTGTCTTCATCTGAATTAGGGGAAGTCCTGTATGCATGGTTGGCTACCCGAATTATAGGTTTATTGTATGATCCGGCAGGTCCTGAATGAGATCTCCGTAATCTCCTGTGTGGTTGCTCTGGTTTCTGAGGCTTTGAGCATTGTACACGTACATTTTGGTAAGAGGGTGGCTCTTCATCTGCTTGTTTGTTTACAGATGGAGACTCGAAATATGCGTAGTTGATCTGCCCACATCCCCTAAAACTCCGCCTGCCTGGAACTCCGTACTTAAAGGGTATGGATCTAGAGTCTTGAATGAGCAAGTCTTTATCAGAACTTGTGATAAATTCAACTTCGCTATCTGCATCGTCTAGCGACTGGTCTTCTGAAATTGGGAGAGGAGGAAGTGGCCGTGAACTGCGATCACTGCTTGGGCTGTTGTAAAACTGGGGAGGTCCGCTTTTAACAGGAGTCAGTGGGGGTGTTTTCTCAGAACCACCGTTCACTGTAAGCTTTTTAAAAGAAGGAACAACTTGGTCTTCTTCCCGATGTGTAGATATATCTTCCACAATAGGTATTCCGAGATGAAGGAAGTTTGATTTCTTCCAGGGAACCTTCATGCAATTTTCTGAACAGCAATGTCCATTCATGATGATTGGCCTTGAAATGTGACCTGGAAAACGGAAACAGGGACTACTTATAAAATGTAATAAAGGCAGAATAACGTACATCACACAATGCAATAATAAGAGGGTCATATCAGTGTCCACCGACGTAGGAAGCTATGACCTTTGAGCATGTCCTCAACTGATATGGGCACAGTTTCATTGAATAATTTAGATCAGTGGTCCCCAACCATTGTCCTCAGGGCCCACTAATAGGCCAGGTTTGCCAGATATCTGAAGCACAGGACAGGAGATATGATTTGATCTCAGTGATTGCAGGATTCAGTCTGCATTTCCCCCAAGGGAATCCTTAAAACCTGGCCTGCGAGTGGGCCCCAAGGACCAGGGTAGGGGGACCACTGATTTAGGCTAGGGTCAGAGTGGGGCAGTCGGAACGCGCGTGCAGGCGCACTAAATCACGGCGGCAGTAGCAGCACATAAGGGCCAATGACGGCCAATATACGCAGTACGTGCGTACAAAAGTGCGCCGACACCACGCAACCGGCAAATGAACGCATTTTTATCAGAACGTGAAACCGCTGCTACTGACGTACAGAGTGCGCTGCGGCCGCATAGCAGCGTGTGTGCGTGATTAGGAGATGTCAGACGCTGCTAGTGTGCGGCCAACATAACGTTCAAACAGCCGGATTTCCCTAGACTTCTTTTTACCCCACCGTCATGAAATACGTCCAGAATTGCGCATCGTCTGACCACTTAAGCGTATTCCGTGAAAAAATGCGTGCGCACGCATCGACGTACATTTTGACGGTGGCTGCAGAAAATGCGCTCATCTGTCCCTAGCCTTAGATTGTGACAGTTCCCGGAATTCTGCATTTAAAACCAATCAAGTAAAGCTGATAGAGAGGGCAAAGAAGTGCAATCATTGAAAACTCACCAATGGAAGATATTTGCTGCTGTGTAGGCGATTTTAAGCCATAAGTCAATGAAAGTGGTTCCATATCATAATACGCACTGCAAGAAGACAATCAGTAGTTAGTCTTGAATTTGGGAAAAAGAAAGAAGAACCCCCCCAAAGGTCTTGATTAAATACATAGAAGCACCACCTCGTTTAAGCTTAGCCATGCAGTACTGCGCAAGTTGGATCATCTCATTCTAAGGCGTTTTTATAGCATTTGTTTTTCCTTAGGTAGAATATCTAGCAAATATACCAGAGATCTGTAAAAACCAGCCATCTGAAAGTCAGGAGGGAATGGCCTGAAAGTAAAATTTTACATAATACTTGAATTTCAAAGTGTCTATCACTCTGCAGTTTAAGGGCAAGACGAACCGGATCTGTCATAACTCTTTAACATAGAAAAATTATTTTTTTTGTGTGTACATTTAAGTGACATTTTCATTTTGCCTTGGGGGTTTGTTTTAGTAGTAGCAACATGAGAAGATTAATCTGGGACACCTACAGCCTAAGCCAGTCAAAGATTGCTTCTGGAATATTTCTTCTTAAATTTTAGCTGTAAAAATGATTAAAGTTAATGTCCAAAAATGTGTTCAAGACAATTTCTCTCGTGTTGATTTTTTGCGTTCAACGATTTAACACCAATGATATGTTACACATTACAAGGTGATAGAAATGATTTTAGTAGTGAGGTATCTATTCTGTGCAGGGAATCTACATTCAACATACCTTTCAAATTCATCATGATTGGTCCAGCAAGACTTTGAATTTATTATGCTTTGCCCACCGTGTAGGAAGCCATTTTTCAATGGGACTTGTACTTCTTGTGCGGTGAGTCCAGCTGTTGTCATTGTAGTTTTTATTTTCTCCTCCTCTTTTCAAGTTATCACAATGCTCTCCAGGCCATGTACCTTGCAGCAGCTGTCATTCCTTCAACTGGAATTAAAAAAAAAGATAAAAATAAATAAATGTACAATTAACAAAAACACAAAAAAATAAAAGTTGAAAAAAACCCAAAGCTTCGAAAAACCGTCAACATGAGAACAACTATAAACATTGAACGGACACAAAATATTGCATACATACGAACACAAACCAGACTTTACAAAGTAATGATGCACCAGCATTCGTAATTGACAGGGATAAATTCAAGTGGAATTCATGGGAACGCAGTTCCTGCACTATTTTTGCAGGGGGAATGCATTTCCCATTTGATTCAGTGGAAATATTAATTGTTTGGGTTTCTGTTTTCTTCTTTTTCCAGTGACCAAGAGAGATACATATGTTTTTTGGAACGATTCCATAATCCTCAGCCGTGGCTATAGTTTTAGTATCAATATCACATTTTAGTATGGGTTAAGGGCAAGATAAAGCATTTCGTGGAGGAAAAAAAAATTACGGTAGAAATCGTGAGTTTCCACACTTTTCAGTTTGACTTTATCCATGAGACAGAGCAAGGAAATGTAACCCCTTAATGACAGGTGTCGTCCGTCGGGGGTGGTTTAACACCGACAGGTGCCGTTGCAGGCGGCAGATTGGCGGCCGTTCCCATGCAGCCAATGACGCACGTCTAGCGCAGGCTGTGGGGAGGGGCCGAGCCGGCCCATTGAAGACAACAGGGTGAACCTGTACGCCCTGTGTCTTCAAAGACCTCCTGCCGCCAGGGCCGCATAGCACATCCTGCCGTGGCAAGGGGTCAAATATACAGTCGCCTCTGTATAACAAAATAGATTTCCTATAATAAATCAGCACTATTAGTCCCTCCTAACTAGGTTTTATGGGAAATGTAGTTTACAGACAGCTGGGGTATCACAGAAAGCCATCTAGTTTGTACAAGGAAAGTAAAAAAAACAAAATTAGTTATAATTATGTCTATTGCCGCGATACGACTTGTGATTTTCTTTTCCTCTCCCACAACAAACGACCAATCACATGGCAGCATTAATATGGCCCAGTAAAAAAAAAACAAAAAAAAAACACGACTAAGGCCAGAGGATCACACTGTGCGATTTGAAAATTTGAAAACTGTGCGATTTTCTGCGCGATTTTCATATTCACTAACAGGGCCATAGTGCGATAATGTCGCGCGATCTCGCGATTTTTGCAAAGCACCACCAATGCAAATCGCAAAATCGCAGATCGCAAATCACAAAAAAATGGGTCATGTACCAGCGACATGCGACAAGATGTGAACAGCTCCATTGAAATGCATTGGAGAAGCTACACAGCGCAACGTCGCGCGCATTTTGCTGCGACGTCGCGGCAAAATTGAGCGATAAATCGCACAGTGTGAACGCCTAAGTAACAATAGTTTTTCATGTTAATCTGTTTTAAGTATCTGCACAAGTAAAACAGTGTTTGAATGCAAATTACAGATCAATTTTATACAATTGTATTTCTTACACAGAAGGTTTCTACTACTTTTTGAAAGAAAATAAATATATAGATTATTTTTTTTCTTGATGTTAACGGTATATTTTTAGTCTTTCAATCCGTTGTTTCTTTAAAAATACAGGGTTAACATTCGGGGTCAGAGCAGTAAGTCCGCAGAGTATTTCTTGCCCAACCTTTGGAGCATGCAGGGTTAAATGCCCAGTTTTGAAAGGAGAAGGGTGGGGAGAGGGCGAGAGAGAAGACATCTTAATGAGCCTGGGGGTGGAAACTACGGTGGTGTCAGAACAACTCATACCAAGCAGATTGCCAGTTACATTACAGAGAGACCATTATGAATGCCAAAACACACAGTCCTCAGTCTAACCCTGTAACAGACAATAAACCTACTCTGTACCGACAACGAAAATCCAGTTGCGGATTTATATATACGCCGAAGCAAAACAGATATGTTGTATCAAATATAAAAAAGTTAAACCATGAGCTGACTATTCTTCATTAGGGACGTTGGCACAAAAATGCAATTATTTTTTCCTGCCTAAAATATACCATCATGATCATTTCTTTCTGGTACTTGGTGGTCAGGGACAAATTTGCATTTATGTACAAGCTCGCCACAGGCTGAAATCGGTCACGTTTCTCACACACCCAATCCATTTTACAGATATTTCAATTCATAGAGAAAATAAGTCAGAGATTATATATATATATATATATATATATATATATATATATATATATATATATATACATATACATATACATATACATATACATATATATATATATATATACATATACATATATATACACACACACACACTCAGACACACACATTTATATTGTGTAAGCAACAACTACAAAATGAGAAAAGAAAAATTACAAAACTGATGGGGAGAATTTTTCCCCCATCGTTCCCAAATGTGCAATTCTCAGCATCGTTTGCGCTTGTAAATTAGGGATGTGCGTTTCGGGTTTCGGAATTTTCACGAAATTTCCCGATTCGTGTTTTCGGATGCGGCCGAATTTCCGAAAATTTTTAGATCCGAAAATGTCAGATCCGAAAAGTTTTCCGAGCCGAAACGAAATATTTTCGAATGGACTTGAAATGTGTCAAATCGAAATTTATTGCTTTGAAACGAGGAGAACAGACTTTCCGAAAAAACGAAAATTTCCGAACTTACGAAAAGTCGATAGAAAAAACGAGCTAAGTGACACGAAAATCCGAAAAATGGTCGATATTCCGAAAAAAAAAAAAAAAAAAAAAAAGAGTACACGAAAAACGAATCGAGCCGAACCGAATCGAAACAGAAATCGGTCGAAACGAGCCGAATCGAAAAGTTTAAAGATCGAACCGAAAAAAAAAAAAAGGGTGCACAAGCCTATTGTAAATGAGGTTTATGTGACTGGACACATTCTATGGAATTTGACTTTCTTCGCATGGTTTGTGTAAAGGGTGGAGATCATAAAGAACTTGGATTCAACTCCGTTTACCTTTGTGTAATATAACAGGGCAAAGCTCTAGCTTCTGCAACCGTCATCTAAAATTTGCCGCCGAGTTGGAAATTTCCTTCAAAGTACTTGTTTCATGACTAAAAAAATAAATTAAAAGAAACCCCACGATCATACACACCACACCTGGAAAGTGCGATGAGGGGCACATTGGAAACGGTGAGGATATTTAAGAACATGGTTCATTTTGGAGTCAGACAGAATGTTGATACATGTTTTTTTAGCTCTCTGGGAAGGAGGAAATGAGCTAAAGGGTGTGGGTGGCAATAATAACTGGCAAAATGTAGTAAGCTAAATAAACAGGATAAGAAGGTCTTGTTTAATCATCAAAATACCTGTAAAACGCATGTTTTTAAGATGGTTTATTTTACTACTGAATTACTTCAGTGAAGACATTCGATTTATCTTCGTCCTTGATGTGCTGTCTATGGAAATACACTATATTGCCAAAAGTATTCGCTCACCCATCCATATGCGAGTCAAGGCAGGTGAGCGAATACTTTTGGCAATAGTGTATATTCCAAGCTGACATCTAAAAGGTCTCATCCAACTATAGTGATGCCATATTGACAAGTCCCTCAAATCGTGTTCAAATAAGAATCAAAGCTGAACACACTAATGGCAGCCATTGTTGGGAGGAGCACAATTCAGTCTGTGGGAATGGTTGGGTTTCCTTTGATTCAGACATTAAATGAATATCCTTGTACTGTGATAAATGTAGAAAAGTTATAGTCACAGAAGGCTCAGGGAAACCATCTGCCAAAAAAACAATACATATTTTGCTGTTCCTCACATTAGACTTAGTAGACATGCATTACAGTGGTGGCCATTTTGCACCGGCTCGACGTAACCATCCTAGTCTCAAACCAGTGGGACACTTTGCATGGTGTCAAGACATCTCAAAACACAAGTGAAGATTGCTGCAAACTGGGACTTGTAAAAGAATCATCATTTTCTTATGATTCCGAATACAGCAGATGGAATACACTATATGGACAAAAGTATTGGGGCACTTGACCATTACATCAACAATGAATTTTATGACATTGCATTCAAAATACATAGATGTTGATTTGGAGATGGTCCCCCCCCTCCCCTCTGCAGCTATAACATCTTCTACTCTTCTGGAACGGCTTTCCACAAGGTTTTGGAGTGTTTGTGGGAATTTTGCCCATTTACACGGAAGAGCATTTGTGAGGTCTTTATGGACCTTGCTTTGTGCACCAGTAATGCTCGAATGGAAAAGGTCCTTCCAAATCAGTTCCCACAAAGTTGGAAGCATAGAATTGTCCAAAATGTCTTGGCATGGTAAAGCATTAAGATTGCCCTTCACTGGAAGTAATGGGCTCAGCCCAACCCAAGAAAAACAGACTCATACCATTATTTCTACTCCTCCAAACTTTACAAATGGCACAGTGCAGTCAGGTAACATTCTCCTGGCATCCGCCAAACCCCAGAGTTGCCCATCAGAAGTGTGATTCGTCACTGTACAGAATATGTTTCCACTGCTCCAGAGTGTGGTGGCGGCGTGCTTTAACCACTCCAATGCTGGGCATTGTACTTGGTGATGTAGGCTTGTATGCACCTGTCTGGCCATGGAAACCCATTCCATGAAGATCCCGCCGCACAGTTTATGTGATATTAATTCCAGTGGAAGTTTGGAACTCTTCAGTTATGGAATCAGGAGATCGTAGGCGACTTTTACACACCATGCGCCTCAGTGACTTTACATGGTTTTCCATGTTGTGGCTGAGTTGTTGCTTTTCCTAAGTCCTTTCACTTTCCAGTCATACCATTTACAGTGACCGTGGAATATCTAGCAGGGATGAATTTTCCCACACTGACTTATTGCAAAGCCAGCATCATTCAGCGCCATGCGTGAATTCACTGAGACCTTCCAAACGACCCATTTTTTCCCCACATATGTTTGTAAATGCAGACTGCATGACAAAGGTGCTTGCTTTTATTACACCTGTTGCAAAGGGTCTGATTGAAACACCTGAATTCAATCATTAAGAGGGGTTCCCCAATACTTTTGTAAATATAATGTAAGATAAATAAGAATTTAGATACCTGCCGATAAACACACACACACACACAAAAATCCAAGATGGCTGCCTGGTCAGAGCAGTCTGGTCACCCAGGGATCTCTTAGCCATAAGAGACTGATTTTCACTAGTAGCTAGTTCTGCATTTGACTTTATTCCTTTTATATAGAGATGTTTTTTCCAATGACAGCTTTCACTGGTTTCCTTTTAGAATTTATAACACACCTTGCCATCCACAAAGGAGCAGAAAATGAGGGTTATCCGAGGCAAAACAGAAATTGCTATTTCTGTAGAGTTGCTCAAATGACAGATGAAAATGTGGTATAAGACCAAAAGAACTTTGTTAGCGTGTGAATTTAGACTTCGTGTGAAAAAGCTCACGCCGGCATTGTGTTCTGTCATTAATTTCATGGAAATTGTACTTAAGTAGGGCCAGGACATCATGTAAAAGCCGTCTGTATAAAGCCAAACCAGCCAACGTAGTTTGCTTCACTTCTCTTTGTCTGGCTAGGGATACCTTGATTAGTAGCCCACATTTCAGGATGGTGTATGTGAATGTGGACTGAAACATAAGTGAACCACTAGTGGAGAAGGGGGGAGTATGCAAAGATCATGGACTAAAGCCTTAATGGGGAGTCATGTGTGATGTGTCTGGGAAAAAAACAGTCAGGGAACCAAGTTTCATTGGTACCTTGCGATAAGTCATTTAAATAAGTACATGTAAAAAGAAGTGGACAGTTAGCTCCCTTGAGATATGTCAAAAACCACCATAAATATAAAATACATACTGTCTCAAGCCAATTTAATAGGTTGTATTCATACATACAGCCTGTCAAGACCTGGGTGCTGTTTACATAGTCGGGACATTCCAGTAGACAGGGGGAAGTTATTATCCTGTGCACACTTTCCTTCCTGCCATGGTTTAAAGGAATTTCCTGCTAAGAAATGAGAACAAGGCTATCAGTCTCCTTAGGATGGGTAAATGGGTTTAATAGATTTTTCCTTAAGTTTTGTCCTGGTACAGACGTGTAAAGCACTATGGACACACTCTGCAGCTGCTCTGTCCTGAAAATATACAAGTTCACAACATGGAATCGAGACTTTCTTCAGGATGCATGTGTATCGAGGATCTATAACATTTAAACGGGCTCTAGCCAGAAATTATGATATTCATTAACTTTATAAACAGTTTAAAAGGGGCGATTAAATAAAATTGGGCAGATGCTGCAGTAAGTGTTCAGAGACAGGATGATGTAAACAAGCAGAGCGTGCTGACATCACTGGTGACCAGCAGGGGGATATTCAAATCCCGCCTGGTGACACCAGTTGTGCGAGGAGGAAACTCCTACACTTCACGCATCTCAAAAAAACCAAAAACAGAACCAGGGGTGTGGGCACTCCATGCAGTCGGACTACTTTAAAAAGCTAACGTGGTCAGAATGTGATGTAGGGATGCACTGATACCGGCATTTGCATGAGTACTTGGTACTCGTGCAATGACCCGATACCGGAATCCAATGCTGGGGCTGCTAGCGAAATGCATTAAGAGCATCACCCTCTGTCCGCGTGGTCCAAATGCCGGCTGGCGCGCGTCATGTGGTCCTCTGAGCGGTCGCCGGGCTTTGATGCAGCCTCCATTTGTGATCATCTAGGGATCACGAGAGCACGTCACAAGCCTGCGGCTGCGTGGAAGACCGCGTGCTGGAGTCTGCCGGTGCAGGGAAGAACACGCGGCCAGCCAGATGGAAATGCTAGTGGAATGTTCTTAATGCATTCTGCTAGCAGTGTGGTCTGTGTCTGGGTGTACGAGAGGTCTGGGTATACACGTATCGGAGGTCTGTGGGGTATACATGTATCTGAGGTCTGGTGTCTGTGTGAGGTCAGGCTGTGCAGTGGGTAAATGGGGTGTCTGGCCATACATTTCAATATAAACATATAATGGACAGGTTTTCGATAAAAATACTAAATTATTTATTGGAAAGCAGTCACATGACTTTAAAGTATCGGTACTCGGTGAGTACCTGAAAAGAGAAAAAAAAAAAATGTATCAGTACTTGGTCTTAAAATATTGGTATCCGTGCATCCCTAGTGTGTAGATTGTCCCTTTAAAAATCAGGCTACTGTAAATATTCCTTTTTTGAGCCTTTAAAATACAGAGGTCAAAGTACAAAATGCACAAAACACAATATCCCAAGGCACACAACGGTTTAAAGAAAAGTATACACATAGCATGTATTTATATATATATATATATTCACATAATATATACACACCTTAAACTTGCAAAGAAATTTAACCATTTTCCCCGTTTCTAAATATTATTTGTGCGATGACAGACGTTTGACACTGCAGAGACTTGTGAATTGTGTACCAAGTAGTTTGTAGACATCTGCACTTCCAAAGTTGTCCCTCATTGCCTTAGGGGTATACTCGGGGCCCCAACCCCCACAACACGGCCTCGAAACCCAACACATCATTACTGTGTGTCAAACGGCCAATGCAGCTCAACTCACATTTCCGAGTGATTGTGCATCCATGACCAGCTTGAAAATCCCTGTGGAATTCTAAGCTTTTAATGCGCTTAAAATATTTATAATAAATAAAAAGATTATTTTTGTTACCCTTTTCAAACTTTGCATCATCCACGCTTAAGAGAAAAAAAAAAAAAAGGAAAAAAAAATCCTTTAGCCTTGCTTAAGACACACAAATAAACTCTTTGTGTCAAAGGATGTGACCTGCCTGCGGATCTGAATGGAGAATTGTGAATGGGCAGCATTATGAAAGCGAATTTAGACGCCCGAGAAGAAAAAAAAAAAAAGGGAAGAAGAAGAATGTATAATGATTACCAACTGTTGACAAATCAGTTTAGAAGATCCACAGAGTGTAACATTAGTAGATCACAGGAATTAATGAATTTAGAAGGCCAGTCTTACATTTTAACGCTGCTACAGTTTATTGCCGACGTCAAGGGTGTAATAGCTAAAAGACGCACAGGCGGGGGGGTTGATTACTGAATGGGAAATAAATTAGAAATATTAATCACATGGTGACAGAAACACTGTCCATTGATTACTCGAGGGAATCTACAAATCACTGTTAATTTCCAGTCTTGACTACCGCGACAGAATTTACAAGTGAATGGCTTAAATCCAAGTTATACACAATGTTACTTTCTACTCCCTCGCCGATCACTCCACCTTACCATGACTTCAACCTCCACAGTTCTTTCCTCGTTACATTTTTTTTCCTAGTTTAACTTCTTCAGGCTTGCCATGACCAAGGAGCCAAGGAGCACTCCGAATCCCACCAGGTCACGAAAAAAAAGGAAGTTTTGCCCCTCGTTAAATATAAAGATCTTTTTAACCCTTTAACTGCTGAGGACGTGTGGGGAACGTCTTCATTGACTAAGGAAAGATAGGGGGTTCCTTTGAACCCCGATATCTCCCAACTGTTGACAGCTAGCAGGGTCATGTTTGGTATCATTAGAAAGGCATCTGGTATCAGAGCATGTCCTTTCCAATGATATCAAACATGACCATGTTTAAAGTAAAGAAAAAAAAAGAAAAACGTGTTTTTTTTTAAGACGTGAAATGGCTCAGCAGTGAAGGGGTTAAAAGGGATAAGTTGTGGAAGGTTGAGCTCCATGCACCGGAGTTTAAATTATGGTGTTTTCAAATGTGCTGCATAATTCTTAGGACTTCTTCATCCTTCTTACAGGGTCAAGCTGGCCAAGATCTCAAGAGGACTTTGACTCCCCTCCTCATCATTTTCTTACTTCCTTCAAAACTACTCTTTAAAGTCTTAAGACCTAGTAAAGCCACCACTTCGTTGTGTCAAGATACAGACAATGACACTCACTGTCTTGGCATAGAGCAGTGGTCCAACCCTATCCTCAAGTACCCCCAACAGGCCAGGTTTTAAGGATGACCGTGGGGAAAAGCAGACTGCAATCGCTGAGCAGCAAATCATATCACCTGTGCTTCAAATATCTGGCAAACCTGGCCAGTCGGGTGGACTTGAGGACTATGGGCAAGAGGCCTAGAACCATCAAATTGTATTACACAACTATATGTGTAGTTCCAGTCTCAAACCTCCCAACCACCTAAACTGTAAATGTTCCAGTGAGCCTCTCAAAACTTTAAATACTGTTTTGGTTCCGCCTGTCGGCTACGTTTTGTGGTATCCATTACGTAGTGTATCTAGCGTTGCGGAATTTGACAATGTTATGTAAATAAAGGATAAGTAAACGGGGTGGTTAGTCATTAAAAAAGTGGCCCATGATGACCAACTAAAGCCTTACTGTAAAGAACATCAATGGCGTTAATGATTTCCATGTAATTAACTTAAAAAATAAGCTTTGCAGAGTAACATTTATTATCATTATTGTATTATTTTTTTTTTTAGATGTTTTATGCACGCACATTTTCCTTCTGTCTCTGTATATCCTTGTAAACCTACAGTACTTTAACGAAACGTAAATGTAATAGTGTAAGGATGAATTTTTCGCTCCACAGTAGTGAAGGAGATAATGACAATATGATCTTCAAAATCAACTGCTGGTGCCCCGAGATTTAGTATGCTCGATCTGGTCTGATCCTGGAGCAATACAAAGGAATTTTCTTTATTGTAAACGTTCCCCAGAATAGACCCCTGAATTTAACCCTTTCACTGCTGAGGATGTGTGGGAAACGTCCTCATTGACTAAGGAAAGATAGGGGGTTCCTTTGAACCCCAATACCTCCCGACTGTTGGCAGCTAGCAGGGTCATGTTTGGTATCATTAGGAAGGTCAGAGAATGGCCTTTCCAATGATAAACATGACCATGTTTAAAGTAAAGAAAAAAAATAATAAAAAGAAAAATGTGTTTTTTTAAGACGTGAAATGGCTCAGCAGTGAAGGGGTTAACACATTAAACACGACCACTGTTTTTTTTTTTAAATTGCTTGAAAAGCTTGCAGATCCTTTTTCCTTCAAGGAAGCACGGATTCCAATCTGTAATATTTATGTAATAGCATTTTTTGGCCAGCAGAGGGAGCCCTCTGTCAAATAGGGCTGACCTACAGTGAACATATACAGTAAAGATGCTTCAGTACATATTTACTTGGCGGATAATGGATAGTAAATTTCCATAAAACAACCTGGTCCTGCCAGTGATTTTATGGAAAAAAAAAAAAAACACCTGGTAGTTAAAGGATTAGAATTTGCTGAAGAATTGACTGAAATTTCTGCTTTCAGATGTGTTCAATGGGATGTTCAGCCATGCTGTTAATTGTGATATTGATATAAGGAAGGATTTAAACAATTTTGATTAGACCAGGAAAACACAAAATGCTACAAAAATGCTGACACTTGCCAAAAATACCTAAAGCACAGGTGCAGGGTTTGCGGCCCGAAAGTGCAACCCTACATTGAGTCCTATGAGTCCAGGAGGTGATAGTCGCGGTGAAGCATGCAATAGGGCCCTCTATTGTCTCAGCTTTTGTAGGACTCAGTATCTCAACACCTAAAAAGATCACATGGAGTTGTGTCCTGTTGGATGACAAAATCTGGTGCAACTAGTAAGGATAAAGCTGAGGTCGTTTTTCGAGCGGGCACGTAGCAGCCTTGGATCCAATTGAGGTCAAAACCTGTTTAGTGTTGTCCACTGTGCAAACCTTGGACGTCAGAAAAGCAACCTCTGTCACGACTACACAGTCCGTTTTGTAAAGAGTTGAGTAAAAAGTTGCAGCGACAAGGTTAATCATTTTCCTTTTCTTCAAAACATTCCCAATGACTGGAGAGATCTCTACATATAGCTCAGAGACACATGGCTCCTCTAGCATGCGGGTTTATTATTAACAAGTCAAACCAATTTAACTAGCAGAGACACACCGCTATAACAGACCCCACTTCTGTTATCTTTAATCTGTCACTCGCGGTCATGTCCACCAAAATACAGCAACGTGAGACTGACGGCCATACGCAAGTCTAACCAGCAACACGTGTATTAGTGCACTGATGGGAAGCCAGCAATGCTCCATGGAGATCACAATATCCTACCATTAAAATATTTCAGTTACAAATGTAACAAAGAAAATAAAAAAAAATCCAGCTGGAAAACAAAAAAAATAAAATAAATTTAAAAACGATGGGCCCTATTCCAGTGTTGCTAAGCTAAGCGCGCAAGCGGTACAATATAACGACTCAAGAATTTATCTTAATGTTACCACTTGCTATTCCAAACAAGGTGCCTTCTCTGGAGCTCAGACATTGCGGCTCCTATACTTCTCGCTGTATGCAGCAGAACATTGGAAACTATTAGGTTCCCAGTGTTCTTCCACAAATCCATCTGCTGGTCATGTTTGACCCCGGTCGCACAAGGTCCTGCATGCTTGAGTGAGGGTCATGCCTGGCTCAATGTAGTCCCATGGACTCCTGGAGATACCAGTGGTGGTGCACAGCACTACTGCTGCTGCTACCCACCTATGGCTCAGAAGTATTAGGACTTGATCTGCTGACACAGCAGCCCGGTCGGAATACAGGTGTCGATGGTGAGCTACAAATAGAAAATGGTTGGTGCACAATTTTTCCGTTTCCTGTTCTCCATTAATGTCTAGGTGTGCAGTCCCATTACAGCCATGTGTTCTCCTGAGAATCAAAACTAGCATACAAAACATATTGTTCAAGATTCAGCCAAAGTTGTTCAATACAAAAAGCAATAGAAAAAAACAAACAACAAAACAAGACACAGGACCTTTTTGGGAAAGGGAGGTATCTGTTGATTGAATCTCATGGATTACACAACAAAAATGTGTAAATGTCAATTTGTAAACCCAGGAAAAGGAGATAGAATGTAAAAACCACTGGATATCAACCGGAGATGGAACACTTGAACAGTCAACATTTTGGGACTGAGGTCTTTGGGGACGAGGGAGGGTCTCACCATTATGGTAATGTTTAATGTTGAGAGATGTTCAAACACTCCACCTTTCAGAAGGCCATTGCTTCCTAGTCAAGATGTAGCGCAGATACTTTTGGAAGTCCAGAAATATCAAAACCAGACGACAAAAGTCTCAATTTTACATGACATCCTTTGTAAAAGCAATGTTCTATGGAAGGTGGTATGTCCAGGATTAAGTTAAGAATCAATATAAAAGCTGTGAAATCCACAAGACGGACTACAACTACGAAGACACTTCCCTTTAATGTAGGGCTGCAACTAACGATTATTCTCATAATCGATTAATCGATTCGTCTGTTAAGAAAAATAAAATTGTTTACTTAAGAGAAATTGTATGTAAAAAATAAGCAACTTGCATAGTGTACATAACTTTCGTACCTACATACGCAAATTGCGTACTTTTCACACAAGGTATGCGAGTGCTTGGTCAGAGTGATTGATGCTGCATGCGCAGCTTAAGCCCATGTTTGCTATCTCAAATGAACCTGGCTACAAGCACTTGGTCATAGATGATGTCAGCATGAAATCGGGGTTAATTAGCTAAAGTGGTCAGGGTGCGTAGAGTGTCCCTTTTAAATAATTTAAGTGGGAGGAGGGACTGGAGGTGGGAGTGACTTTGCTCAAGTGACTTGACCTGAGTGTGAGAGGGAGTGGGTATAGACAAAAGACCGGATCTGAGTGTGGGAGTGAGTTTGGGGAAAGGGACCAGACCAAAGGGAGGGAAATGGCAGTTCCCGACCAAAGAGGGTGGCAGGGAGGGTGGGGTGGTGGCATAGGACTCCAGCTTCTAGTAAGGATAAAACACAGGCATACAGCTCCTTCACCCAGTGACAGTATCCTATTGTTTGTGTTATAGTTCTGCTACGGTTGTGTCTGACATAACCCTGGAACTAAATCATACCAAGTAAAGCAACGGCGCATCTTCTCCAATCAGCCTCGAAGCTGAGGTTATTTACGTTTAACTCAGTCCGACTCTAAACAGTGTGTGATATACACAGGACGATTTAATCGGTGTCGCTTAATCGATAATGGAAATAGTTAACTATTTTAATCATCGATTAGTTGTTTCAGCCCTACTTTAATGAAATCAATCAGAATTTTATGCTAAGATTCGGATACTAATTCCGTTTGACCTGGAAGATAACTGAGCCTTAAGTGTTTGAATGGAGAAGAAACAGGAGTTTTGACAAAAATATTAAACATCCTTGTTGCCAACAACATAAAATCCATGTTTATAAAGACAAAAACCCAATTATAGATTTTTATTTACATACAATTTTAAGGATTCAGTGTTAGGGCAAGACAAATTGTTCACCACGATAAGTCTGGACCATTCAAGATTTAATCTTAAAAGACAAATAAAGAATTGACACGTTGTGATTCAATGTATCACACTTTGGAACTAGCAAGTCTACATACTTTTACTCCACAGCATAAAACAATGCTATGAAGCAAAGGAAAGTTTTTCACAGAGATGTTTTGGGATACAATCCATGTTAGGAGCCAGTAGTAAAATTCCATGAGCCCAGCCAATTAGCTCCTGTGGTTATGAATTCCTACAATAGAACGACTGCAACATCTGCATCATAAAACAACGACAGGTGGCAAGCTCTTGATATGTAAAGCTAAGACAAGGGTCAGCAACCCTGGCCCGCCAGATGTTTGGGAGCTACATTTCCCTTGAGTCTCAGCCAAACTAACGAGCACCCGAGAATCATGGGAAATGTAGTTTCAAACCATCTAGAGGGCCGGGGTTACGGATCGCTGAATTCAACATTGCACATGACGATTATTTCCGGCATAGCAAAACTAAGGCTTTCTAGAGAATGGGTTGTTAGGACAGGTTGGATACATCATGGAGATAGTGTAAGATATAAGGAAAGCATAGACACATCTTTCCAAGACCCATAGAATATCTACATACATGCTAGACACGCACAGAATATCCACGAACAGGCTATATAGCCATAGAAAATCAAGATATTGCCTGCATACCCATATTTTATTTATTACACACATATATTTAAATTGTGGTGGAGGGCAAAAAAGTGAGATTAAAAGCCTCCACACTGCAAATAATAAAGTTTATAGTTGCAGAAGACATATACACGTCCCAGCAATTCAGAGAACTGCTTACAGAGCTTGTGTGCTACAATCCCTATATGCAGCAAAGAACTCTGGGTAGGACATACAAATTAAGTTCACAACTAGGGTATGTAATAACACAGAACCCTCCATGCCATACTAGAAGGCTTTTTTTTTTTTTTACAAAGTCACCGTCACTTCTGTACAGCTGTTTCGGGTTTATTATGCCCTCATCAGCAGGAGATAGACTGTTGTTTACACACAATATTATATATACACACACACTAGATACCCACAGTATATCCAGATATTGGCTACATACACGTACACAGGCTAGAAACAAAGATTTTAAGATCAGAAAAAATCCATTTTTTTAAACTAAACACCCAACGGCTTATGAATCATGCAACTCGAAGATGCTTGAGGCTGCCTACCCAAAGCATCCCTTTTAACCCCTTAAGGACCAAGGGTATTTAAAGTCAATGCATTTGTGAAGTAACAGTTTGGTCATTGGTCCTCAAGGGGTTAAAAATCCCCTTTATGAGGTTGCTGAAATACAGAAAAATACAGACATATTGCCAATTAAATCTTATTATCCGCTTCATGTTACATCTCACGTTCTTTTCGAGGGTATAAGTGCCTCCTGGAAAGGTAACCAAAACAGAATGCATCTGGGGTGTACCTAGAACTTTTTTTTTTTTTTTTTTAAATCGCAAACCTATAAAATATTACATAAAGGCAACAGCGTCCCGGAAAAACTCATGTTCAGTTCTGCAACTTCCTATTTGCTTGTCAGCTTCAGACACAGAAGCCGTATTAACCAAAACATAAAATGGTAAACACTAATATACCTACAGTCAGACACGTGATGCTGCTCAGGTACTTAGTCGCAGATTTCTCGCTGATATCTAGAAAAGACGTTAAGAGCAGTCTCTCCACCCAGCACCTAGATCCATCTCAGTCTTCCCATAAAGGTCCTCCCGAGGCATACAGTGCCGCGGACTCCGCTCTGCATCGTCATCATGCACCCAATACTGTAAAGCAAGCCGGCCCTGCCACGCTAGGTTAATATTTTTAGCTCACCTGCTCTCCACACCCAAAACTTACTTACTATAGTATTTATGACTAATGGGGAGGAAATACAAATGTATGAGCAAGGGGTTATTTGGACTATTTGAATGTAATATTTGCCAAACAATGACATGATTATTTGTGATGATGCATGCGTGCATCCTTTTGCAAACTTGTTTTTGCTGTCACCAGGTTTTGAGACCTATTTGCACGCAGATAAAGTAACAGACATACCATAGTAATTCATAGATTGAGGAGGAAAAAGGAAAAAAAAAAAAACAATATGGGGGGGGGTGGAAATGCAGCAGTTTACGTAACATTTGATTCCACGAGTGGAATCCTGCAATATTCTACAACACACTCGAGGTGGCAAAGATTACACATTCGGAAATAAGAAAAAATAAAAAAAAGGAGTACACGTACAAGTCCTAAGAGTCTTTGTCTACCATTACCGGTCCGTCTTCAAGCTGTGACTATTTCCATATGACAGGTCACAAGCCATTGAATTCGGAGATGTAGTGTATGCAGCTGCCCCTCAAACACACCTCCAGAAACGTACTACATTGTATAACTCATTCTGCCGCTTTGTGCTACAATGTAACTACATGACCCACCATTGTGACATGTTAAAAGAGCTAAACTGGCCGTCGCTGGAATCTAGACACACCCTTCACCTTTCCAACCTGGTGTTTAAGAGCTTTTCTGGGAAGCTACCACCCTACCTGAATAGGCTGCTTCCCCTAGCAGTTCCCTCATCCTATAACCTCCGATCCAGGACCAGCACCTTACTTGCAATACAAAAATAAAGTGGTTCGATCCGCATTTAGAGCACCGCAATTATGGAATAACCTCCCAGACGCCATCAAATTTTCCCCAGTCTAAAGTCCCTTAAGACTTCCCTATTAACATACCTCAATACGGAATGCACCTGTAAACATGTAACATAATGACTTTATTTGCTACATATTTATTTTTCTGTTAATCTGTATATTTGTTTTTGTGTTAATATCTTGCATTTTACTATTTTGTATTTCTGTAACAACTCAATGTTCTTGAACCCAGGACATACTTGAAAACGAGAGAAATCTCAATGTATCTTTCCTGGTAAAATCCTTCATAAATAAATAAATCAGAAGGATATGTGGTGGCGTTATGGCCATGACCTCCACTACCTTCAGTGGTTCCTGTTGGTGGATCACCACTGAAGACTAAAAATGTAATCGTCGTCAATGAAGTCAACCCGTTTCTGAAATCTGTTCCGGTTCCTGGGGCGTTTGGTCACTAGAAATCAAAGCTCTTCAACCTCCGAGGATTGTTCCATTATCATGGTTTAGATCTACACGTTTTTAGTTATGGAACCACTCATGACATTCATGAGCAAGAACCAGGAAGGTTCGTGGCCTTAGGACCAAAGAAGTGTTTAATGGAGTCCTGCCAAACATTAAAAAGTGATCAAACCACAGGAAAGGGTGAGATATTATTTGATTTCAGGTATCTCACGCAGCATAACTTGTTATTTAGCTGTTACAAGTCGGTAGGAAGCCTTTGAGGGCTTTGATCCATTAGCTGTCAAAGTCTAGAAGACGATACCGTTGACTAGAATACACTCCGAAAGAATCAAACGCTGTGTGAGAAAACCAAACTTAATCCAGTGAGTCCCACTGAAATCTTGGAGGAATCATGCAAGCAGAAGATGGTCAAGAAAGAAGTGGTTGGAAACCGATAGAATTTGCCCATAAATTATGGAGCAAGATGTAATCTGAGGTAACTAAAACTCACAAGTTGTTTGTGACGGTGCAAGCAAACCTATCTACTATACGTTTTATTGCAGACTGAGCAGTCACATCCGTCTCATCTGGGACTTTACTAGACATGCCGAGAGCAAAATTGGAATTTCATGAACTTTTGAAGTCAACAAGGGAGTTCCTGCGAAAGCATAAAATAATGTGCTTAGGCATTGCACGTATTCCAGATTTTCAGAAATACCTGCGCCAGCATGACAGGGCACCTGCCGACGACATACTTTACGGTTACGACACCTATTTACGATGTATACTACCGATCACGATCACGCTGTACCTTATCAAGATAAGCAGTGACTCACAGCTCACCGTCCTGACGACTCACACATGTTTCCCTACTACCAGTTGTGTAAGTGGAAGATGTAACTTCAAAGAATTCAATAGAGTTAATTTCCGGTTCCTTATTCGGCTTGAGTGTCCAGTATGTGAAATTCCAATAACTGACATGTAGCAAAAACTTTGAGTGTCGACCTGACCCCCAAAATGGAAAATTCCACAACTGACCTTGTGGCAGGAGGACAAGATAATATATATAAAAAAAATCTGACTACAAATATATAAAGTATATATGAAATAAGTGAATTTCAGGTATAGAATTGGGTTCCATGAAAAAGATAACTCGTTACAGGCAAATATTCCAAAATCTAAAACACCTCTGGTCCTGACTGAGCATTTTATATAAGGGATACTCAGCCTTTAATATAAAAAAGTAAAAGAAACAGGAAGGCAACATAATATCCAAGAGTTATGGTCCTCCACCAGCTGGCTATGGAAATTCTCAAACACCTAATTAGAGGACAACTTTAAATTTTGTTATATTAAGTAAAAACGTCCAAAATATATCACAATGTCTGGAGAAATATGGCGTGAAAAAACTGAAAAATGCAATTATTTACTAGCGATATCATATGTTGTATGATGCAACAACATGATGTAACACCCACAACGAGGTCAAATGACATCAGAATATATAAAAGTTTATAATATATAAAAGTAATACTATTTGACTGTCCGATGGACGGCATTTAATATATAATATATATACATATATACATAAAATATTAAATGGGAGAATGTTTAGCCTACCATTGGCTGACTGATCACCATATACCATAAAGAGCAACTTTAGATAAGAGTGGTGTATGCTCGCAGGGTCAGAAGCGGGTTCAGAGTCCATATGCCGTATTTACAATGCTGGCCGCTTTAGAATACTGTATGTTCTGAAATAAACAAGGCACCTGCCTATAAAAAAACCTAGCCTCACCTTTCTTCACCCCTGACAGTTGCCTAGCGACTCTTCTAGTCATACCTGTGTGGCAGGTGCACCTTTAGCAACCTCCACACCCCCTTAAAGGAACATCGCCTTCTCAAATCCTCCCTGAATATTCCTGACTAACTCAAGGTTTTTTTCTTTTTTTGGGGGGGGGGGGGGAGAGAAATTCCTAGGCTGATGAAATCATGATTTGTTCTTGCCCCGATGCCAACAACAACAACAGACGCAACCGTACGGTAGCCGGAACAAGGAGTAATCCCTATGGAGAGACACATCTGGACGGGTCTTCAACGTGTGTTATAGCACGGGACGTTCGGCTAATATACACCGAGAGGGTTATTTGGAACGGTGAGGAAACGTCTATGTACACGTGACATTAGTTTTACGTGCTTTTTATACAAAATCTATTGGCCTCTCGATGAGGTATATAGATGATTTACATACTTGAAAACGAGAGAAATCTCAATGTATCCTTCCTGGTAAAATACTTTGCAAATAAATAGTTACAAATATACACATAAAAAGTTATATAATATATAATATATATATATATATATTTTCACACATATACACACACACGATATAGATCTAAAAATCCACATACACAAAAAAAATCCACATATAGACATAATCCAGCACTCTCCTTTAGTAAATTAATAAACCCGGTGCAAAAAAAAAATTAAAAGAAAATTAAAAAAATGTACACTCATGCACTAAGATGCACTCTGGAACTCAGAAATTTTTTTAACAAAAAAAATGTATTGTATCTTTTGAAATACGTGTAGCCCGACGTTTCGGCTCTGTTCTATTTCCTCGATAAAGGCTCAGAGCCGAAACGTCAGGCTACATGTAGTTCAAATGATAAAATATATTTTGTTGTTTTATTCTTTCCGAGTTCCAGAATTCCAGAGTGCATCTCGTATTGTAGGAGTACACACACACACACACCAGAAGAGTCTATAGATGATTTCCACACATATATATGAGTATCTACACACGCCTTGTTATATTCTTGTAAAAACGAAGCATAAAACAGATGCATACGTGCAACATTAAAGGTTTATCCACATGCAGAGGCGCAGAAACATATTTTGCTGCATAATGTAAATAGAATTCTGCGGGACACGTTACAGAGCGCTCCAGCACATCAAGAGACCAAATAAATGGAACAAGTGCATTCACTGAAAATTCCACAAGTAACAGGAATTTTAATCTGTAACAAGCCCCGCTAAACTCCCAGGACTTGAGGTCCAAAAGTGTCCTGACAGCACGGGATGGATGGCAGTAGCTTCACCCTGGGGTGAGATGGGTCAGTGACTGCATGGCACATCATCCATAAGAGCTGGTTATACTTTGTAACATCTTTCCTAGAAGTACTTCACACTTTTTACAAGTATAACTATACATGTATTACACACGTACATGTGATATATTTAATAAAAATGTCTACGAGTACATAAACACAATACATTATATATATATATATATATACACACACACACACATACATATTCTGTGTAACTATAGACATGCATATAGATCACACATATTTTTGTTTAGTTATTGAGGTTTTAATGTTATATATAATGTAAATCAATAGCTAAGAGGATGAGATCTATCACACAGCCCTGGGTTCCTGTAGAATTCTGTACAATGTACACACACACACTGTAACACTGTGAGCAGAGGCAGGCAGCTTGTTCTGTGTCTCCTCTTACCTGTGTGTGCTGTCACATCCATGCAGCTCTGTGCTCTCCCTTGCTGTCAGGGGTCCCTGTATCCAGGAGCATACCAGTGTGAAGCCAGCCGGGTGCCGATCTGAATGCAGTGCAGTGCTGTGTAATGTAGTGTACTGTAGGCCAATCCCCAGAGTGTGCGCGCAAGCCCTGCCTCCCCCCTCTGCACTGTGTGTGATTCCGATTCCTTTCCGCGGCCGCATGTTTATATGAATGGGCTGGGCGGTGACGTCACGCACCCCGCCCACTCCCTGGTCATGCTCCACGCGTGGGGGACACAGGAAAGAACAGTGCAGGGGAGGGGGGCGCGCGGCCTGGCTGACTCACTTGTGGTTGGGATTAGGCTCTGGGCTGGCACATCCCCCCCCCCCCCACCTCACAACACAAAAATGTGCCAGGATTCCTAAACATAATGTCCCGCGCTCAGGAATGTAAATGGGGGTTTGTCCTGTGTCCAGGCTCCTCCAGGCAGCGTGCTGGAACTACCAAAGGGCACCATGCAGTGTGACTGAACCAGAGCAGGACACAACGCACTCTGTGCACAGCATGGACATCCACAGCAATATACACAGCACATCCACAGCTATATACACAGCAACATACAGGACATCCACAGCAATATACACAGCACATCCACAGCTATATACACAGCAACATACAGGACATCCACAGCAATATACACAGCACATCCACAGCAACATACAGGACAACCACAGCTATATACACAGCACATCCACAGCAACATACAGGACAACCACAGCTATATACACATCACATCCACAGCAACATACAGGACAACCACAGCTATATACACAGCACATCCACAGCAACATACAGGACAACCACAGCTATATACACAGCAACATACAGGACAACCACAGCTATATACACAACACTCACTGCTACACACAGCACATCTACAGATATATACACATCACATCCACAGCTATATACACAGCAACATACAGGACAACCACAGCTATATATACAGCACTTCCACAGCTATATACACAACACTCACAGCAACATACAGGACAACCACAGCTATATACACAGCACTCACTGCCACACAGGACATCCACAGCTATATACAAAACACAGCAACATACAGGACAACCACAGCTATATACACAGCACTCACAGCTACACACAGGACATCCACAGCTATATACACAACACTCACAGCAACATACAGGACATCCACAGCTATATACACAACACTCACAGCAACATACAGGACAACCACAGCTATATACACAGCACTCACAGCTACATACAGGGAATCCACAGCTATATACACAACACTCACAGCAACATACAGGACAACCACAGATTTATACACAGCACTCACTGCTACATACAGGGTATCCACAGCTATATACACAACCCTCACTGCAACATACAGGACAACCACAGATTTATACACAGCACTCACTGCTACATACAGGACATCCTCAGCTATATACACAGCACTCACTGCTACATACAGGACATCCTCAGCTATGTACACAGCACTCACTGCTGCAAACAGGACACCCACAGCTATATACACAGCACTCACTGCAACATACAGGACAACCACAGCTATATACACAACCCTCACTGCCACAAGCAGGACAACCACAGCTATATACACAGCACTCACTGCTACACACAGGAAAACCACAGCTATATACACAACCCTCAGTGCTGCAAACAGGACAATCACAGCTATATACACAGCACTCACTACTACATTCAGGACATACACAGCTTTATACACAGCCCTCACTGCTACACACAGGGCATCTACAGCTATATACACAGCACTCACAGCTACATACAGGGCATCCACTGCTTTATACACAGCACTCACAGCTACATAGAGGGCATCCACAGCTATATACAAAACACTCACTGCTACAAACAGGGCACCTACTACCATATACACAGCCCTCACTGCTACACACAGGGCATCCATTGCTATATACACAGCACTCACAGCTACATACATGGCATCCGCTGCTTTATACACAGCACTCACAGCTACATAGAGGGCATCCACAGCTATATACAAAGCACTCACTGCTACAGACAGGGCACCTACTACTATATACTGTATACACAGCACTCACTGCTACATACCAGGCATCTGCAGCTACACACACAGAACTCACTGCTACATACAGGGCATCCACAGCTATACACACAGCACTCACATCTACACACACACACAGCGCTCACAGCTACATACACAGCATTTACAGCTCTATCTGGCCAAAGAGGTACAAAGTAGACATGTGCACTGCAAAAAAATAAGTTTTGTTTCGGATCATTTCGTTCCATTTCCGTTTCGTTCGTTATTTTACCTTGATTCGGTATTTCCTACGGTCAGTAATTTGTATTTTGGGTTGATTTGTTATTTCGTTTTTATTGGTATTTGGTTTTTCATATCATTTCATATTTCGTTTTTATTAGGTATTTCGTATTTTTTTTGTGTAAAAAAAAATAATATATACATGATGCCTAAAACACCTCTCTTTGGTGGTGAAATCTATTCAGTACCAAGGACAGCAGCTATTCTTGGTGCTGAAACCTATTCAGCACCATGGATAGCAGCTACGTGGGACTCCCCATTTTTATGAAATATTTATTCTTTTCACTTGCAGCAAAAAATCTTTTTATTTTTTAGGCATTTTTTGGGTGAAAATGCTGAACAATTTCGGAGTGCACCAGAAAATACAACAAATTAATTCTGAAAAAATGGAATTAGTTCATTGTATTTTGTTTCGTTCCGGATGGATCCGATTCGTATTTCGGGCGTGCTTCCGAAATACAAATCGGTTAAATTTCGTCCAAATTTTGATTCGGAACGAAACGCACATGTCTAACACTAAGGCATTTTAGGTACTATCACTGAAGGTGGAGGCAAGCAGCAGAATATTCCCAGACCATTAGGCCGCGTTCACACTGAGGCCCTGTTCACACTGAGCGATTTATCGCTCGTTCTTTGCCGTGATATTGCGCATATTTCCGTGTGAAATCGCTCTATGAAGTTTCTCCAATGCATTTCAATGGAACTGTTCACATCTTGTTGTTCAATGTCGCCTGTAGCTTGTCGCTGTGACCCTTTTTTCGTGGTTTGCATTGGTGATGTTGTGCAATATCACGCATAACGGCAACGTCGCGCGATATTAAAGCGCAATATCGCTCAATGTCGCGAATATGAAAATCGCGCAGAAAAATGCGCAATTTTCATGTCGCTCAGTGAGAACGCGGCCTGAGCGACATGAAAATCGTGCGTTTTTCCGCGCGATTTTCATATTAGCGACATTGAGCGATTTTGCATGATAACATCGCGCGATATCGCTGTTATGCGCGGTATTGCACAACACCACCAATGCAAATCTTGAAAGAAGGGTCATGTACCAGCGACAAGCTACAGCGACGAGCTACAGGCGACATTGAGCGACAAGATGTCAACAGCTCCATTGACATGCATTGGAGAAGCTACATACTGTAGAGCGATATCGCGTGGAAATATGCGCGATATCGCGGCAAAATCCGTGCGATAAATCGCTCAGTGTGAACGGGGCCTTAGACTACATCGTAATATATTGAGTCCATTTTGTGGAGAAACAGGTTCGAATCCCAGTAAGAGCACCTCTCCAGTAAGTATCCTTGGGCAAGACACCTAACGGTACATACTCACCACCCAGGACATACTTGAAAATGAGAGAAATCTCAATGTATCCTTCCTGGTAAAATAATTTAGGTCTCGTTTTGTATTAATTTTCACTTATCGGTCTTTTCATTTGCCTTTGTAATACATTTTTGAAATTGTAAAGAGACTTTATTATTATTATTATTATTCTTTATTTATAAAGCGCCAGCATATTCCACAGTGCTGTACAATGGGCACAATATAGACATGGTTACAATACATTGAACAACATTTGACAAACCAGTACAGGAGGAAACGAGGCCCTGTTCACGTGGGAATTTATAATCTAGAAGGGTTAGGGGTGGAAACAGGAGGAGAGGATTGCAAGGTGAGAGTGATGGACTGCAAGGTTGGAGTGATGGACTGATTGGGGCAGTGAGTTGTATTAGTGAGTCGGGTGGTAGGCTTTCCTAAATAGGATTGTCTTAAGGGAGTGTTTGAAGGAAGGGAAACTAAGGGAAAGTCTGACCGTACGAGGTAGAGCGTTCCAGAGGATGGGGGCTGCGCGGGAGAAATCCTGTAGTCTATCATGGGAAGAGGTGATGCGGGGAGAAGCTAGGCACATGGACACCATGTACTGTATATTATATGGACGCAATTTAACAGAGAACATCGGCCACTGACATTTTAAAATAATGCACGTTATAGAGCTGATAGTTTAGTATTCGTTTGCTCTGCAGAACATGCTGACAATAAAATAAACAAATTCTATCTTCCTATAGCTTCCCTCTGTCTCACACCCCATTGATTTCTCTCTAGATCTTATTTCCCAGCCTGCCCCTGTCATAGACAATGTAATGCTCCATATAAAGCAATGTTGACATCTTTGATACATTATAAATTTACAATGCATAGCATTAACTCGCATGTTATATGTTAGCATTTAGAAACATTCCAGACATAATGAGTTCCGTAGAAACAGACCCCATTCTTTATAAAAAAGATGCTCGGTATTTAATAGCGATCTTGTGCTGCTATCACTCATGCAATAAATTGCTTTGCTTCCTCGCTGGGGAACTCCTTGAGGTTATGTTAGGTAAGAGCTTCGGCACAGTCATGGAGGAAGCAGAAGTGCTGGCATTTGGTTTTAATCTTGCATTGTCTAGCACAATAAAAAAATAAAGAAACACTAACAATTGTATGCAGCGTTTGTCACGGGTCATTCCAGGGTGCACATTATGGTAAATATAAGACATGTGCGATTCTCGAGTCGGATCGAATATCAATTCGTTCAAATATCAACGATTTGGCGATTCTGAAGCCCCCAAAATTCTGAATTGCTGAACCGAATTGCATTCCAAGTACTTGAGAACATAATCTGACTGTGATTCAAATGAATTAACTTCAGATAAGTGAAAAAGTCACCGTGCAATGCGAAATCCCCAACCTTAATCATGAAACAAGGAGAAATAGCAACCCAAACTCTAATCCTAACTCTAACCCTAAAACTATCTCTAACCTAAACATTGACATTAACCCTAATCCTAAAACAAGTAGAAATAATAACCTTAACCCTTTGCCGCCAGGCACGTTGTGCCCGGCGGGAGTGAGTTAATGTCGACAGGGCGTACTAGTACCCCCTGCTTGCCGGCCACTGCGGTGGGGCCCTCCTCCGGCCCACCTAGCCTCTAACGTGCGATAAACGTCATGGGCTGCAGGGGGGGGGGGAATCGCCTGAGTTCAGGCCGTCCTGCAGCAGCCAATGACGTGCGCTGACGGCTGGGTGGGGTGAAGGAGGCCCAATGAAGTCAACAGGATGTACTATGCCACATCTCCTCCTGTACTGTTTGTCAAATGTTGTTCAATGTATTGTAACCCTGTCTATACTGTGCTTATTGTACAGCGCTGCGGAATATGCTGGCGCTTTATAAATAAAGAATAATAATAATAATAATGCCACCCCGCAGCTTAAAGGCCCACCCACAACGGGGATGACATAGTACGCCCCAAGGCGGGAAAGGGTTAAAAATACCCCGAAAATTAACCATAATACAAATCTTAACTAACTCCTTGTATGGAGGAAACGGCTTTAGAGGGAACAAATACGGTCGCCTACTAAATTTCCAAAATGATTGGATATCATAGTGGACCAATATTTTTGGATTGGTTTGAGTAGGAAATGTTTGAATCAGAACCAGTTACATTTACAGTCACTTCTAGACTGTCAGCTCCTATGAGCAGGGCCCTCTACACCTCTTGTTTCCACCATATGTCCATTTATCTGTATCTTGTTCCTTTTGGTTATTGTAAAGTGCTGTGGAAACCGTTGGCGCTATATAAATGATGGTAATAATAATAATTATATAGCGCCAACAGAATCTGCATCGCTTTACAATGAGGGAGTACGGACATGAGACATAATAAAAACACATACGGAACAGACGGTCCTCCCTGTAGGATATTTTCCCTACCAACATTTTTCACTACGCCCATGCCTACTTGATATACAAACATGCATAGTGAAAATACATGTATATACGGTGATAGTCACACGTTGTAAGCTAATGTCAATTTGTCATGGTTCAGTCAATTTGGCATCATTTGACATGGAATTAGATTCTATCTATGCATTGTGTTAGCCAAATGGCCAGCAAATGTACATGGTTTACAGGGTTATTCAGAGAGAGATGAAACCAGGAGAATGACTGGAGAAATGAAAATTCTAGGTCAAACTAGCCAAACCAGAAAAATTCTCCCATTTATCTCACTTTACAAATCGGCTATTTTAACCTAGAATTTTCACTTCTCCAGTCATTCTCCTGGTTTTCACCTCTCTCTGAATAACCCCCTTAGTATTTTTCCTACTCTGTGGCGTGCTCCCCAAAGACCTATAACGCCCTTTTATTGGCACAGTCGTCTCTGCTATTGGACATGTGAAAAGCATGAACATCTACAGTCAGGTCCAGAAATATTGGGACATCGACACAATTCTAACATCTTTGGCTCTATACACCACCACAATGGAGTTGGAATGAAACAAACACAATGTGCTTTAACTGAAGACTGTCAGCTTTAATTAGAGGGTATGTATATCCAACTCAGGTGAACGGTGTAGGACTTACAGCAGTTTGCAGATGTGCCTCCCACTTGTTAAGGGACCAAAAGTAATGGGACAATTGGCTTCTCAGCTGTTCCATGGCCAGGTGTGTGATATTCCCTCATTACCCCAATTACAATGTGCAGATAAAAGGCCCAGAGTTCATTTCAAGTGTGCTATTTGCATTTGGAATCTGTTGCTGTCAACTCTCAAGATGAGATCCAAAGAGCTGTCACTATCAGTGAAGCAAACCATCATTAGGCTGAAGAAACAAAACAAACCCATCAGAGAAATAGCAAGAACATTAGGCGTGGCCAAAACAACTGTTTGGAACATTCTCAAAAAGAAGGAACGCACCGGTGAGCTCAGCAACACCAAAAGACCCGGGAGACCACGGAAAACAACTGTGGTGGATGACCGAAGAATTCTTTCCTGGTGAAGAAAACGCCCTTCGCAACAGTTGGCCAGATCAAGAACACTCTTCAGGAGGTAGGTGTATGTGTGTCAAAGTCAACAATCAAGAGAAGGGCTTCACCAGAGTGAATACAGAGGGTTCACCACAAGATGTAAACCATTGGTGAGCCTCAAAAACAGGAAGGCCAGATTAGAGTTTGCCAAACAACACCTAACAAAGCCTTCACAGTTCTGGAACAAGATTCTATGGACAGATAAGACCAAGATCAACTTGTACCAGAGTGATGGGAAGAGAAGAGTATGGAGAAGGAAAGGAACTGCTCATGATCCTAAGCATACCACCTCGTCAGTGAAGCATGGTGGTGGTAGTGTCATGGCGTGGGCATGTATGGCTGCCAATGGAACTGGTTCTCTTGTATTTATTGATGATGTGACTGCTGACAAAAGCAGCAGGATGAATTCTGAAGTGTTTCGGGCAATATTATCTGCTCACATTCAGCCAAATGCTGCAGAACTCATTGGACGGTGCTTCAGAGTGCAGATGGACAATGACTCAAAGCATACTGCAAAAGCAACCAAAGAGTTTTTGAAGGGACAGAAGTGGAATGTTATGCAATGGCCAAGTCAATCACCTGACCTGAATCCCATTGAGCATGCATTTCACTTGCTGAAGACAAAACTGAAGGGAAAATGCCCCAAGAACAAGCAGGAACTGAAGACAGTTGCAGTAGAGGCCTGGCAGAGCATCAACAGGGATGAAACCCAGTGTCTGGTGATGTCTATGCATTCCAGACTTCAGGCTGTGATTGACTGCAAAGGATTTGCAACCAAGTATTAAGAAGGGAAAGTTTGATTTATGATTAATATTCTGTCCCATTACATTCGGTCCCTTAACAAGTGGGAGGCACATCTGCAAACTGCTGTAAGTCCTACACCGTTCATCTGAGTTGGATGTACATACCCTCAAATTAAAGCTGACAGTCTGCAGTTAAAGCACATTGTGTTTGTTTCATTCCAACTCCATTGTGGTGGTGTATAGAGCCAAAGATGTTAGAATTGTGTCGATGTCCCAATATTTCTGGACCTGACTGTATAAGGGTTATTCAATAAGAGTCGAACTTGCCAACGAATTGCACCAAACGGTGAGTTTCACCATATGTGCAATTTCTTGGCAGTTTGTCTATTCAGAAAGCTGTCAATTCACCAAATATTAGTGAATTGCCAGCGAAATACGGTGCAGTTCGCCGCAAATTTGGCGATCTTTGGTGGCAGTGAAGTTGTCCCATAGAGAAGTGATAGTTAATCTATTCACAGAATGCCGAACTGCACCAAAATGTTGGCGAAATGCCCAGATTGTCGGTGGTTCGGTTCGACAGGTTTAAACAGGCGTATCCCAAAGGTTTTAATGTAAAAAAATATTAGCGTTGTTTTTATTCTTTTCATTTGCAGCAAAAAGCCTGTTTATTTATTTGTAAATTTTTTTGGGTGAAATTTTTGATTCCCAGTTTTTCAATGGCGTTTTTTTTCTGTAACATACCGTTTTATTATTTTCTATAGGACCTTTTTTATTATTTTCATGCATATTTATTGTTTTAAGCACCTTTTTTAAAACATCAGAGTTCCGTTTTTTTTACCAGTTTGGCGAAATTCAGCGACTGATTGGCCTTTTTCGGCGCCATGTTATGGCGTTCGGCAGATCGGCATTCTGCCAGGCTCCAGGCTAGCCTTGTACCATCAAGTGGCCGCTGACATGTGTAAGATATAAGGCAGCTCTGCCGGGACCTGCGGCTTCGCTCTTGTGAGATCTGTAAGGTTGTGAGATGTGTAAGATCTCGCGAGAGCTCAGCCACAGGGCCTGGCAGAGCTGTGTTATAATTTACACATGCCAGCGGCCACTCTCTGGAACCTAGTAGAAGGGTATTACTGCTTTTTGCTTGCCATCCCAGCTCTCATATACCGTGTGTAAAACGGACGCGCAGCAACGTTGCGCCCAGAAATCAGTGTGCGGACTGTTTTTTCACGCGATTCAGCCAATCAGAATTAAGAACCACAATTGTCTCATGTTAAGAAATTGCGCCTGTCAAAGTCATTATGCGCATATATGCTGCAGCAATAATACATGCACACACAACTTCTCCATTTTATTGGTTTGTTATGTGTAGAATGTGTAACTATACTTTGCTGCGTATTTTTTTTTGGGCTGGCGTATTTGGTTTCGGCCAGGTTGATAGAATTTGCCGTTAACACCAGCTTTTAGGAGTTGCTAAAATTATGCGCGCAAAGGCTGTGCGTTATAAACTGCGCATAGATTGTAATACCATCCTCGTACCAGCGCACAAACGCATTTGCGCTCACAATGTTAAGTCTAGGACGCGCAAAGTACAGTAAGCTCGCGCAGCGACCGCCCAGGTTCACCCGCGGTAGACGTATACGCGCGTTTGTTGCGCTGACATTGTAATACGACGTTCAGCGCAAAGGGTTTTGCCCTTCGTGTTAATGCGTTTTTACGCGGGCGCAAACGTATGCGCGAAGATTGTAATAGGGCCCTGTATGTATAACACAAAAATAGTGAAGCCCATGGATAACATCTAGCAAGGCTTAAGTACATGCAAAACTAATAATATTGAAAGTCCCTGTATGAGAATACATTTTAAAAAATTACACTAAAATAACAAGATTAGCAGAAAAAAATGTCCTATGTTTGCTGCCCTCAAATCTAGAATTACTGTAGTAATGGCCTAAGAGCATGCATTGAGCTCAGCCATTACTAATTTCGACTTTAGGTCAATGCCTTATAACTGTTATTCACTCCTAATGCTAAAGCAAATTTCCTTATTCTGGCTGAACTAGGTATAAGGAGAACAAGGGCTGTTAGCGACTTCCTTATATTAAACAAGTGGTTATGTTAGCGATTAACTCATAGAAACATGTCGGCAGATAAGAACCTTTCGGCCCATCTAGTCTGCCCAATTACATGGATACTTTACCTGGATTTATCTTTTGTTTAGGATAGCCTTATGCCTATCCCATGCCTGCTTAAATTCAATTACTGTTTTGGCCTCTACCACTTCAACTGGAAGGCTGTTCCATGTATCCACCACCCTCTCAGTAAAATAATGCTTCCTGATGTACCTTTGCCCCTCTAATCTAAGACTATGTCCTCTTGTTTTGCTACTTTGTTTCCTTTTAAATATACTCCCTTCCTCTACCTTGTGGATTCCCTTTACGTATTTAAATGTAAGGAAGACTTAAGTAATAGCCAAATAGACTCCATGGAGATGAGTGCAACATTCAAGTGAGACCATGAGCACTTGATCCGATAGGGTCAGTGGAAGGACACTGGCAATCTTTGTTCTTCGTGTCCTTAATGGGATACTTTAGTGTCAAAACAGAATGGGGAATGGAGGATATTAACCTCCTCTGTACTCCTCCATCCTGTTTTAACCCTGTAGGTAGTTTTAAAACTTACCTTTATTCCAGTGGTGGGCTGCTTCTGCAATCCACAAGATGTGACCTGCTGCCAGCTTCCACATGCACGCCGAGTCGCCGACACGACCCTGAAAGACCAGCTGCAACTCACATCACCAGCAGAAAGGACTGGGCATTCTGTCCACTCCAAACGAGCATTTTTAAAGTATCTATAGATCTATAGATCTATTTATCTGTGAATCTACTGTATCACCTGCACTGTTAGGAAAAAATGCGTAACTGTAAACAACACTAGCAATGAACTATGTAATTACAGGTCAATTAGCGCTGGTTTCAGATTTTTCATTCCAGGGGAATACAGCAAATTAATATATTATTAATGCAAGCTTTCGTATTTTATCATGTGAGCGGTGCGCTAATGTTCCCAGCGGCTCACGGAATAGCAAAAATGCAGGTTATTTATTAACCATGCCTGTTATTTATCATAACTATTTGTTTCCAAAGAGTCAAGAACATCTGCTTGAAAACAGCTCAGCAAGCTTCCACACTAGACAACACAATCCACGGCCTTATACGGCACCATATATTATTTATAAATACGTTTACGTCTATGATACAGATAAATCGAGTTATGAAAGAGAGAGGTGATCAATCACTTTCTTGTCTACCTATGTGTCTATCTGCCTTTCATTCTATCTAGAGATATCTATAAAAACAGTGAAACATTTTCTGCATAATTTAATAGCATTTGGGTGTTTATGGAGAATTAGGAATGTGTGCAGGGGGAGGAGAATATTTTCACAGGAAATTCCAAACCCAACTCTTTTATTTGCTCTCTCATGAAGTCGCCCACTTGAGCTAGGTAACTAATATTTATGTTTGCCCACTCCGAAGGCAGAGAGACTTATAACTAAACGCAAGGACAGAGGAAGCTCTGTGAGGCAGATAAACGCCTTTGTTTGCACATATACTATTTAATCTCCTGTTAGAATAGAACAGAATGCTAGGGCAGCTCAGGTATGATACAAAAATAAAAAATACACCCTTTTGTATCTAGGAGAATAGTCTGATCAGATCGCTGTGCTACTCTGGAGCTTGGTAGTAATCCAATTAATTGTATGACAGGTATGACACCATGGTCGGAAAGCTATGATACGTGATCTTGGTTCATTCTATGACCTCTGTCCCATCTGACTCAGAGTTCTTCTGGGGTTCTTGTCACATCAGACACCTGAGTTCCTTCAGGATTTCCGTACAGTTCCTTTCAAAGTTGGCTCCTACAGAGTTCCGGTCAAATGTGGCTTTAGAGTTCCTTGCAAGGCAACATCATTATAATCCCATATACAAAATGGAAAAAATCTGGTAGCGCTGATAAATGTCCTGGTGGAAATTGCTGAAACACGCTTGGATGGTCCTTGTCATGCAACCATCAAAAGGAAGACAACGAAATGGAAGTGGCGTAGCTATCACAATGTTCCTTTTAAAGGGTGAGGGTCACAGTTTCCAATAGTATATTCGGGCTTTCTTCTCTATACAACCTCAAATGAAGCAAAGAAATGTATCATAGTGCAACCCATATGACCATACTGGTATATGCATAAAAAGGAAGCACTCACTTGATGTAGAACCCTCCTAGTTCATGGTGAAAAACCTTTAGGGTAGCTGACCGGCCACCCAGATGCCCATCCGATCTTGAAATCCTTTGATACCTTAAATATAAAAGGCAAGGACCATAGCACAGACCATAGTAATGTAGATGAGAATAAATATACAAAGTATACTCACAAAGTGTAGGACCTAGCCTAGGTCCGTAGGAAATGTGCCCAGAAGTTGTTTATCAGGTACAACATTCGAAAAAACCTTATCCAACCTTATTTGTTTTATTAAAGTTTTTACTACTACTGCTGGAGTCTTTTTGTTGGATAAGGTTTTTTCGAAAGTTGTACCTGATAAACAACTTCTGGGCACATTTCCTACGGACCTAGGCTAGGTCCTTGCCTTTTAAATTTAAGGTATCAAAGAAGGACCTAGGCTAGGTCCTTGCCTTTTATATTTAAGGTATCAAAGAATTTCAAGATCGGATGGGCATCTGGGTGGCCGGTCAACTACCCTAAAGGTTTTTCACCTTGAACCAGGGGGGGTTCTACATCATGTGAGTGCTACCTTTTAATGCATATAGCAGTATGGTCATATGGGTTGCACTATGATACATTTCTTTGCTTCATCTGAGGTTGTATAAAGAAGAAAGCCCGAATATACTATTGGAATCATTATAATCCCGTCAAGCTTTACCTTAAAGTCACATTTCAGATTGACCTACCGAGGGGCTATTGATCCTACAAAGAGTGAAGAGTTTCTGTCCTCATTTGTTCATTTTGGGTAACAATACGAACTCTTTCCAGATTTCTCTTAATCATCTCTCTTCTTAAGGTCTCCATTTCATGACAGGGCCATGATTTGTCCATTCAGTAGCCATGGTCCAACTTTTTTCACGATCTTCAAATATATACTCAAGCGTGTCGTGAATCAAAGGTCAGATAACCAATCGCTTTATATGGTCTAAAGCCAGACTGTTTAATCCAACATCCCTGCTAACCATTCGACATAATCTTGTTTTTCCCTTAATGTCAAAAATATAACCTAGTCCTTACTACATACATGCACTTTGGAAAATAATATCTTTGGCTTCTGAATGATAAATCCAAACCAAGGAAAAAGGATGAAAATCCAGGAACTGTGGCATCAATATGAATTTTATTCCATTGTGCAGAGAGACAAGACCAGGTAACAGCCACTTCAATGGACGCATTACACTCTATACATTTTAAATACAAGTATGTTCAGCATCTACATAACATGGATTGATATTTTCAAAGCTGCGCAACGCACAGGAACAGTGAAAAATTGCATTTCCACAACTCCAGCCCTTCAGCTGAAGGACTACTGAATATTGTGAATTCAGCAGTATCATAAATTAAGCAAATAAAATATCATATAAAGTTTGTGGCCCGGGCAACTTGACATGGTTTACATAATACATATACACTATATTGCCAAAAGTATTCGCTCACTCATCCAAATAATGAGAATCAGGTGTTCCAATCACTTCCAAGGCCACAGGTATATAAAATCAAGCACCTAGGCATGCAGACTGTTTTTACAAACATTTGTGAAAGAATGGTTCGCTCTCAGGAGCTCAATGAATTCCAGCGTGGAACTGTGATAGGATGCCACCTGTGCAACAAATCCAGTCGTGAAATTTCCTTGCTCTTAAATATTCCACAGTCAACTGTCAGCTGTATTATAAGAACGTGGAAGTGTTTGGCAACGACAGCAACTCAGCCACGAAGTGGTAGGCCACGTAAACTGACGGAGCGGGGTCAGCGGATGCTGAGTCGCATAGTGAGAAGAGGTCACCAACTTTCTGCAGAGTCAATCGCTACAGACCTCCAAACTTCATGTGGCCTTCAGATTAGCTCAAGAACAGTGCGCAGAGAGCTTCATGGAATGGGATTCCATGGCCAAGCAGCTGCATCCAAGCCATACATCACCAAGTGCAATGCAAAGCGTCAGATGCAGTGGTGTAAAGCATGCCGCCACTGGACTCTAGAGCAGTGGAGACGCGTTCTCTGGAGTGACGAATTGCACTTCTCCATCTGGCAATCTGATGGACGAGTCTGGGTTTGGCGGTTGCCAGAAGAACGGTACTTGTCTGACTGCATTGTGCCAAGTGTAAAGTTTGGTGGACGGGGGTTTATGGTGTGGGGTTGTTTTTCAGGAGCTGGGCTTGGCCCCTTAGTTCCAGTGAAAGGAACTCTGAATGCTTCAGCATACCAAGCCATTTTGGACAATTCCATGCTCCCAACTTTGTGGGAACAGTTTGGAGCTGGTCCCTTCCTCTACCAACATGACTGTGCACCAGTGCACAAAGCAAGGTCCATAAAGACATGGATGACAGAGTCTGGTGTGGATGAACTTGACTGGCCTGCACAGAGTCCTGACCTCAACCCGTTAGAACACCTTTGGGATGAATCAGAGCGGAGACTGAGATAGCCAGGCCTTCTCGTCCAACATCAGTGTGTGACCTCACAAATGCGCTTCTGGAAGAATGGTCAAAAATTCCCATAAACACACTCCTAAACCTTGTGGACAGCCTTCCCAGAAGAGTTGAAGCTGTTATAGCTGCAAAGGGTGGGCCAACTTCATATAGAACCATGTGGATTAGGAATGGGATGTCACTTAAATTCATATGCGAGTCAAGGCAGGTGAGAGAATACTTTTGGCAATATAGTTAGTGTATATATATATATATATATGTAAAACAGACCTGCCAAGTCACACGGTCTGGCTGGTTTTACCTCAGGCCTCCTGATCACTCAACATCTGTATAGGCATCCCTAGGTATACATACCACGAGTGGCTGTGTAATGGTCATCACAATGCTTAAATGGTTAAAATCATGGCTTTTGAAGCCCATACATGAGCAATGCATGTGGAGCTCATCTATGAGCAGCCCTGATTGGATGCTCGGGAGGGCAGCTAGTCATCCTACTGCTCATACACTTATGTGACGCGCCCTTGAAGGGGCATGACCTTGACGGTGCTGACATAAATCGCACCATGTCATGCCCCTTGCTCATGATCTGAGATAAAATACTGGTACTTATAAATAACGGAAAAATGAGTTCAATTTCAAGATATTTCAATATTCATTACTGTGTTTATTTGTTTTCAAGCGGATATCGGTTGCATTTCTGTGTTTTTAAGGGAGTCAAGGCTACCCTCAGGGAAGGTTGAATGGGCACAGGCCTGGGCCTAGGCCTCTGGCTCTCTTAATGACCAAAGCTACCACAGAACACTCTGTGTTTTTCATTTTTTTTTTCCGTTTGAATCCCCACAGGCCAAGTTGACCCCGATTCTATCATTTAATACCACTGTGGGACACTGTCTGCCTCGGTGTGATGAGAGGCGCAGTCCAAAAACAGCCAGAGGTGTTCTGGTTATTCAGGACTGATTTAAAGTACAGAAAAGGACCACCACGATAGACCTCCTAATTTCATTTTCATTCTGCATTTTTATATAATTAGTGAACATCTGCTTTAAGACGCATACACAAAAACACATGTGCCCGCGCTAAAACATATGCATTTTGCATGATGGGAGTCCTGCGCTGAATATCAATACCCACCTCCCAGAAGTGGCCAATTCATTTTTAAGTCTCCTTTTATTACACTCATTTATAGCAGATTTACTCAAGTGCGCACCTCTGACATACGCAGTGTAATTCTATGGAAACCCCTTCTTTTCTTTCTTCAAGCGCTCGAACAATCTCCATAGAAAACCTAATTGCTCCTACAAAACATCTCAGCAAACTTCCTGCTTAATTTAGAAGGACCTTGGAAATTCTTTACCATATGGTGCTTGTGGTGCCGGCAGAGGATGGTGCTGGAATTTTAAATACTTTCACTCCTAAAATAAGAGGACCTGCTGGATAGAGAATAAAAAAAGATCAGCATTTCCATCTGGTGTTCAATAAGTGACGAAAATATATTAATCAAAAATACCAACAACCATGTGCAGTACTGGAGACCGTATCTCCAGAAGGATATAGACATCTTAGAGAGAGTTCAGAGAAGGGCTACTAAAATGGTGCACGGCTTGAAGGAGAAAAGTTACCAGGAAAGGCTTAATGATCTTAACATGTACAGCTTGGAAAAAAGACGAGACAGAGGAGATATGATAGAAACATTTAAATACGTAAAGGGAATCCACAAGGTAGAGGAAGGGAGTATATTTAAAAGGAAACAAAGTAGCAAAACAAGAGGACATAGTCTCAGATTAGAGGGGCAAAGGTTTAAAAGTAACATCAGGAAGCATTATTTTACTGAGAGGGTGGTGGATACATGGAACAGTCTTCCAGTTGAAGTGGTAGAGGCCGAAACAGTAATTGAATTTAAGCAAGCATGGGATAGGCATAAGGCTATCCTAAACAAAAGATAAATCCAGGTAAAGTATCCATGTAATTGGGCAGACTAGATGGGCCGAAAGGTTCTTATCTGCCAACATTTCCTATGTTTCTATGTTACCAACAACCATGTCCTTATTCACTTTTTTAACCGAAACATCTGGGGTCCAATTCCATTCGTGATGTTAAAAGTGAGAAGCATCATTTGGACGATGAGACTCTAGTGGACTCTTTCCTTTTTTTTTTTGTTATACCCGTTATGCCAGATCATGCTATGGGCCACCCCTTTTTTGGTGTCCTGGGGCTGCCTCTCAATGTGCCATTGTGGCGGCCACCATGCCTCTGCCCGCCATACCTGGCCCTCGAGCACCCTGGCCTTGTGACCTGCACACTCCCATGATCTCCTACGGGAGTGAGCCTGAAATGTCACACAATGGGCCTTTGCCATCTTTTTCACCCCCACCCCCTTTTTTTTGGTCCTGATGTACTTTTTGGTGTGTGCTCCCCCTTTATGTTTCGGATGTCTTCTTAGTTGACCCTACCACATTTTTTCCCCTGTACTTTTGATGTGCTTTTTGAGACTTGGCCCTGCGCGGCCGTCATACTGTCATTCTGTTTCTTGACATATTTTCACAATAAAAATTGTCAATATAAAAGAAAATAAAAAATAGCTTGAGTCTTGATACTTGTGAGCTGCAGGGCGAAAAGTACAGAGGTGCTGCACACTGCCGCTGATGTCAGCTCCATGAGTCCATAGAGTTCCATGTACCCAGGCTCAACTCCACTCCAACTCTGCACAGGGGTCAAACTGGGACGATGGGAGGATTTGAGGAAGAACACTCGGAACTATTTGTTTTCAGCATTCAGCTGCCCACGGAGAAAGGAAGCGGTGGATCGCGACGCTCTCTGCACTGAAGGATCTGAGCGGAATAATGGAATTTCTATTTGGAAATACACAGTCACTTAACACCAGGGTTTAAAGGTCGTTGTTCATTGCTGAATATTGGCTGATGCAAATGAAGAACGAGCAAGGGGAAATAGCACATTCTTCATCTGCTACCTGCATATTAATGTCTGCAATATAAAATACAGGAGCTGTTCGTCTATATAGCAAGGGACGAAAAGCTGGAGACGCAAACACAGATTGTGTCTTGATTGGAATAAGATTAATTTAACTTCATCCATCTTCTAGAGCTGCTATATTGTTCATCTCGAGAATTTCGCGTAACAACCTTGGAATCGGGCCCCAGGTTTTTTCCATTGTTAGCAATTGTCATACTTTTGATGTTATTGCTTCTTTTAAGATAATCTCTTATATACACAAACACTGCCCTTCTGAGGCTGCAAACTGAGACTTTACCTCTTAGATGAGGAGACATTTCTTGATCTACAAGTCCCTCTAAAAATCTGGCTCAGTGCCATGGACTAGCTAAGCATGGTATGGTTCCTGTGCCATGCACTAGCTAAGCATGGTACGGATATAGTGCCATGAGCTGGCTAAGAGTGGCATGGATATTGTGCCATGGACTGGCTAGGCATGGTATTGATACAGTGTCATGAGCTTGCTAAGTAAAGCATGGATATTGTGCCATGAGCTGGCTAAGCACGGTACAGACATAGTGCCATGGAGTGCCCAGGTGTGGCATGGTACATTGCCTTGAGCTCTTCAAGCATGGTATGGATATAGTGGCATGGGTTGGCTAAGCATATTATGGGTAACGTGCCATGAGCTGACTAAGCGTGTTACAGATATAGTGTCATGGGCTGGCTAAGTGTGGTATGGATAAGGTGCCATGAGCTCCCCAATTTTGGTATGGATACAATACCAAGAGCTGGATAGGCACGGTATTAATATAGTGCCATTAGCTGGCTAAGCATGATATGGATACAGTGCCATGAACTGGCTAAGCATGGTATGGATACAGTGCCATGAGTTGGCTAAGCATGGTATGGATACAGTGCCATTAGCTGGCTAAGCATGGTATGGATACAGTGCCATGAACTGGCTAAGCATGGTATGGATACAGTGCTATGAACTGGCTAAGCATGGTATGCCATGAGCTGTCTGAGCGTGGTTCAGCTACCAGCTCTTCCACAGCTGAATGAGTAAAGACTTGCCAAGTGAAAATCTTATCATACGGTGGGATAGCCAAATGACAGATATTTTTGATGAAAATTTCCATTTTGTCAGATGAATTTTTCCAGCTGTACAAATTCACTATTTAGTAAATATTTCCCCTGGCACCTCCTGAAGACGTCAAATTAGCCTATTTTGTAATCAGCTAATTTATTTCCTGGCCGAGTACCCGAAGCATTGCGTATTTGGGCAAATGTACTTAGAAAGTGGATTTCTCACATTGGCCAACCAGCAGGGTGTGCCCTCTCCCCTTTCCTTAGATAATGGAAAATTCAATTTACTTTCCAAAATTCCAGTGCCACACACTCCAATTATATAAAGCTCCAAGTGTTCTCTTAAACATCGCCTCATTGACGTTTATGTAATAAGTGGAACAAGGTATTACTTGCGACACAAAAGAATTGTTTCGGACACTTGAAATAATTACAAAATTAAGTATGTCTCCAAAAGAACAGGTTTTTATTTTTTAATGCTTAGGATTTAGGCCGGCGTCAGACGAACGCAGTGATCACATCCGTGTCGCCGCACAATTTAACGTCCGTTGTAGCATAGAATCATGATCAATAGAGACCCACAAACGAAGTACGTGCACACCGAACTGCGCACGCACAACGAACGTTGGAAACGGACGCAAGTTAGGCAAGAACTTAAAACCGCTAAGTCGAATGCCCAGAGTGCGCCACGTTCGCGTAGCGGCCTGTGTGCGTTATGCTGCCACTTCAGATACAGCGCATTTGCGACGTCCATCACGTTGACGCTCAGAGGTTTTTATGGTATGGCTGACTGTATCTTAATTATAATTAATTTTGTTTCCCATATTTCCCTTTTCTTTTTTACATCCATTAAAAAAACACGGACCGTGTGGTGTCTACAGTATCTTCCGTCAGTACGTCCGTCCATTATGCACGTACGCAGAGTGCGCTCAGGCTGCCTTCATCTGACATTAGCCTTAACCTGTGCTTTTTAAAAACAGAGACATGTTTTTTTCTGTAGGGTGGAAAATGTACGACATAAATGATCGTATTTGCTCACATTTTCCCAATTATAGTATCTGAGCTGATATTAATGTTTGGGAACTTAGGGCTCTTATGATATAATGAGGCAATTTGTTGCCATCATTAACCTCCCTGGCGGTATTCCCGAGTGTGGCTCGAGGTTAAATTTCAGTGCCGAAAACGGTAACCCCAAACCACACTTGGGCTGGTACATACCTGTCACTGCGTTCCCTCGATGTCCTCCCACAGTCACCCGATCGCGGCGTCCTGCTTCCAGGTCCCCGAAAGCCGGAAGCAGGAAGCTACGATCAGACGGAGGTGACTGCGGGAGGACATTGAGGGATCGCAGGGACAGGTATGTACCAGCCCAAGTGTAGCTCGGGGTTACCGTTTTCGGCGCTGAAATTTAACCCCAAGCCACACTCGGGAAAACCGCCAAGGAGGTTAACAAGAAGTAAAACATTTATGATTTGTTCCAAATTAGTTCGTGGTCAAGTCCCAAAAATATTAGGGCTCTATTACATTCTCCGCGCAGCGCAACTTTTTTTGCGCGTAGCAGTAAGCGTTAACGCGCGTAAATTACTGCAGGTATTATGATTCGAGCGCATTTTTTCATCCGTCCAAAAATGAGGCACGTAAAAAAGACGTGCAAAAACACGCGCGCATTAACGCTGCGCGCAGAAATCAGTGGGCAGACTGTTTTTTTCACGCGATTCAGCCAATCTGAATAAAGAACCACAATTGTCTCCCGTTCAGTTTTTGCACCTGCCAAAATCAATCGGAGTATATATGCTGCAGCAATAAAAATACACGTACAACCTCTCTATTTTATTGTTTGGGTATGTGTAGAATGTGTAACTATACTTTGCTGTATTTATTTTTTTCGTGCTGGTGTTTTTCGTTTCCGCCAGAACGTTCAGATTTGCCGTTACCACCAGCTTTTAAAAGACGTTAAAATTATGCGGGCAAACGCCGTTCGTAAAAATTTGCGCATCGATTGTAATACCATCCGCGTACCAGCGCACAAACACATTTGCGCTCACAATGTTAAGTATAGGATGCGCGCACGAACTTGCGCTCGCGCAGGGTTCACGCATGGTCACTCGCGTTAAACGTTAACGCGCATCGTTTGTGTGAACGTCGTAATACGATGTTCAGCGCGAAGGGTTTTGACCCTCGCGTTAATGTGTTTTTGCACACGCGTACATTTTTGTGCGAAGAATGTACTAGAGCCCTTAGTGTGGGAACTCCCCAAGATTTCTGTTCCCTATTTAGCAATGATCATCACGAATTTAACACAAACACACTCAAATTTAATACATTTTGGGATTTTAGCAGAAATATATTATAAATCATATATAAATTGTAGCTTAACATGAAAACTTTTGTTTAAACACCTGAATTCAGGCTTTATAGTGTGTGGGACCAACAGGAACTCAGTTCCCTCTTTAAAAATAGTGAAGGAACTGCGTTCCTGCATTGACTAGACCTCTGAAACTAGTCCCTTTTATCCTGATCCCAAAAATTGGCTTCCATGGTAGGGTTTCCAGATCGTCCATGTTTTCCTGGACACATATGATTTATTCATGCTGAAGGGAAGTGCCTGATAAATGCCACCCTGCAGCATGTGGAATCAAAAGGGAATCCCAGGTGACCTGCCTTACCTTCCTTCCTGTAACCTATGAATTATACATGTTGCAGAGCAGCACGTTTCCCTGTGCTCACGCTGCATGAAATAGTTATATGTATCCAGGAAAACATGGCCGACCTGCCAACTCTATTCCATGGTGGTGGCTGGAGACACATTTGGTGCGTCCTCCCTATGTTGCTTGGCAGTCAATATATCCAAAGCACCACAGTATGATTCTCAGTCAAGAAAACCGGTTTCCAGGTGCTAAACCTTTTAAGTAGCTGTTAGCATGCCGGACACCTGTGAGAAGAGCCTCCTGGAATGAGACCAGATTCTTCAAGGTCAAGATATGCCTCTGGAAGTCGAAAATCATTTTGAAGGAAGGATTGTTTCCTGGAAATATTAACTCTCGGTGGAACCAGAGACACATACAATGTAACAACATGAAAGAAGGCAAGTAGGTAGTCTAGTGCTTCATGCATGATGCTGTGTATAAAAGAAAACATGAAACCCTCCTCTGTTTAGGCCGTGATTTCAACATCTGAAGTCATGATATTTATTTATTTATAATCAGGGTTATTCAAAGAGCTCCGAATTGCTGGCGAACAGTGAAATTCAGCGTACGGTTACCTTTCCTGGCCTTTCGGCTATTCAGAGAGCAGGCAGTTCGCCGAATCCTGGCGAATTGCCTGCACATACGGTGCCTGTTCGAGGGCAGTGAAATCCCCATAGAGAAGCAATGCTTCGTCTATTCAGAGAACAAAAACCAGCAGTGAAAAGTTGCCGAATTGCCCTGCTGTTCGGTGGTTTCATTCGACAGGTTTATTCAGGAGAATCCCATAGGCTTCAATGTTAAAAATATTCCCGTTTTAATTCAATATCTAATAAACTGTTGATTATAATATTCTGCAGTAAAAAGTCTTTTTATTTATAGATTTTTTTTAGGACCTTTTAGGCATTTTTTGGGATTTTTTTGCAAACTTTCTTTTCCATTTTTTTTAAAATAGTTTTTTCTTTTTTCTGTAACAGACCTTTTTATTATCATTCATTGGATTTTATATGTGAATTTCAGACATTTTCGTCTTGTAGTTTCTTTGCAAACGGCGTTTCACTTTTCAAACATTCAAGCGTACGGTTTTTTTTTTTTCCACTCATTCGTCTGCGTTGTCAGGTTTTTCCAGCGGCTGCTCTGCGCTGTGATCGGCTCCTGCTCGGGTTTCTCCGGCGTGTTCGGCGGGGTTAATCCAGATGTTTTTGCAGGTTTTGGTGCGCCTTCGCCGGGTTTTGCGGTGAGTGTTCGTCGGGTTTGCGGCAGTTTTTCCCTGCACTATGACGTCCCTGTGGTGCTTGCTGAATACACCGCAGGGTCACCGAATCGCACCGAATTGAAGAGAATGAAAAGTCACCGAACGTGCGGTGACTTTTCGATTCTCTTTGAATAACCCTGAAAGTATTGTACCAGGAAGGATACATTGAGATTTCTCTCGTTTAAAGTATGTCCTGGGTTCAAGAACATTGAATTGTTACAGTTGTTACAGAAATACAAAGTAATAAAAGCAAGATATTAAAAAAACAACACAAATATACAGATTAACAGAAAATAAATGTGTAGGAAATATATATATATATAGTATCTTACATATAAATAAAATAAGAAAACACTTCTTACAGTGATCCTGATCTCTATATCCAGTTTCTGCGCACTAGTCCCTTGCTATTAGCTGGCATGCATTAGGAAGGATACACAGTCAGAAGGGTGGGCTCCCTGTTTTAAGTAGGATATCCACCCTTTTGGTAAGAGGACACCCTTACTGAATGCTTCTCTGCTGCCAATCTGAGTCATACCATCCTCCCAGTCTCTGGAGACTCACTTAATGGAGTAGACATGCTGTAAATTACTGAAATGTTTAACCCCCTCCTGTACAAAGTGTATGCAGCTGGGAAGAAAGTTTACTCTTCTTTTTCACATGCATGAACTGCGTAGACATTGATCTTCGATCATTTTAGGTTAAAAAAAAAAATGCATTTTTCGATGTAACTTCAAATTCCATACCATAATTTTATCATCATTATAGTTTACTTCTAGAGGGTCCACAGAGCCATAAAGAGGCACAGCTCAATACACCGACACATGGACAGCAGCACAATAAATACATGTGAGCAAGACAAAGCTGATACAGAAAAGATTCTGGAACTTGTTCCCTAGAGAGCTTAAAACCTATAAAACCTGTGGAGACATGGGTTAGATCCCGGCAAGAGCACCTCTCCAGTAAGTGTCCTTGGGCAAGACACCTAACGGTACATACTCGCCACCCAGGACATACTTGAAAACGAGAGAAATCTCAATGTATCCTTCCTGGTAAAATCCTTTCTCAAAAAAAAGCCAATAAGGGAAAACTGTGCAAAAAGATGGAGAGAAAAGTTGCGAGGTCTTCTGTTTCAATATATTGATAATCTTGAGTGCTGTGTTACCTGCCATCATGTTATCTTTACATGGCATGGACGTATCAAAGCATATCAGATACAATAAGATAGAAAAAGAACATGCAAATAGTTCTGGAAAATGTTCCATAATAGAACATTTAGGGCTATATTACAATCTTCGTGCAAAAATGCTCACGCAACGCTTGCGCGCGCAAATCACCGCTGGAATTACAATCCTCGCGCGGCTTTTCATCCGGCGATCAACAACGCACGCAAACAGGACGCGCCCAACTGCTCGCGCAGTACAGTCGCGAGCAAAAATCAGTGTGCGCACTGTTTTTGTCTCGCGATTCAGCCAATCAGAATTAAGAGCCACAATTATCTCACGTTAAGAAATTGCGCCTGCCACAGTCAGAGCATATATGCTGCAGCAATAATAAATGCACACACAACTTCTCCATTTTATTGTTTGGGTATGAGTAGAGTGTGTAACTATACTTTGCTGCATTATTTTGTTTTGGGCTGGTGTATTTGGATTCGGCCAGGTTGTTCAGATTTGCCATTAACACCAGCTTTTAGGAGTTTTTGAGCGAAATTTGAGCGAAAAATCCAAACCGGTGGAGCTCAAAGGATGCTGAACGTTGGATAAATATTCAAAGTCAGCTTTAATTGCAATGTTCCCCCAAATCACCGCTTAGTAAATAAACCCCACTGGGTTCATTCAGTTTTCAGGGGTTAATGTAACATGTAACATACAGATCATTGTTCTTCATCATCGCCATGCAAGACGTGTTGTTCATTACTACCCTCTAGCCCTGGTATGGAGTGCTTGTTTTGCCCCTTCACATTTGATTTACTGAGCTGGATTATAGGTGTCAGATTATACAAAGACGAGTAGGCGTTCCTGGCTCCTCTCCAGGGTTGTGATTAGATAGCAACAACTAGAGGTTATGCAGGCCTAGGCAGAATAGTTTTCTTCTTTTCCTAATAAACACACATTTATTTAAATATTGACACGGAGACTCTGTATCTGACAACCCATAAGATGAGCGCATACCCTGCAATTATATTTTCACCTGCCTGTCAAGTAAAAAAAAGTTTTTATACGCCATCAACTTAATGCACTATTTAGAAAATACTACTTAATTTTTGTATTATTTTTTCAGATTTTTTTTCATTATCCTTAGCTTTGTTCATCACTTTGAACCCTGTGAAGCACCACTGGACCAGCATTTAATTTTTTTCCACAATGCATTCAAATAGCAGCATTCTTCAAACATGGACATTAACCACTACTGAATATATTGTGGCCATCTTTTGTTCATCACATTTAAATACTATTTGAGGCACCCCTTGTCCTTGGCCTCTCCCCTTCAGGTTTTTTACTTCCCTAATTCCTAACTTTGATACCTCACCCTGGCGCCTTAAATCAGTGGATGGTTTTCATTGGCTGTACTTTTCCCATGACCTTCTCCCGTACCCTTAGTTACAGGCCAAACACTCTTTTGGATATACCTTCCTCTCCCCTTTCCTGCAGCTCCAGTCCTGTCTATCTGTCACGTTCCCACATTTCAGCCAGGCCCCCTGCTGGTGAGAGGATCCGGGCCAGTTGTTGAAGTATTCTGGGCTAGCCAGTCCAGGCTCTCCGCTCCTGGATTCCCTGTGGCTGATCTCGCCTGTAGTCACACGACCTGCCCTCTTCCCATACATATGGCCAGCAGTGCGTCAGCTCCCTGCTCCTGGATGGGTCATTATTTACTGAGTGTTTGCTATAGAGTTATCTGTTCTGTTACCCTGTGAATGATCTTGGTCTGATATAGAACTACTCTTTTGGATTATCCCTGTCTGCTATTCTCTCTTTTTCTGTGTATGATTTAGGACTGGTTTTGACGATTCTCTTGTCTGCTCCCTGTATTACTGATATTCCTGTGTACTGACCTCTGCTTGTCTGACCTGCTCTCTTTGCTGTTGATCCTTGGCATACGGATGACACTCTACCCTTGCGTTTAGACCCACTTTGCTATTCCTGACTATTCTATTATATGTTCTTTGCATCCTGTTTTCTTGTCTCTCTCTCTCTGTATTTACCCATCCAGCATGATATATTCATTCAGTGATAGAGGCCAGCATAAGGACCTCATCCTTGTTCAGGGTTCTGTGTTGCTGTTGGGCATATTGTCTTGTTGTCTTTTGTTAACCCCTGTTGTATTCATGTTATTTATTCCTTGCCATGTATTGTGTATAGAATTAGAAGACACTATAAGGACCTTACCCCAGTGCAGGGTACTTTCCTCTTGTGTGTGTATTGTGCTACTCCAATTCTGTCATTCGTGTCCAGTATCTGTGTTATACTCTGTGTGCTGTGTTCTGTATCAATGCAGCCAGTATCAAACCTGCCAAAAAGGCTTTACAACACCCAGTGTAAAGGGCCCACCATGGCTTCTGCCAGGTGCCCCGAGACACTATCCCAGGGCTCTTTTTCAGGGGGTACTCGCCAGTACTCAGTACCGGCACCTCACCACTCAGTACCGGAACCTCACCACCAGCCCGAACTAACAGGAGAGAGCATGATGCTCCTCCCTCCTCCTGCAGTGGCAGGCAGAGAATCGGAAGCACTCTCCAGCTCATATTGCTCCTGAACGTTTTCGATTGTCAGGAGTGTACGTAGGGACTGATAACCCCCCTCTTCTCCCAGTAAGTGACAATGGAGGGCTGGTTAAATAAAATCTCCCCTCTGTTTCTTCAGTGCCCCAGCTCTGGCAGATGTATGTAAACATGCTGCACCCCCTCTCTCTGCAGCCGCTGAAACTTTGAACAGCATGGGGAGGGGGGGTGCAGCATATTTACACACATCTGCCAGAGCTGCGGATTGTCAGGCAAGCGGTGTGATCAGAGGAGCTGGCACTGTAAGGCGGTAAAGATGGCTGCCTAAGAGTGCAAGACCAGGAGGGGGCTGCAAAAAAAAATGTAATCCCTGGTCCCTTGCCTTGACAGGGATCCAAATTTTTAAACTATCTGCCTGGCACTGTGTCCCTGCTGCTCCTCCTCTAAGATGCAGCCAGTGCCCAGCGAGCTGCATTGTATCTGCCAGGACAGAGAACAGACTCCCTCGCGGTGCTGTATACGGAAGCCTGTGCTCTCTCTCTCTCCTCCTGGTCCTTTCCTCCTTGCTGGTGCCTGGCCCTCTCTGATGATGTCAAGAGGAGGGCATGCCAAAAGAGGTCTACACTGCCGCCTTACCCCCAGCCTCCCCAGCAGTTCCAGACAGTGTGAGGTGCATCCTGGAAGGTGAGAAGGTGGAAATTTAAGTCCTGGCTGCAGTGCTCTGCAGGGACTCAGTAACAGACAGGCCTCAGAACAAACAAAAAAAACTGCTGCTGCTTCCAAATACACTTCAAAACAGCATTTAAAAATATAAGCTCTGGCAACACAGGTATGTTCACCTGGTGAGTTTCATTGCTGTGGTGCTCACAAATGCTAGGGGATTATCCACTCAGTGCCAGCGTTGCAAAAAAAAAAAGAACAGCTAACTGCACTGCAATACAGACTTTTCTTGCAACGGAGGCACTTAGTGGATAACCCCCATAGGGTTACAACAATAGTTGTAAAGGAACACAGTATTAAAAAATATGGTTCCCTTTTATAGTGTCTTCCTTGAAGTGATCTACAACTATTGTTTATTAGGACATGAAAATAGTCATAATAATCAGTTTTTTCCTAGGCGTGAGAGTACCCCAACTATTTTTCCAGAAAAAAAGCACTGCACTACCCAAATATAATATGCTGCATTTGTCTGCTGTATTCAGTACTCTGTCTTTGTTTGAGCGGTATTGTATAGTCCCTGAGCCTGACACTCGGCCTCTCTCGTTAATTTACCAACTTTTTCTGACCCGCCTTCCTCCAGTGAATTTGAGATTTAAAGTTAATTGGGAAAGGGACTTGGGCAGACCGATCATGGACGACCAGTGGGTATCATGCCTGTTCCGATCATCCATTTTTATTTAATGGGCCACCACCACCAAAAAATGAAAGGATTTATTTTAAGTTGCTGATATCTTACATATACTTTGTTTTTCTTATGTGTGTTTTGATAAGAACTGGCAGCTGTGCAAAATATTTTCTTATCTCGGCAACACAATAGACCCCCTGCAGCCATATCTAAACATTTCATCCTCTCCCCATTGACACTTAAATACTGAATTTAAACCTCATCCGATTATGATAAATGTTGCACTATGGGAAAAAAGCTTCAGAATGGATAAAGGAGATTAAAACCTAACTTTAGTTTTTCTTTTTACGTGCAATTACTTCAAACAAAGAAAATAAACAGCAGCGTGTGTTTTATAAGGTGGTTTTATTTGTAACGCAAAAGTCATCTAGTTTAAAAAGGATCACTGGTTCCTTTGGGGCGCTTTTGTGGTTAAGCCGTGAGTTGGCTCCTGTCGGGGGCCCTAATCACCGAGTGTGTTTTCGAAAAGTAGTATTGCCCTGTTGTACTATGTACCCCCTCATTTCTTTCCTTTTGGTTTTGTTTATGTCTCTTAGTGTGCTATATGTACCTTTTGTGAAACTACAATACAATTTCATATTGGAAAAAAAGTAATCTAGCTACAGCTTATTTTAGTGCTATTGTCCCTTTAACCCCTTCACTGCAGATGATGTGTGGGGAATGTCCTCATTGACTTCCGCTATATGTGGTGGACGTTCCCCACACGTCATCCGCAAGCGGGAGCCCCGGCGGAGATACTCACTTCTCTGTCCGGGTCCCGCGGCGTTCTGGCTTCAGCGTCCTCTGACGCAGATGTTAAGCGCCTCCTGGCGTCAATGACGTCATCGCGCCATGCCCAATGATGCCATTTCCAGGCGACCCCCCGGCAATGCCGAGAGATCGCCTAAAAGGGAGGAGGTTGATCCGTTCGGATCCCTCTCCCTCCCGATCGGGAAAGAGCAGCGCCACAAGCCAGGTACCGTTTAAAAGGGGAGAGTCTCCCCTTTTAAGCGGTGCCTGGCTTTAACCCCTCAGACACGAGGTCACGGTTCAGCGCCTTGCGGCACTGAGAATTGCGGCCTAGCTCCGGTGGGGGCCGCCATCCACCCCCGGATCCCCCCTCGCTGCCAGACGTCATTGCGCATAGCGTGATGACCAGGGCAGCCATTAGAAATGATGGGGCCACTTACTAAACCTCACGATGGGGCCCCCCAGGGCCCCCCCTCAACCTCTAACAGCTTTTCTCCCCCTTCAAAAAAAAAGGACATAACATAGCACCACAGCAATAAAACTCCCAGTAATGTGCAGTGTGTATTAGCTTATCACAGTATCCACAGCAATAAAACTCACAGTAATGAGCGGTGTGTCTGAACATATCACAGAATCCACAGCAATAAATCTCACAGAAACGGGCTGTGTATGATGGCCTTTGGGTCTGGGTCTGGGCCCTGGGTCTGGTCCCTGGGACTGGGCCTTGGGGTCTGGTCCCTGAGGTCTGGGCCCTGAGGTCTGGTCCCTGGGGTCTAGCCTGGGCCCTGGTCTCTGGGTCTGGTCCCTGGGCCTTGGGGTCTGGGTCCTAGGGTCTGGGCCTTGGGGTCTGGGCCCTAGGGTCTTGGGTCTGGGCCCTGGGTCTGGGCCTTGGGGTCTGGGCCTTGGGGTCTGGGCCCTGGGTATGGGGTGTGGACCCTAGGGTCTTGGCCCTGGGTCTGTATTTGGGCTTTGGGGTCTGGGCCTTGGGGTCTGGGCCCTGGGTCTGGGCCCTGGGTTTGGCCTAGGGGTCTGGGCCCAGGGTCTGGGCCCTGGGTTTGAGCCTAGGGGGTCTGGGCCCTGGGTCTTAGGGTCTGGGCCCTAGGGTCTGGGCCCTGGGTTTGGGCCTAGGGGGTCTGGGCCCTGGGTCTGGCCTTAGGGTCTGGGCCTGGGTTTGGGCCTAGGGGCTCTGGGCCTTAGGGTCTGGGCCTAGGGGGTCTGGGCCCTGGGTATGGGGTCTGGACCCTAGGGTCTGGGCCCTGGGTCTGTATTGGGCTTTGGGGTCTGGGCCTTGGGGTCTGGGCCCTGGTTTGGCCTAGGGGTCTGGGCCCAGGGTCTGGGCCCTGGGTTTGGGCCTAGGGGTCTGGGCCCCGGGTCTTAGGGTCTGGGCCTAGGGGTCTGGGCCCTGGGTTTGGGCCTAGGGGGTCTGGCCTTAGGGTCTGGGCCCTGGGTCTGGGCCCTGGGTCTGGCCTTAGGGTCTGGGCCCTGGGTTTGGGCCTTAGGGTCTGGGCCCTGGGTTTGGGCCTAAGGGGTCTGGGCCCAGGGTTTGGGCCTAAGGGGTCTGGGCCTTGGGTCTTGGGTCTGAGCCTTGGGTCCTGGGTTTGGGCCTAGGGGTCTGGGCCCTGGGTCTTAGGGTCTGGGCCCTAGGGTCTGAGCCCTGGGTTTGGGCCTTGGGTCTGGGCCTTAGGGTCTGGGCCCTGGGTTTGGGCCTTGGGTCTGGGCCTTAGGGTCTGGGCCCTGGGTTGGGCCTAGGGGGTCTGGGCCCAGGGTCTGGGCCCTGGGTCTGGGCCCTGGGTCCTGGGTTTGGGCCTAGGGGTCTGGGCCCTGGGTCTGGGCCCTGGGTTTGGGCCTAGGGGGTCTGGGCCCAGGGTCTGGGCCCTGGGCCCTAGTGTCTGGGTCTGGGCCTTGGGTCTGGGTCCTGGGCCTTGGGGTCTGGGCCCTGGGTTTGGGCTTAGGGGTCTGGGCCCTGGGTCTGGGCCTTGGGGTCTGGGCCCTGGTGTGGGTCTAGGGGGTCTGGGCCCTGGGTTTGGGCCTAGGGGTCTGGGCCTTGGGTCTGGGCCTGGGTCTGGGCCTAAGGGTCTGGCCCTGGGCCCTAGGGTCTGGGTTCTGGGCCATGGGTTTGGGCCTAGGGGTCTGGGCCCTGGGTCTGGGCCCTGGGCCTTTGCCCTGGGTCTGGGCCATAGGGTCTGGGCCCTGGGTCTGGGCCTTGGGGTCTGGGCCTTGGGGTCTGGGCCCTGGGTCTTTGCCTAGAGGTCTGGGCCTAGGGGTCTGGGCCTTGGGGTCTGGGTCCTGGGCCCTGGGTTTGGGCCTAGGGGTCTGGGCCCTCGGTCTGGGCCCTGGGTCTTAGGGTCTGGGCCCTGGCTCACCACTCGCTGTCTTCTATCTTCTTTTCTTCTGTCTTCAGCTCTTCTTTTCTTCACCTTTTCTTTAATTTTCTTCTCTTCTTTTCTTCTGTCTTCTTCCTGGTCCCTCCAGCTCCGGAGCGCAGCTTCACTGAGTGGAGGGGCGGAGCCAAAGCAACGTGCTTGGGAGGCCCCTCACACGCTGCTTGGCCCCGCCCAGCCAGGAAGTGAAGCTGCCAGGAGCCGGAGGAGACACAGTGTCTCAGTCTCCTCCGGCTCCTGCAGCAGCAGCAGGGACACAGCTCCGGATTCGGACTCATCGAGTCCGATACCGGAGCTGTTAAAAGGCGACGCCGCTGCCGTCGGGGGCCCGGGATCCTCCCCCCAGGCCCCAGCGGCCCGGGCCCCCACCGGGCCCGGGCCCCTTACGGCAGTATTGGGCGTAATGCCCTGATGGCGGCCCTGGTGATGACGTCAGATAGGCGGGGAATCCCGATATCTCCAGAACCGTGGCAGCTAGGGGGTCATGGCGGGTGTCATTCGAAAGGTCTGAGCATGAATGATACCGAACATGACCATGTTCAAAGTAAAAATAAAATAAAAAAATAAAAAAGGTAATAAATAAAAAAAAATATTAAAAAAAATAAAAACATGTTTTTTTTGTGTGTTGTTTTTATTAATGCAGCAATATTGTTCACATTTCAATTATGTGAACAATGATGCTGCACTAATGATTTTTTTCTATGGGGTGCGTTTGCTAAAAATCACGTAATTCCCCTCAAAAATGTAACAAGTCCCTATTTCTAATATTTCTACAGGCATAGAAAATATAACCGCAAACGCTCATGTGATAATAAATGTGAAAAACACTTTACACGCTGTAGATGATTAAAAATTCTAATTTTATTGCATTTTTTGTTATACTATACAGGCAGGACATAACTTATACATATAAAAATGATATATTATGAATCTGCCGAGTCTGCCGGAAAGAACGATATATAATATGTCTGGGTCATATATTAAAATGTGGCTTCAAATCGCGTCTAAATATGATGATCGAAAGCACTAAAAATTAGCTCAGCACACAGCGGTGAAATGCCTCAGTAGTGAAGGGGTTAAAGCCCCGGGATGGAAATATATGATGATAATTTATCATAAAATTCCTTTTTTTTCCTTCTGTTTAGCTTTAATGCAGGCTGGATAAAAGATTAAAAGGGGGATGCAGGGTATTACTAATATCACAGTGGTGATGAACTGGATGGTCAATCCCCAAGGACCTTTTGAACTTTAGTTCTTACAAAATGTCGCAATTCATTGCAATCTTGCATTCCTATTCCTATCTCAAATATCTATACAAATATTGGCGCGATTAGATAAAATGGTGATTACCAGGTTCTTTGCGGCAAATAAAATTATTGGCGTTCATTCAAATTACCATCCAATAAAATGGAGACATCTGTGTTACTGTTAGAAGTGTGCCATGAGATAACAGATTTGAAATTTCAACATTTTCCTCCTCTTATGAAAGTCTTCATCCAATACTATATTCTAACTTTATAATCTGTGCTTAAATAAAGCAGTATTTGGTTTGCTCTGTATGGCCGGGTCCGCAAATATTCTTCCTATGGGAGCAAGTATTGCGTTTAGATCCCAAGGTCATGACGAGCACAGATGTTCCCCAAACCCTTCTGGGTTTGACGACAGTGACTATGAAGGGACAGTCTAGGCCAGGGATCTCAAACTCCGACCCCCCAAATGTTTCTGAACTACAACGCCCATGATTCTTTGTCCATTTATTGCATTTAAGGAATTCTGGGAATTGTAGGCAGCAAACATCTGGAGGGCCAGAGTTTAAGATCCCCGATTTAGGCACTGTGACCACCGCTCTAGTGTTCAGTCTCCCCGTGGTCACATGATTGTTGCAGTGTAAAGGTAGCCGTCAGCTCGCCACATCCACAACAGCACTGAGGGAGCCCAGTGCTGGAAAGAAGGTATTTATACATTAACTAATGGGTTAGAGAGGGAGGGAGTCAGGAGGAGTTAATGTTTAACCTCTCCATTTCATCCTTCCTCCTGTTTTAACCCTAGAGGAGACAACTACAATTCGGTTCATTCCGAATAAGTATTTTCGGTTCAATATGAGCAATTCGGTTTCCAGACCGATTCGATTTACGAAATATCGATATCCAAATCAACTTGTCTCCAAATAAAATGACCTGAATTGATCTGAACCGATCGGATTATAATTGTATAATTGTTCATATTTTAATATAATTGGTTCTGAATATTATTTTCAAAAGAAATGGTAACCCTAAACCTAATTGTAAAACAGTAACCCTAACTGTAACCCTAACCATAAAATAAGCAGAAACAGTAACCCTAACCCTAAAATAAGCAGAAACTATAACCCTAATCATAAAATAAGCAGAAACAGTAACCCTAACCATTAAAATGACCCTAGTTATGAAACAAGCATAAACAGTAACCTAACCCTAATCAAAACATACGCAGACACAGTAACTGTAACCCAAATCATAAAACAAACAGAAACAGTAACCATAACCCTAAAACTAACCATAACTAACCATAGTTATGAAACAACAGAAACAGTTACCTAACCCTAATCAAAACACACGCCGAAACAGTAACTCTTACTCAAATCGTAAAACAAACAGAAACAATAACCCTAACAGTAACTGTAACCCTAATAAAAACACAATCAAAACCTGGTAATCCTAACTCTAATCATAAATAATTATAAATGGTAGCACTAACTCTAATCATAAAATGAGCAGAAACATTCACCTTAACAGTAACCCTAATCAAAACACATGCAGAAACAGTAACCCTAACCAAAACACATGCAGAAACAGTAACCTTAACAGTAACCCTAACCCTAATCAAAACACATGCAGAAACAGTAACCTTAACATTAACCCTAACCCTAATCAAAACACAGGCAGAAACAGTAACCTTAACAGTAACCCTAACCCTAATCAAGACACATGCAGAAACAGTAACCTTAACCCAAATCATAAAACAAGCAGAAACAATAACCTTAACAGTAACCGTTGCCCTAATCAAAACACAAGCAGAAACTGGTAATCCTAACTCTAATCATAAACAAGCATACATGGTAACAGTAACTCTAATCATAAAATTAGCTGAAACAGTAACCCTAACCCTAATAAAAACACAAGCAGAAAGAGTAACCCTAACTCTAATCATAATCAAGAGAAACAGTAACACTAATCTTAATTCGAAGAGGATTACACAGTCATTTTGGTTTATGCTTTGCCTTGGATCTTTAAATAATTTTTTCTTCATGATTGAATACTTCTCTTTGCTGTTGATGTCCCGTGACATGCATTGGGGCTTTATTATTCATTGGCCCCTTCCAATGTCCTTTATCTACCACATTAGACTTTCCTTTTATTTTATCCTGTTTTAAGTTTTAAAACAGGAGGTGGAAGGGGGACAAGGTGATTTGGGTGGGATTAATCCTCCCTCCTGTTTAACCCTATAGTATCTCTTTAAAGAAATATTCTAAACATTGCACCCAACCTATTTACTTCTTTTTCCTTATTACTACAACTGACAAGTTTTCTTTCCTTCACATAAGGTATTATTTTTCTACCTAACCTTATATGAATCAGGTGTGTAATACTGTTTCCAAATATATGTTTTTCTTATCTAGTTTGTATTGTACATGTTATCTATCCTCACTTCTCTTTTGTTTTTTTTTTTTTCCATTTCTTTGCAAATATGCATCATTATTTATCTTTCTTCATACCTTCTAGGCATACTATTCTCTTCATTCACTTACATATTGTCTCTAGGGATGGGCTGACGGTTTGATCCGAACATGAGTTCGATTCGAACATTGCCCGTTCGGCCATTCGGCGAACTTCGAACTTTTCAGACCGTTCGCAAAAAGTTTGAAAAAAAAACAAATTTTTAATTTTTTCAAACTTTGCTTAAAAAATGCTAAAAAATCTAGAAATAAAGAGACTCTTTAGTGCAGAATATTATAAGCAATGGTTTATTAGATATTGAATTAAAACGGGAATACTTTTAACATTGAAGCCTATGGGATGAAACAATCTTGTTGCTAAAACATCAGGCAGACGAGGCCCTCTAATCAGGCACTGTAGAGGGCAGCCCGCCGGGGCCTCCCAAGGATCCCTTGAGGAGCATGCGGCCGCCAGATAACAGAGCTGTGACTGTGCGGGCTAGCCGGCCGGGTGCATGTGGCAGAGAGGCGGCGCAGGGACTGGGAGGGAGCCTCTGCACCTGCAGCCACGGCAGACCCCCCCCCCACAACCAGGATCCAGGGAGCCTCCATCGACTGACCCCCAGGCTAAGGTAAGGCGACACATTTCTAAAAAAAATTAAATCTGAGGACATTTTTAAATGTCCCAAGGAACATAAAATAAAACTTTTTTTTCTTTGTTTCTAATACTCACCTGATTCCTGGATCCACCAACAAGCGCAGCCTCCCATCTCCCACGCTGTTAGACGCTGCATACACCGGCGCGCTGTGTGAAGCTTCTGAGAAGATACGCTATTAGTGTAGAGGGAGTGATGCAAAATGCGCAGCCGGCTTCCTCACTACACTAATAGCATATCTTCTCAGAAGTATACTTGTTACTTACCCTGCTTGTTCTGAGGACCCGATCTGTTGCCGGCTTTGCCTGTCATTTGACTATTCTCTCTGTGTACTCCCTGCCTTTTCTGTTTGCCTCCTGTTGCTACTGGTGTGCGCCGATTCTCACCATATACAGTAGCGCAGTACAAGTGCCTAAACTAGGGTTCCCACCTGTCCGGTTTTGACCCGGACCGTCCAGGTTTGGAGTCACGTGTCTGGGTTTGAGACGCTCTGCCACCCAGACACATGACTCCGAGCCTCGGAGAGATTATACTTACTTTTCTGCGTTCCCCCGGCGCCGCGGTCTTCTCCTCCCGTCTGTTTTTTCAGCTTGAAGAGGGATTGGATGGTCCGCGTCATCACGTGTCGTCCTCTCTGCCTCCTCTGAGCTGCTGTCAAGTCGCGCAGGCGCAACGCGCTCACGTGACAGCAACATTCACGTGGTTGCTAATGCGGCTCCTACTCCTCCAGCTGGGCAGTGACGGTGCTGCTGCGTGCGTGGTCTCGCTCTCGTCGATCTCACCAGGCCAGCAGCTGCTCTCCATCACACTCTGACGCCGCTGGTCAACTCAAGCAGGTTCTGAGCCTCTGACTGAGACGACGACAGGACAGTGAGTAGCAGAGTAGTCTACTCAGTCTAAGTCCGTATACCAGTCTGCCTGCCAGTGCTATACTACCATCATTGTGCCATAAGCCCATAAGAGTGTGCCATAACAGTGTGCCAGCCTTTTCCGTCTGCCATGCATAATACCAATGTGTGCCATAACAGTGTGCCAGCCATACCAGTCTGACATGCATAATACCAATGTGTACCATAACAGTGTGCCAGCCATATCAGTCTGCCATGCATAATACCAGTATGTGCCATAACAGTGTGCCAGCCTTTCCAGTCTGCCATGCATAATAACAGTGTGCCATAACAGTGTGCCAGACATACCAGTCTGCCATGTATAATACCAGTGTGTGCCATAACAGTTTGCCAGCCATACCAGTCTGCCATGCATAATACCAGTGTGTGCCATACCAGTGTACCAGCCATACCAGTCTGCCATGCATAATACCAGTGTGCCATACCAGTGTGCCATGCATAATGCCAGCCTGCCATAATACCAGCCTGACATGCATACCACGTGCCATATTATATACACATAATGTAAATATACGCATAATGTATACGCTACAAAAAAATGGCCGCCCAAGCCAAACACTAGAGTGTTCGGGTTTGGCTTGAAGAAAAGGTGGCAACCTTAGCCTAAACATTGCTCACCCGGTTTTGTTATAACAACTACTCTAGCGCTGCGCCCCTGTCTGGTATAGTCCACTGTTTGTTACTGCTGGTGCGCTTCCATCCTGCCATATACTATAGCGCAGTACAAACATATATTGATCTCAGTCTGTGGTGTATATTGTTGGTGCTGTCTCCCTGGCCTGTGTGGCTGCTAGAGGTTAGGTTTAGTGGTCCCGAGTCCCAACCATCCTAAGGATCGGAGGGTTAGAGGTCTGTTACCAGGGATCCTACCAGGTCTGTCCTTGGGAATCGTTACAAATATGCGGTGAACGCCGCAGCAAATGTTAATGCTCCTGCAATTTTAATGCACCTGTTGTTACTTTCATCCAAAGCCTGCATAAGTTTCACCATAATACAGCCAAAAAATCACTAAACTTGTTCTCCATGTCCTAAAACGTCTCCTCTTTTCATACAGGCTGCCGACCCAAGCAGTTGTTTATGAATAGATTAAAGGAAAACCATTTACCGTCATTTGAAATGTCATTTTTTTCTTTTTAAATGTTTCTATACATCCTACAAATCCGCCACTTCACGGGCATGTTATGGGGACCTCCTAGGCACGATATTTGAAGGAATTTTTCGTTTTTATTCTTAACCTTTATTTCATGGAAAAATCACTGTTCCTTTAAAAACATTTTTTTTTTAAACTTTTTTTCCTTGTTTCCTGTCCCCCAGGGCACTACCCGGACCCCCATACACCTTTTATGGCCAATATCTTGCATATATGCCCTCTTGGAGGGCACTCTAAAAATCGAACGTTCGAGTCACATTGACTTGCATTGAGTTCGGATCGTGTTCGCATCCGAACTCTAACTTTTGAAATTGTTCGAGTTCGAATGCGAACCAAACACGGGGGTGTTCGGCTCATCCCTAATTATCTCTTGCCTTTTAGGTTTGCTTTCCTTTACTTATGATTGTCTCATCCCTTCCCTATACTCATGCATGATATTGTTTATTTTCTTTCAACCAAAACTGGTATTATCTTCCACTTCCTTTTTCTCAGTTATGGTGATATCTCACAACATCTCATAAAAACATAAAATGTGTCAGCAGATAAGAACCTTTCGGCCCATCTAGTCTGCCCAATTACATGGATACTTTACCTGGATTTATCTTTTGTTTAGGATAGCCTTATGCCTATCCCATGCCTGCTTAAATTCAATCACTGTTTTGGCCTCTACCACTTCTACTGGAAGGCTGTTCCATGTATCCACCACCCTCTCAGTAAAATAATACCGCCTGGTGTTACTTTTAAACCTTTGCCCCCCTAATCTTAGACTGTCGGGGTTATTCAAAGAAAGGTGAAACTCAGGAGAATTGGCAAGAGAAGAGAACAATCTAGACCAAATAGCCGATTTGTAAAGTGAGATAAATTAGAGAATTTTTCTGGTTTGGCTATTTTGACCTAGAATTCACTTCTCCAGTCGTTCTCCTGAGTTTCACCTTTCTTTATATAGACCGGTGTGTCCTCTTGTTTTGCTACTTTGTTTCCTTTTAAATATACTCCCTTCCTCTACCTTGTGGATTCCCTTTACGTATTTAAATGTTTCTATCATATCTCCTCTGTCTTGTCTTTCTTCCAAGCTATACATGTTAAGATCATTAACCCTTTCCTGGTACTTTTTCTCCTTTAAGCCGTACACCATTTTAGTAGCCCTTCTCTGAACTCTCTCTAAGATGTCTATAACCTTCTGGAGATACGGTCTCCAGTACTGCATACAGTACTCCAAGTGAGGTCTCACCAGTGCTCTGTACAACGGCGTGAGAACTTCCCTCTTTCTACTGCTAATACCTCTCCCTAAACAACCAAGCATTCTGCTAGCATTTCCTGCTGCTCTATTACATTGACTACTTACCCTTAGATCCTCTGCAATAATAACCCCTAAGGCTGGGGTCAGACGAGCGTGATTTCTACGGACTGTACGTCCGTGCAGTACGGACATCGTCAGTACGGATGACGCAGTAGTGGTCACACAGTCCGTTTTTTCACTGAAGTTATTTTTTGACGGATGTAGGAGGGGAAAATAAATTGCAATGAAAAAACATTCTGTCCGTCAAAAATGCTGGACGTATAAATGCAGTCCGTCTGACCTCGCTCCATCACTCACACACAAAGCTATGCAGACGTTGTGGACGTGGCGCACTCCGCACGTCCGTTCTAGCAGTATTACGTTCTTGCCTAACCTGCGTCCGTTTGCCGCGGCCGTTGTGCGTCCGCAGTTCAGTGCGGACGTACTTCATGTGTCAGGCTCCAATGGACTTACTTTCATGCTATCACGGACGTACTTTTAGGCGCAATCACGGACGTGAACACTACGCTCGTCTGACCCCAGCCTAAATCCCTTTCCTCAGATGTTGAGGTTAGGACTGTATCAAATATTCTATATTCAGCCCTTGGGTTTTTATGCAAATTTATCCCTATCTTTTCCTCAACTAAGGATATTATAATTTATTTCACTAGTCTTTACACGCTTATAACATTAAGAGGGGAAGGAAGGCAAGGGGTAGGGCAGGGGACATTTGGCCCTTTGGGCAACTGTCTTACAGTGGTTGTGGGGCACAACCTCCCAGCCACATTTGTCTGCTGGTTTAATATATCGTGAGGTTCACAGGGTTGTCTATATACACACAGGGCCCTATTACATTCCTAACGCAAAAACGCACGGTAAACACGTGAATTTGTGCGTAAAGCTTTAAACGGTAACGCGTGTAAATAAACGCTGGTATTACAATCCTCGCACATTTTTCATCTGTCAAAAAATAACACGCGTAAAACGGACACGCAAAAATGCGCGCGCAGCAACGTTGCGCGCAGAAATCAGTGTGCGGACTGTTTTTTTCACGCGATTCAGCCAATCACAATTAAGAACCACAATTGTCTCATGTTGAGTTTTTGCGCCTGTCAAAGTCAATCTGCGCATATGCTGCATCAATAAAAAAAACATACACAACTTCTCAAATTAATTGGTTTGGTATGTGTAGAATGTGTAACTATACTTTGCTGCATATTTTTTTTTTGGGCTGGTGTATTTGGGTTCGGCCAGGTTGATAGAATTTGCCACTAACACCAGCTTTTAGGAGTTGCAAAAATTATGCGCGCAACAGCTGTGCGTTACAAACTGCGCATAGAATGTAATACCATCCGCGTACCAGCGCACAAACGCATTTGTGCTCACAATGTTAAGTATAGGACGCGCGAAGTACAGTAAGCTTGCGCAGCGTTCGCGCAGGTTCACCCGCGGTAGACTTATACGTGTGTTTGTTGCACTGAGATTGTTATACGATGTTCTGCGCAAAGGGTTTTGCCCCTCGCATTAATACGTCTTTGTGCGGGCACAAACGTATGCGCAAAGAATGTAATAGGGCCCACAGTGCTACAGGAGAGAGGATTCCAGGAGGATTAATTTACTCATTCATAGACTATTTTTAAGAACTGTATCCATATTAATTAGATATTCTTACTATATTTTATATGATAGTATTATTACATCGTGCTTTGATATCATTATTTTTTAAAAACATTTTATGTAACAGTATAATGGGTTGAGATAGAGTTTAATGGCTTGGTCACAAAAGGGCTATTATTCTTTTCTACTTGCCCCCAGGGTAACATTTGCCAGTCATCCATTAACCTCCATGTTCCTACTCTAATTTATGCTATTATCTATTCACTTGTGACGTTAATCTCGTTTTCTCCTTCAGTAATGTCATTATAACTTCAAATCCCTTCATTCACTTGGAGCAGGCATCTCAAACTATGGCACCCCCCAGATGTTTCTGGACTACATCTCTCATGATTCTCTGGCCATCTTTCTCATTCAAAGAATTCTGTGTAGCCCATTAATATTTGGGGGCTGGAGTCTGACAGCTCTGACTTCGAGGTTTATTCAGTAACCACCACTGTTTCTCATTGTTGCAGCTCTTTCAAAGTTTAGTGTTCGATAGAAAGGATTCAAATAATGGCTAGTGTAGCTTCATTAATGAATCGTCTCCCGCTGTCTAAATTTCCCTTTTGTGAAACCGCAATCAAAAGTAGACAGTGAGTAACCCCATTGGTGTATAAGCCCCTTTGCACAAGGCATGAATATGTCTGCAAAGCCTCAACTGTACACATGTACGCAGATGACACCGTAATCTACCAGCAAACCATATCTCCCGCAGCTGGAGGCCGTGCTGCAGGAACAATTCACCGAGGTAGACAAGTGGATTGCAGATAACAAACTTTTTCTAAATACTGACAAAACTGTTACAATGCTCTTTGGAACAAAACCTAAACTGCATAAATTGCAAACTTCCAATCTATACACCAGGACAAAATCAAATGGCACGCTGACTACAGTCACTTCTCTCAAATATCTCAACATGTGTTTAGACCCAAATCAATCCTTTGGCCCCCACATCGAAAAACTCTTATCTAAACTTTATCCTAAACTAGCAGGGTTATTCAGAGAGAGGTGAAAAGCAGGAGAATGACTGGAGAATGGAAAATTCTAGGTCAAAATAGCCAAACCAGAATAATTCTCCCATTCATCTCGCTTTCTAAATTGGCTATATTGACCTAGAATTTTCCATTCTCCAGCCATTCTCCTGCTTTTCACCTCTCTTTGAATAACCCTGCATGTGCCCTGTACAGAAACAAATCCTGCCTGAGCCCCGCAGTAAGAAAGCCGATTGTACAACAAATGCTTATGCTGGTCATTGAATACGGAGATGTATTGTATGCAGCTGCCCTGCAAACACACCTTCATAAACTTACTACATTGCATAACTCATTCTGTCACTTTATGCTACAATGTAACTACATGACACACCATTGTGACATGTTAAAAGACCTAAACTGGCCGTCGCTGGAATCCAGACGCACCCTTCACCTTTCCAACCTGGTGTTTAAGAGCTTTTCTGGGAAGTTACCACCCTACCTGAATAGACTGCTTCCCCCAGCAGTTCCCTCATCCTATAACCTCCGATCCAGGACCAGCACCTTACTTGCAATACCACAATACAAAAAGAAAGTGACTCAATCCTCACTTTCCTATTGAGCACCACAAATATGGAATAACCTCCCAGACACATCAAATCTTGCCCCAGTCTAAAGTCACTTAACCACTTGGCTGCTATGGACGCGCTCAGCGCGTCCAGCCAAGTGGTTCTCCTGTGCTACGGACGCGCTGAGCGCGTCCGAGCACAGGAGGCAGCAATCCGCCGGATTCCAGCGGATTGCTGCGCCCCCCCGGTGCGGGCTGACATCTTGGATGTCAGCCCAGCACTCCGGGACCCCGGCGGGGACATTAGATGTCATCACGGCGACGTGATGACATCTAATTCAGGCGCCCCCCCCCCGCATGTGCGGAGGAGGCGCCTGAAAGGGAGGGGGGAGGTCCTTCGGACCTCTCTCCCTCCCGATCGCCGGGGAGCAGGGAGTTAATACAGGCACCGCTTGGAAGGGCACAGCCTGCCCTTCCAAACGGTGGCTGTCATTAACCCCTGGGGAGCCGGATCACAAATCGGCGCTGAAAAGCGCCGGTTCGTGATCCTTTCCCGGAGCTGGCCGACATCTTGGATGACGGCCAAGCCTCCGGGAACTCCCCCTGAGGACTGGCGTCATCGTGCATAGCATGTCCGTTCCAACGATACCAAACATGACTGTGAAAAAAGTTTTTTAAAAAAAATAAAAATTAAAAATAAAAAAATATTTAAAAAAAATTCTAAAAAAAAAAACAAGTTTTTTTTTTTTTGGTTTGTTAATGCAGCAATATTGTTCCCATTTCAATTATAATGTGAACAATGATGCTGCACTAACGATTTTTGTATGCGGTGCGTTTGTTAAAAATCGCATAATTGTCCCCAAAAAAAATGTAACGACCCCATTTCTAATTTTTTTAACAAGCGCACCCCATACAAAATATAACCGCAATTGCTCGCATCTTAAAATGTGAAAAAAAACCACTTTACACATTGTAAATTATTGAAAATTCATTTTTTATTGCATTTTTTGTTATAATATACAGACAGGACATGACGTATACATATAATAATGACATATTATGAATCTGCCGAGTCTGACGGAAAGAACGATATATAATATGTCTGGGTCATATAGTAAAATAAGCCTTCAAAACACGTTTAAGCATGATGAGCAAAACCGGTAAAAATGAGCTCAGCATAGAGGCGGGAAATGCCTCAGCAGCGAAAGGGTTAAAAGCTCCCTATTAACATACCTCGATACAGAATACACCTGTAAACATGTAACATAATGACTATTTCCTGCATATTTATTTTCTGTTAGTCTGTATATTTATGTTTTTTTAATATCTTACATTTATTACTTTGTATTTCTGTAACGACTAACATTTCAATGTTCTTGAACCCAGGACATACATAAAAATGAGAGAAATCTCAATGTATCCTTCCTGGTAAAATACTTTAAAAATAAATAAATAAGTACAACACATACAGGGTTATTCAGAAAGCGGTAAAAAGCAGGAGAATGACTGGAGAATGGAAAATTCTAGGTCAAAATAGCCAAACCAGAAAAATTCTCCCTTTCATCTCACTTTCCAAATCAGCTATTTTGACCTAGAATTTTCCATTCTCCAGTCAGTCTCCTGCTTTTCACCTCTCTCTGAATAACCCTGTTAGGGTTATTCAAAGAGATCTGAATTGCTGGCGAAAGGTAACCGAATGCTGAAATTCAGCGTACGGTTACCTTTCCTGGCCATTCGCTATCCAGAGAGCAGGCAGTTCGCCAAATGTTGGCGAATTGCCAGCACATACGGTGCCTGTTTGGTGCCTGTTTGAGGGCAGTGAATCCCCATAGAGAAGCAATGCTTCGTCTATTCAGAGAAAAAAACCCAGCAGTGAAAGGTTCCCTAAATGCCCTGTCATTCGGTGGGTTCATTCGGCAGGTTTATTCAGGAGAATCCCATAGGCTTCAATGTTAAAAATATTCCCGTTTAAATTCAATATCTAATAAACCGTTAATTATAATATTCTGCAGTAAAAAGTCTCTTAATGTATAGATATTTTAGGATCTTTTAGGCATTTTTTTTTTTTTTTTTTTATTGTAATAAAGTTTTTTATTGGAAATAAAGGTGTCTTCAACAAAAAAAAAGAAGCTTCAACTTGTACAGGATGATACAATATACCAGTTTCCATGGTCTATCAACATTTTTGTACCACAAATAAATGTAATCAGTTGGCATATGATAGATTCATCAAGTAAATGCAAAATAACTGTTTAATATTTTGGGGGGGGGGTGGAAGGGAGGGGCGTGGGGGAGATTAGGGGGGGGGTGGGGGAGTGGTGCGGGAATTCTCAGGGGTCATAGTGGACCAGTGGTCTGTGTCCCTCAAAGTTGCGAGTCCCTGTCCCTTATACTGCAATTCCTAGATACTAATGTATATCATCCATCTCTTGCATGTTTTCCTCACTACTCAAGTCCCATAGTTTCAGGGGTTGGGAGGATCAGTCACGTGAGGACATGCGTCTGGCCAGTAAAACCAACGGCGTAGATGTTTCTCTGTGGTGCCTGTCGCTCGGTGAAGAAGATCTTCGATGTTGCATAGTTCTTGTAGTTCCTGCACCCATTCCCGAATAGATGGGGCAGTGGACGATTTCCAGTGGCGGGGAATGACCGCTTTGGCCGCGTTCAGCAGTCTGATATCCATAGATTTTGTGTAGGCTCCTACCGACAAGGGTGTGTGGTGCAGGAGCATCGGGGCCGGTGAGAAGTCAGGGGGCATAGTGGAAACTTTGCAAATGGTTTCATGTACTGTGCGCCAAAAAGGTTGGAGTTGCGGGCAGGACCACCACATGTGCAGCATATCGGCTTGAGGAGCGTGACATTTCCAGCAGGAGCCATCCGTTCGAGCGTCGTAGTGGGCGATCAGTGCGGGAGGTTTATACCATCTGGATAGCAGTTTGTAAGCCGTTTCCTGTGTTCTGCTGGCTATGGAGCATTTTGTGGCAAGGGTGGTGATTTTCTCCCATTCGTCATCAGTGAAGGGCTGCTGAAGGTCAGTTTCCCACTTGGCTCTGTACGGGGGTTCAGTGCTGGTCAGATCCCTGAGCAGGCCGTAGAGGAGGGATATACCGTGTGTCAGTGCGCTGGGGCGTTGTATCAGCATTTCGAAGGGGGTAAGGGGTCGCGTAAATGCGGACGGCTGTGCCAGAGTGCGCAAGTATGTGGTCAGTCGGTGTAGATGAAATTGCGTAAGGAATGAGTGTGGATGCTGCAGTGGGATTTCAGCAGGAAGTTTAAATGTGTCTCCTTCAATGTATATTGGGGCGCGTATCTGTTGATTCCCTTCCTGGGTGGGGCGGACATATCTTGAGTATACAGGTAAGCGGTCTACAGGGAGGAGGGAGGAGGGCCATGGGGCAACTTTCGTAGAGCGTTGGAGGGATTTCCAAATTTTAAGTGTAGCAGAAACGGTAGGGTGTGTGGTGTTCCCGCATGCGGCAGTGGTGCCCAGAAGCCACGGGAGTGAGGCCAAGTCGGTACCAGTAAGGTTCTCCTCCAGACTTATCCAGAGTTTGTGAGGGGGGTTATTCTTTTAGGCATTTTTTAGCAAACTTTTTTCCGTTCTTTATTTTAAATAGTTTTTTCTTTTTTCTGTAACAGTCCTTTTTATTATCATTCATTGGATCTTATATGTAAATTTCAGACATTTTCATTCTGTAGTTTCTTTGCAAACAGCGTTTTACTTTTCAAACTTTCAAGTGTACTGTTTTCTATTTTTTTTTTCACTCCATTCGTCTACTGTGTCGGCTTTTTCGGGCGGCTGCTCTGCGTTGTGATCGGCTCATGCTCGGGTTTCTCTGGCGCGTTGGGGGTTAATCCAGATGTTTTTGACAGTTTCGGTGTGCATTCACTTGGGTTTTGCGGTGAGTGTTCGGCAGGTTTGCAGCGGCTTTTCCCTGCACTACGACGGCCCTGTGGTGCTTGCTGAATACACCGCAGGGTCGCCGAAATGAGATAGACAAATCAGGCCGAATTGAAGAGAACGAAAAGTCACTGAACATGCCTGCGGTGGCTTTTCGATTCTCATTGAATAACCCTGTATGTCCCAAACATCTTGATACTAATTGTTTACAGATAACTTGCAAGATGAAAGCAACATTTCTACCTTAAACTAAGGCTGGGGTCAGACCAGTGCACTTTTAACGTGCGTTCTGGCGCACTTAATTACGTCCGCACTAGCAGCAAATGACGGGCAATGACGGCCAATATACGAAGTACGGTCGCACGAAAGTCCGGCCGCGCAACGCAAGTGGAAAATGAACGCATTTTTTCGAGAACGCAGAACCGCTAGTACTGACGTACAGAGTGCGCTGCGTCTGCTAGCGGCGTGTGTGCGTGATTTGGAGACGTCAGACCCTGCTCGTGTCCGGCCAACATAACGTCCAGACGCAAAAAGTTTCCTGGTTTGGATCCGTAAAAAATCACGCACGAAAATGCGCATCGTATGACCGTTTTCGCGAATTCCATGAAAAAATACGTCAATGCGTTCGGACGCACTTTTTTCCGTTCGCGTGTAAAAATGCTTTCATTTGACCCTAGCCTAACACAGCGTAAGTGCTCGATATTAAGCAGCTGAAACAGAAAAGAGCTGCTAGTGAGTCTCAGAGAAAAAGGTTGCCTGCGAGTGTCATGTAATAAATAAAATTAATGAGCTCCTTGAGTGACTTTCCTGGCTGTAGAAATCTTTTTTTTCGCAATTATATGTCTAATCAAGGCTGTCACAGTTTTCAGGTTTGCAGAAATACTTTGGACACACACAGACACACACACACACACACGCACACACTTCTGGGACCTTGTGCCCCATTTGTATGATTAACAAAACACATAATGGTAAATGAGATTTAACCATTAGTCATTTTCAATCTCTTTAAAAACGGCAGTGTATGAGCTGTCTGACCAATTGTTTGAATTGGCAACAGGCTCACGGCTGCGTCTTGGGTTTAATCTGGGCTGATGCAACCTTGTGTTACACATTGCTCTGAATAACAAAAGCCAAGGCTTTTATAATCATCCCCTGACATCTATGCCCTGCCAATATTAGGCAATGTATCGTGAAAGGATGAGGGAAAAGAAGACGCAGGGTTTTTTGATTTTTTTAAAACACGTGGCCATGCAATTAAACATATGTAAATATTTTTTTTCTGACAAGCTTATTGACAAAATAATTCACACCTTGCGTGATTTTTAATTTTGACTTGGCTTATATTTAAATTAAATCTGCAGGACTGTAGGGCGTGATCATCAATGAGATTTCTAAACCTATGGCAATCAGATGTCTGCACCAAATGCCGGGCTCATTCTTTCAAGGTTGAGGGGGTTCTGACTGTGGTTAGGAGCTCAGAATCTGGTACCTGCAGACAGGTGTAGTATCCGAAGGTGAGGTATCCAAGGGTTAGTCTGTAAGGCGAGTCCGGGAATCAATCCAATGTTTGGGGCAGACGGCAGATAAGGGTTAATCAGAGTACAAGCAAGGGTCAATTAGCTGAAAGGCAATCCAGGAATTAATATCGAGCAGGAAGTGTTCACTAGGAAGTACAGAGCATCTGAGCACTTCCATGCTGGTCCAGGGGGTTTAAATAGGGCACCAGGCGTGGCCACATCTCCTTCATGCCTCCCTCGCCACCTCCACCAATCAGGTAGTACTAAGGTCCCTGGCACACCCCCTCCTGCGGCTCTGATGCGGAGTAGCTGCTCTCCGAGGCCTGGCACGCCCGTCACTGACGTCAGACGCTAATGTATAGCTGTTTCTCTACAAAAAAAGACCTTGAAAATCCTCAATGCTCCATAAGGACAGTGTCAGACGAGCATTCTTCAGAGCAGAAGAAACGTCTGAGAAAGTGGACATTCCTTCCACTCTGACACCGATTGGCCACCTCGCTGAGCGCAGCGCTCAGCGCTGCAAGGCTCAATCCCCCTATGGAAGATCGCACTTTGCAGCCCCGTCAAACTCGCGTTGTAGTGTTTCGTTTGGGAGGCTTTCAGCATATACGCTGTATCGCGCGCAATTCGTGCGCGCGCTACACCGTGTGGCCAGCCCAGTCGAAAAGTCACAACGCTGCGACTGGCGCCAGAAGACACATCAGTACAGGCGCACATAGCCTGCTCGTCTGACACTGGCCTTAGGGTAATCAGATATAGACACATTATGCAATCAAATGCCTGGTATGTATTTTTGTTTGTGTACCCGCCTTGAGAGCACAGTCACCACAGATCTCGTGTGTGAGTTTTCACTTTACTTGTAGATGTTTTGTTCTGTTTGTACTACCCTTTAGTGATCTGCTTTGTGCGACATGCAATGTATATTGATTATGTTGTGTCTACTCACAAAGGGGGTCAAACCCACATCTTTCTACTATCAATTAGGGATGAGCTGTTCAGTTCGATCAGTTCGGAGTTCGATTCGAACTTTGGCTGTTCGCAAGTACGCGAACTTCAAACTTTTTGGCGTGTTCGGTTCGAGTTCGCAAAAAAAAATATTTTGAAAAAAGTATAAAAAATGCTTAAAAAATACAAAAAAATTCTAGAAATAAAGAGACTCTTTACTGCAGAATATTATAAGCAACGGTTTATTAAATATTGAATTAACAAATAATGTCTATGTGCAAAGATTCTCACCTCTAAATGACCTGTGTTCTCAAACGGTGTAAACAACAGGTGTTTTTAGTCTGGTCTAATGAATTTGATACATTGTATGTAAAATGAGGGTGTGGTGTCTCCAGATGTATCAAACATCACTTGTGCTTCTGAGAAGTGTTCATTTCTCTACTAAATCTTCCTCTGATATGCTGTTTAATCCCTTAACTAACCCTGCATTTCACTGCTGTGTGCTCAGCTCATTTTTACCGCTTTCGCTCATCATGTTTAAATGCGATTTGAAGCCACATTTTTTTAAATGACTCAGACATATTAGATCTCGTTCTTTCCGTCAGACTCCGCAGATTCATAATATATCATTTTTTTATGTATACGTCATGTCCTGCCTGTATATTATGACAAAAAATGCAATAACAATTTAATTTTTAATCATCTGCAGTGTGTAAAGTGTTTTTTTTTCACATTTTAGCACATGAGTGTTTGCGGTTAGGATTTCTATGGGGTGCGCTTGTACAAAAATTAGAAATGGGGACTTGTTACATTTTGTGGGGGGAATTACGTGCTCAGGCCTTTCATTTGACACCCTCCATAACCCCCTAGCTGCCACGGTTCTGGAGATATCGAGGTTCAAATGAACCCCCTATCTCCACCAGGGGATTCCGGGCAGCTAGGGGTTCCCTGGCTATCTGACATCATCACGCTATGCTTGAGAATGTCAGGCAATGAGGGGGGACCCGGGGGTGGAGCTGCCATCCAAGATGGCGGTCCCCACTGGAGCTAGGCCGCACTTCGGTGCCACAAGGCGCTGAAGTGCGACCCGGTGCCTAAGGGGTTAAAGCCAGGCACTGCTTAAAAGGGGAGACTCTCTCCTTTTAAGCAGTGCCTGGCTTTTTTTTGTGGGATCGAACGGATCCCCCCCTCCCTTCCAGGGGTCGCATGGAAATGACGTCATTGCGCATGGTGCGATGACGTAATTTATGTTGGGAGGAGCTTAACTCCAGCGTCTGAGGACGCTGAAGTCAGAACGCCGCGGGACCCCGGACAGAGAGGTGAGTATCTCCGCCCGGGGTCCCGCAAAGCTGATGACGTGACACGTCCTCCTCAGCATATAGCGGGAGTAACTGAGGACGTGTCCCACACGCCGTCAGCAGTGAAGGGGTTAAAAACATATATTTTTAAACTTTTTGTCCTTGTTTCCTGTCCCCCAGGACACTACCCGGACCCGGACATTGTTTTTAAATGTTTCTATACATCCTAGAAATCCGCCACTTCACGGGCAGGTTATGGGGACCTTCTAGGCACGATATGTGAAGGAATTTTTCATTTTTATTTTTAACCCTTATTTTATGGAAAACTCACTGTCCCTATAAAATCTTTTTTTTTTTTTTACTTTTTGTCCTTGTTTCCTGTCCCCCAGGGCACTACCCGGACCCCCATACACCTTTTATGGCAAATATCTAGCATATATGCCCTCTCGGAGGGCACTCTAAAAATCGGATTTTGAGTCCCATTGACTTGTATTGAGTTCGTGTTCGAATTCGAACTTTTGAAAAGTTCGAGTTCGAATGCAAACCGAACTCGGGGGTGTTCGGCTCATCCCTACTATCAATACAATATCAACCTTAGCACTCTAGGGTATATGTATCAAAATAATAGAAGACATATATTTGGGGTATTTAGTCCCTACATATGTAAAGAAATAAATGTAATTTTTTTGTTATTTTTACTGAAGTGTAAGACAGTTTGATAGCAAGAAGGGGTAAAGAAACTACCAAAAGATCATCCTGTCCCCAAAGATAATGGTCTCTGGAGAGGGATGAAAATTGCCAAAGTGCTGTATCACTTCGGCTTCACCACTCAAATTACCAAAAAGCCTCATATCGTGCCTGAAAAAAAGAATAAAAGGAGAGGTCAACAAGAGCTCCCTATATGTATTATCACTTTGTATACATCTCCTCCCTTATTAGCAGGTACTGTGTATCCCGTCCCGACCACTTCGTTCTGCCAATGATCTGATATTATCAGTTCCTCGTACCCGCACCCCCAACTCTCGCCTTCAGGACATATCCCGAGCTGCCCCCTTCTTGGAACTCCCTCCCCCACAACATTAGACTCTCCACGTCTCTCCAGTCCTGCAAGAAGTCTCTGAAAACACATTATTTTACAGAAACCTATCATCTTACTCCATGATCCCTCACTGTACATTTCTTGCTCCATCTTCTCAATCAGCCCACATGCACCCCACTACTTCACATACTTCAGGTACCCTCACCTACTGTGTCACCCCTCTCGTCTTAGATTGTAAGCTCTCGAGCAGGTTCCTCCCTCCTACTGTTCGGTGTGTGTAACGTGTATGTATGTTCGTCATTCTTTCTCTCCCATTGTACAGCGCTAAGGAATTTGCTGCCACTTTATAAATCTTGTAACTGTAACTGCATATTTTTAATCCATTTTTCATGCACATTCATTTTTTTTATTTTGCAAAATATAATTAAGGTTCATCTTGTGGTATGAAAGTTGCGATGCTGACTCAGCTTGTCATGTTTTATATTTTATGTTTTATGTTGTTATGTTTTAAAGCCTGATCACATATATTTAGTGTAACTTCAAAGTGCGGAGCAGTAAGTACCATATCCTGTTTTTCTGCTAGAAGAATTCCACTTAGTGGTAGTGAGTCCAAGTTTGTGAACTGTTGCTCCTCCACGGTACAGAGAATCCATCACTAAAGAGGTCATTTTGGCAGGTCCAGTAAAAATGGATAAAAAAATGAGACTGAGGATTGCTCATCATAATGGCGCTCCAGGACACTATCTCAAATCTTAGAGTAGACTAAACAGAATATAAATAATGCTCAGTCACTCAGCAAAAGGGTTACTGCAGCCGGACTGGTTTTAGTAAATGGAGAAGAAATCTATATAAAAACTGTTAAATATATTTCTTTGACAGTGAATTTATTAGCAGGCTGCAGGATGGACAAACTCATTGACCACTTACATTTTGTTAGTTTTTTTTACATAAATATTTTGCACTGAATTGTGGCATTATGTGTATAGTGAATTGTACAGGCTCCCTTCCTCCATTGCTATGCCTAGTTAGATCCATTAGAGTCATGTCTACAGTTTTTAATGGGGCAACTAACATAAAAGAAAGAATAAAGAGACCTTGTCTACAGTTTGAGTTTAGGTTCAGGAGGCGTACTCGCTATTCCTGTTATCATGCAAGGCAGATTAGCCTAGCAATAGGATTCCAGGCCTTTGGATATTTAATCTTAGGGTAATTTGCAATTCACATCCATTGGAAACCAGAGAAAGGCCTGAAGGGTTATGTCTAGACTTAGCAGTATCATACATTCTTCAATTTTTCTTCTAAATATAATCGTGTCAATAATCCTGTGTAAAGCATCACCTATTTCTGTTCAATTTCTATTACCCATTGCAATCAATAATAGCAGAGAGGATTCATCACCAGTAAAGTGTCCAGAGGTCTTGTCAAACTACAATGACCTTAATGTAACCCAACAGCCAACAGTGTTACCTGAGTGCGCTGTCATTATCATGGAACCAGATTCCGTATTTGTCCCCCCCATGCTTTTACTTAAGAATGGATTAGTCCACGCTCCCTGTCTAACTCAACTGTCTGGCCCAGCTCCATTTCCCGTGCAACAAGTAGCATCCTGTTTATACTGAGCAGATGCATTCTGTTCTACCTTCCACCTACTAGAAAGTGCACTACAGAGAAGCTCTTTCTATTCACCTTCATCCCATACCAAAGCATACAATAGACTACAGAGATGCTCTCTCTACCCACCTTCCTTCTATCACAAAGCATACGCCAGAGTAGTTCTTTCTACCCCCCCTTTTATTTGCTGTTACTTTCTCAATAAAGTGAAGAAAAATATACTTCTTGCATATGACCCTGGGCAGTGGCGTAACTACAAGGGTCGCAGCGGTCGCACTTGTGACTGGGCCCAGACATTCTACCACTGGAGGGGAGCCCAGGCAGTGGTGGAACCACTGGTAACCCTTTAAGGACCAATGGTCTTTAAAGTCAATGCATTTATGACTGAATAGTTCTGTCATTGGTCCTTAAGAGGTTAATGAGGCAGCAGAGGCCTTGTAATTTTTCCTCTGGCTATCCATCATGAGTCTGACACTTACTGGTGTCTCATTGCAGGTCTGGTGGTCGCTCACTTGTGATTGCTCAAGTGTGATGTGTCCCTATCTTTCTCTTGAAACAAAGTAGTTCTTCTGCACACTATTTTCATAAAATAATCACAAAGGGTGCTCAGCCGCAAGAAGGACTCACCAAGGCCCTATAAATGTGTAACTAAACCACAATAAATCAAGAGGGCACAACCATGAAACAATATATATCAAAAGTATAATAAAAAATATCTTTACATAAATACAAAAATATATAATGTCAGTAACAAGAGTAAAGTATCACAAATGTTACATATAACAGCACACAACATGCAGCATGTAGTAAGGCAGCCCCACAGGCTCAGCAAAAATAAACACAAGAAAAAACAAATAGCTGAACCATATGAAATAGGCAATATTAGGGAAAGCACTATGCAAAAAGCAGCCAAAACATAAAGGGTGTCTGTACATACTCCTAATAGCCAAGACAAGGTACCCCAACATTTCGGCAATCTATCGCCTAGTATCCCTATTATATATGCATTACCTATGGAATTTAATGCTATGGTAATATTAATAAAATGGGGATACTAGGCGATAGGTTATAGTATCAATAGGTTTTGAAACCAGCAATTTTTGGATAGTGCAGGAGACATGTATAGAGATATTTTTGCAAAATGTTTTTAGTAAAAATGCAAATCTCTGTCGCGGGGAGCCTTCATGGATTCTTGCACCAGGGACCTGAGGTTTTTAGTTATGCCTCTGACCCTAGGATTCCAGAATAGTCATACACAGCCCATTTAATTAGGGTGTCAACCATTTGTGAATATTATGGAACAGTTAATGGTCTAGAATCACTGAGCTTCGATTTAGTGTACATCATTGCTTGAAAACCAGAACTGGTCCAATTACCACTGCACAAAAACAACAGGGGATCAACCATGGAACGCCTACATTCTGCCCATGGACTAATCAAAGAAGTCAGCGATCCCATGTTCACATTTTAGAAAAGAGATGATCAGAATGAGAAAGATGGATGTAAGGAAAACCGATACATGGGTCTCCAACAAGTTATAAAGGCTGCATATGTCACTTTTTCGACACACAAGTCACGAACGTCACAAAACAAAATGTCTGTAACAATTTACAAAGGAATTTAATATAAAGATGGCATAAAGTAAAAATCACTTCCCGGTTGTGAGATCAGGCACACACTCATCCTAACATTCGCGGCAAGTAGTGGGCTATAGCGATTAGAGTGATTGCTGAGGCCTACTTTTTCTCGTAGCAATCAGCACATATTTTACTTCAATTTGATGCTATGTGCATTTTCGTCTTTCTCCTTGCTCCAGGTCAACTCCTGTTGTAATCCTGTAGATACACCAAAAATCTCAGCCACTGGTCACAAACACGTAGAAAATTTGAAGCAAAAAACACTACTCGTCAGTATGCAAATCTATACAGAGAGAGAATACTTTTAAAGTTTGTTATGTTAGGCCAAATAAGGAACATCTGAAAAGATTATATGAGTGTCTAAATGTGGCATGCAGAATTCCCTCAATGAGCCATAAGGTGTCCATGGATACACCACACACACTACCTACGTATGCCTATGCCTTTCTGGACAAAACCTCCTGTGAAGTGAAACTTGCAGTGCATGGGCAGAGGTTATTTAAAACCTGTGAAACATTCAAGCATTCCTGAATCAAGCGGGCAATGGAATAATAACTATACACTGCCAGGCCAAAAACAAGTTACCCCCCTACCAAGCAAGCCTGTTATGATCTGGGGTTGCTCCAGTTGGTCAGGTCTCGGTTCAGCAACATTATGTGCCCCAAAAATGAGGTCATGCGACTCCCTGAACATACTGAATGAGCAGGTTTTTCCATCAATGGTTTTTTTCTTCCCTGATGGCACAGCGGGCATATTCTAAGATGGCAATGCCAGGATTCCTCAGGCTCAAATTGTGCAAGAGTGGGTCAGGGAGCATGAGACATCATTTTCACACATGGATTGGCCACTGCACAGTCCAGATCTTAATCCTATTGAGTATCTTTGGTATAATTTGCTTTAGAAGACTTTAAGCAGCGCTGCGACTCTCCCATCATCAATACAAGATCTTGGCCACAAATTAATGCCACTCTGGATGGAAATAAATGAACATAAAGTTATCGAAATAATGCCACAGCAAATGCATGCCGGAACCATAGCAAAAGGAGGTCCAACCAAATAATAGAATGTGTGACTTTTATTGGCCAGGCAGTGTAGTTAAACAAAAAGACATAAATTGACAAGAACATTTATCAATAGGTTATAAACCAACAAAATATTTTCCATTTCCCTCTTCATGATAGTTGAAATTAATGCAGCAATTGTGGTGTGTGGGAACTCCAGGTATATATACAGGGTTATCCAAAGAGATCCGAATTGCTTGAGAAAGGTAACCGAACGCTGAAAATCAGCGTTCGGTTACCTTTCCTGGCCATTCGGCTATCCAGAGAGCAGGCAATTCGCCAAATCCTGGCGAATTGCCTGAACATACGGTGCCTGTTCGGTGCCTGTTCGAGGGCAGTGAAATCCCCATAGAGAAGCACTGCTTCGGCTATTCAGAGAACACAAACCAGCAGTGAAAGGTTCCCCTAATGCCCTGCCATTCGGTGGTTTAATTCGGCAAATTTATTCAGGAGAATCCCATAGACTTCAATGTTAAAAATATTCCCGTTTTAATTCAATATCTAATAAACCGTTCATTATAAAATTCTGCAGCAAAGAGACTCTTTATTTATAGATTTTTTAGGATACTTTAAGCATTTTTCAGATTTTTTTATTTTTTTTTTAAAAGTCCGATTTTTTTTGATTTTTTTTTTCAGTTTACTTATTGTTTTTGTAACAGCCCTCTTTATTATCATTCCCTGGACCTCCTGTGAAAATTTCAGACATTTTCGCTCAGTAGTTTCTTTGCAAACAGCGTTTCTTTTTCCCAGATTCATACAAATGGTTTTTCTAATTTATTCACTGCCTCCTCTACGTCACAGTCACAGCTGCTTTGGCTCTGTGTGATTCGGCTCATGTTCGGCTCCTGTTCGGCTCCTGTTCGTCTTTTTCAAAGGTTAATCCAGATGTTTTTGCTTGTTTTCAGCGTGCATTCGGTTAGTTTTCGTCAGGTTTGCGGCAGCTTTTCCCTGCAATTCGGGGACCCTGTGGTGTTTGCTGAATACACCGCAGGGTCACCGAAATGGGATCGGCAAAAGGAACCGAATTGAAGAGAACGAAAAGTCACCGAACGTGCGGTGACTTTTCGAATCTCTTTGGATAACCCTGATAGTCTGGTCATTTTGGATGATTAAATCTTGGTATTGTACAAGCGGTGAAGAAAATAGTAAGTGCATAATAAAGTTACAAAGTGCAGTAATAAATCTATTTTTGGAAAATCTTGAAAATAACTGAATCCAAAATAACTGAACATATATATTAAAATAATATTGATGAATGCATTGTAAAATATAATTATATCCTTTAAGTGTTCTCCCAGCGTTATGATCACTCTATATGGGCAGGCTAGAACAGAATAGCCAAATATATTAAAACGAAGACACCAGGTTCAATGGTGCAGTTTAGGCTGGGGTCAGACCTGCGCACTTTTAACGTGCGTTCTGGCGCACATAATTACGGCCGCACTAGCAGCAGATGACGGGCAATGACGGCCAATATACGATGTACGGTCGCACAAAAGGCCGGCCGTGCAACGCAAGTGGAATATGAACGCATTTTTCTGAGGACGCTGAACCGCTAGTACTGACGTACTGAGTGCGCAGCTGCGGCATAGCGGCGTGTTTGTGTGATTAGGAGACGTCAGACACTGCTAATGTCCAGCCTACATAACGTCCAGACGCAAAAAGAGTTTTATTGACGATCCGTACAAAATCACGCCCGAAAATGCGCGTCGTCTGACCGTTTTTGCGCATTCCGTGAAAAAATACGTCAATGAGTTCGGACGCACTTTTTCACGTTCGCGGGGAAAAATGCTTTCGTCTGACCCTAGCCTAATTCGCTAAACTCTGACCTACAGTCAACAGTATATATATATATATATACTTATATAACACATTCATATAATTTAGAAGAGAATAGCAGAATATTAATTGAAATTGTTTACATTTTTTATAAAATATTTTTGTCTAAATTCTTAAAATGACATTATTAATTCACTCGAGTTCACTGTTTAACAAATAAATTCTTAGGTTTCATGGCGATCTGTTTTTAAGATACGTTTCTCATTAAAACGAACAAATACATAGTTACATAAACCTTGCGGCTGCTTATAGCACATTGCGAGCCGTTGCTATGGTTAGTGTCTTTTCTTATGGTAATGCATTCTATTATCGCTGCTTTGCATAATAAATGTTAACAAAGTAGCGCACAGATATATTGCGTGAACGTTTTCTCTTTTATTTTTTTGTCAATCTAGTCACGCAGAAAATAATGTGCTGACAGCATATTCAATACAGATTGGAAAACTTTAGTCAAAGAGGATTTCATCATTAACAATAACAATGCTTTTAGAAGAATAAAATGACAAGAACTATTAATAAATATATACACATACATATACACCCACATTGAAATGTAAACACTTATATTAAAAGATATATACTGTATATACAATATACACTGATCAGCCACAAAATGACAGTTGAAGGGAAAATCATTGATAATATGGTTACAATGGCACATGTCAAGGGGTTGGATATATTAGACAGTAAATGAACAGTCCGTTCTTGAATTTCATGTGTTGGAAGCTGGAAAATGGGCAAACGAAAAGACCTGAGTGACCCTGACAAGTGCCAAATAGTAATGTCTAGATGACTGGGTCAGACCATCTCCGAACGGCAAATCTTGTGTGGCTTCCACCCAGTATGCATTTGTTCGTACTTACCAAATGTGGTGCAATGAAGGACAACCAGTGAACAGATGGCACGGTCATGACTCATTGATGCATGCGGGAAGGCTAACCTGTCTGGTCAAATCTCACAGAAGAGCTGCTGTAGCTCAAAATGCTGAAAAACTTAATGCTGGCCATGCTAGAAAGCTGTCAGTACACTCTTGACACATACCCTTACCTAGATATCAATGCAAACTACGTACACCCCTTCATAGCAATGGTGTTCCCTATTGGCAGTGGCCTCTTTCAGCATGATAACGCACCTTGCCAGACTGCAAAAACTGTTCAGGAATAGTTTGACATGACAAAGATTTCATGGTGTTGCCATGGCCTCCAAATTCCCCAGATCTCTGTCTGATAGAGCATCTGTGGGAAGTACTGGATCAACACATCCCATCCATGGGGGTCCCACCTCACAACCTGTAGGACCTTTAAGGATCTGCTGCTTATTTCTTGATGCCAGATACCATAGGACAGGGCTCAAAATTTCCACTCGCCTACTCGCATTTGGTGAGTGGAAATTAAGTGAGGGCGAGTGGAAACGCACATGCAGGCAGTAGAATACATTATTTTGTGCTGCGTATTCCAGCAGGGATCAGCTGCCTAACCTGACCCAGCTCGTTTCTGTCACTGGCAGGGGGGTGGAGAGGAACTTCCCTGCCTCCTTGCTTTGCTTACACTGGAGTCTGATGACTGGGTATACATGTATCTGGGGTCTGATGTCTGGGTATTAATGTTATTTTTGTAACTTTATTCTAAATAAAACCTTTAACAGTGTAATTTCATAAGATAATTTAAGGGGGTGTGTTTAGGGGCAGGGTTAAGGGCTGGGTAGGGGTTAGGTGGAGCAACTGGTGGCGAGTAACTCTTACGGCCTGGTTAGTATCACGGGACTTGAAATTTTGAGCCCTGCCATAGGACACATTCAGAGGTCTTGTGGAGTCCATGTCTTGATGCTTTAGAGCTGTTTTCGCAGCAAGGGGTCGGACCTACACGATATTAGGCAGGCAGTTTTAATGTGGCTGATCAATGTGTATATATATATGTATACAAACATAACAAATTCAGTTTTCAATATTTTTGAAAGATCTGACTTAGGAAAAAAAAACTTGGAATTAGTTACGATATATATATCACGCATTGCATAAGCCTGCTACAACGTCAATGTACCCAGGTGCAGAGAGTGCCACTGCAATTGGGCCCCTTTGTTCGGGGGGGCACGCACAGCCAGCCGCGGCCTTGACTGAATGGCTTGGTAAGAGCCAGGTCTCACCTATGATTCGCTCATGCACAGCACTCATTACTGTGAGTTTTATTGCTGTGGAGCTCTGAGATATGCATGGTGCACATTGCATTAAATATGTGATGGACTGAAGTGGTCGTAGTGGACGTGGAAAAAATGGAACACTGATTTTCTGGAGTCGACATTGTGGACCTGAAGGAGTCCAGTGCATGGGGATGATGGAGGGATGTGTTTTTGCCAAGGGTGGGGGAGCCCTTCATGGATTCCCACATCTGGGCCCTTAGGTTTCTAGTTACGCCTCTGAATGTACCCCATAGCGGGAGGTCCTATTTTCTTACCTTAATAACTGCTGTTGTGAGATTAAACCCACTGATTTGGGTCACACATCCTCATCGGACTCTATAGGGTCTATTCAGAGAGGGGTGAAAATCAGGAGAGAGACTGAAGAAGTGAAAATTCTAGGTCAAAATTGCCAAACCAGAGAAATTCTCCCATTTATCTCACTTTCCAAATTGGCTACTTGGTTTTGATTGTGCTTTTCTCCTGCCAATTCTCCTGGTTTTCACCTCTCTCTGAATAACCCTGTATGTCCTGCAGTAAAGCACTTGTGACAGGGAGGAGTACGAAAACATGGACAATGTACTCCAATTGTAATTTATTATTGCCGTATTCTACGGTTTTTGTCAACATGTTTATGCAATCATGCAAATTAAATTCATTTTCTAAATAACGTTGGTTCTTTTGAAAGAAAAATGCGAGATGCGACTTGTGTGGGTACTGCAAGAAAAGGTACTGAAAACAAATGAAAATTACAATTCTTCTACACTGATGCAAAATAAAATCTCAAATGGCTAAAAACAACCTCAGCACTGGGCTGTGAAACTGCTTAGCTGTGAAAGGGTTAATACCTACATGGTTAATGAAAGCACTTGTAATATTTACAAATAGTTATCAGCCATTGCGAAGATCTCTGACTCTTTACGACGCACCTGCAACAGCTCACCGCTTAGGAATGAGCCCATTTTCTGTGTGACAGGTGTATATCATCGTTTTTATTGTCTTTCAAATAAAATATTAATATAACTTCTACATTTCCTGTGAGTCTCCATCCGTGTAACAAACGAATGACAAATATTTCCTGTACCCCTGTATTAACCCTTTCAATGAGCGAGATAAAAGAACCTATACTTAAAGCAAATTTATACTGCAGTAGCTAAATGCTTTGAAATATGTGAATCAGCCATGTACATACAAACACACACAAACACATACACATCTATTTGTCTATATATATATATATATATATATATATAATTGGTATAAATTATCATACTTCCAGCCACAGATGCATTGGTGTGCATAGACCATATCATTATCGTGTGTACACTTGGATCATCCAAACGAATACTTCAGCAGAAAATAACACTTATGTTAATCAATAATCATGTTCTTGCACAGATACATTCCATTCACATGATTTTTATTTTGAAAGAGATAAGAAGCATCCAAAAAGTTATGGGTCTGGATCTAGAGGCAGCATACTGTAGGCAAGAAAAACTCTGTTTTGGGGTGCCCTGGCAAGCAGATCAGTGGCATAATTGCCCTGTATAACCAGTTGCATATTTCAAAGGGGTAGATTCACTAAAACATTTGGTTGATAAAAAAATGATAGGACTTTTTTTCAAAAACTTTTTTTTTTTCATTTTTATTTAAAAAAAAATTCAAGAGCTTATCAGCACGTATTCCTATTTTACTACAGGGATTATTTACAAAGCCCTGGTATATGCCTGTGTTGCAAACACCAACGAAAATAGCCAGGAGTGCAGCACCACAAACGCCGACATTTCACAAAACTAAAATCCGAAGTACAACAAGAGAAGCTGCATTATGAAGCTTCTGCTGACGCTCCTTGGATTTTAGGTTTGTGAAGTGCCGGCACTCGACGATGCTGTAATACCACTGACTTCTGCCAGTGTTGCAACCCCGGCAACGCTTATAATGTATCTCATTTATTCTTACAGTAGTGGGAGACAAGGGGTGCAGACGCATGATGCCAAAAGCATGCATCTATTCTGATTGTATGTCAGATGCATTGATGCTATGGAAGCGCCTGGACTACCCGTATAATTAACTCCGTTCTCACGGTAGCAGAATTTCGGTGGCGTTTTCATTAACTAGTAAGTGATGTAATGAGTCTGACAAGGCCATTGTCATCAGACATCAAACAGAATATAATTTACATAAACCCGTGGTGGGACTTTATGTCCCAGTATCCATCATCGAGTCATTTCAACAAAGAGCAAAATTGGCGAAACAGATCATACAATGGAATGATTTTGAATGTGGACCTCATGCAGAAAGCTACTGATCTCAGATGCCAGTCAGTTAATCACAAGGCTTAACTAACACTGTGTGAGGACTACAACTCCCAACAACACAAACAAGTTGAGAATAATTTGCTTTCCACGATTGCGATTCTAGCAAGCACCGCAGGGCCCCCGTAGTGCAGGGAATACTCGCCGCAAACCCGCAGAACACTCACTGAACACTCACCAAAAGCCCGCAGAAACCGCTAGAAAAACCCCACGAACACACCAGAAATGCCCGACTAGCTGCCAATCGCAGCGCAGAGCAGCCGCCGTGAAAACCCGACAGGCAGACGAACGTGGTAAAATAACCCAGTACGCTTAAAAGTTTCAAAATTGAAACGCTGTTTGCAAAAAAAACTACAGAACGAAAATGTTTGGAATTTACATATAAGATCCAATGAATGATAATAAAAAGGACTGTTACAGAAAAATGAAAAAACGATTTAAAGAAAAAACTGAATTTTTTTTACAGAAAAAATCCAGAAAAATGCCTAAAAGATCCTAAAGAAATCTATGAAGAGACTTTTTTTTACAGCAAAATAAAATAATAAATGGTTTATTAGATATTGAATTAAAACGGGAGTATTTTTAACATTGAAGCCTATGGGATTCGTCTGAATAAGGCTAGGGTCAAACGAAAGCATTTTTACACGCGAATGTAAAAAAGTGCGTCCGAACGAATTGACGTATTTTTTCACGGAGTGCGCGAAAACGGTCATACGATGCGCATTTTTTCGTGCGTGATTTTTTCGGATGTCAATAAAACTCTTTTTGTGTCTGGACGTTATGTAGGCTGGACATTAGCAGTGTCTGACATCTCCTAATCACGCAAACACGCCGCTATGCCGCAGCTGCGCACTCTGTACGTCCGTACTAGCGGTTCGGCGTTCTCGAAAAAATGCGTTAGTTTTCCCCTTGCGTTGCGCGGCTGGACTTTCGTGCGACCGTACTTCGTATAGTGGCCGTCATTGCCCGTCATTTGCTGCTAGTGCGGCCGTAATTATGTGCGCCAGAACGCACGTTAAAAGTGCGCTGGTCTGACCCCAGCCTTAACCTGTCGAATGAAACCATCGAACAGCAGGTCATTTCGTCAACTTTTCTCAGCTGTTTGGTGTCCCTGAATAGACGAACCATTGCTTCTCTTTGGGGATTTCACTGCCCTCGAACAGGCACCGTACGTGCAGGTAACTCGCCATGCTCTCTGAATACCTGAATGGTCCGAAATATCCCCGTTCGCTGAATTTCAGTGTCCGGTTACATTTCGGCGACATTTCAGATCTCCCCGAATAACCCCCTATGTCATTACCTTCATAGATTCCTTATATATCTTTTTATTGTATGCTGTTTCAAGACGTCTAGGGAAGAGTCGTCCAGGAATCTAAAGGTTTAATTGTCTTCTTTGATTGTCACTTCACGATTTGTTCGTATTAGGGATGTGCGTTTCGGGTTTCGGAATTTCGGAATTTTCACGAAATTTCCCGATTCGTGTTTTCGGATGCGGCCAATTTTCCGAAAATTTTTAGATCCGAAAATGGCAGATCCGAAAAGTTTTCCGAGCCGAAATGAAATATTTTCGGAATTTTCGAATGGACTTGAAATGTGTCAAATCGAAATTTATTGCTTTGAAACGAGGAGAACAGACGTTCCGAAAAAACGAAAATTTCCGAAATTACGAAAAGTCGATACAAAAAACGAGCTAAGTAACATGAAAATACGAAAAATGGTCGATATTCCGAAAACATGTACAATTCCGAAAAACGAAAATTTCCGAAATCACAAAAAGTCGATACAAAAAACGAGCAAAGTGACACGAAAATACGAAAAATGGTCGATATTCCGAAAAAAAAATGTAGACGAAAAACGAGTCGAGCCGAACCGAATCAAAACAGAAATCGGTCGAAACGAGCCGAATTGAAAAGTTTAAAAATCTGAAAAATCGAATCGAATCGAACCGAAAAAAAAATCGGTGCACGAGCCTAGTTCGTATCTCAGTCAAAAACTGCCAGCCTGGTAGGAGCAGGAGATCATCAAGGTTTATCAGACCTCCGCACAAAAATGGGATTCTCAACAAGGTGCCAGCAGTTATTTTTACCATTATAATGATTTTAAAACTTACTTTTTTCCCAGAAAATAACAAACAAAAAAACATTTGACCTGTTTAGCTTCACACATCTCTGCATTGAAAAAGAACTGGAACTAGCAGCGATCTACTGGTTTTCTTTTTTTTAAATGTAAAAGTTTTTATTGGAGTTTACACATAAAATGGTACAACATTGCAGAAATGATGAAACTTCAGAGATAAAAGACATAAATTCCTATCATTGACAATAGGCAATGCAAACGAAGTATCAGTGTTATCTGATATAAGGTCATTAGTGCGGTCTCCATTTTCCACAAACAGATATAATCCTAAACTAACATAAAACACTAAACACGGCAGCACTACAGTCGTACATAATGAAATATCTTATATCAAGGTTCCTGACTCGACAAACACCCTCCACCCCTCCCATGTATCATCAAACTGGCACATTGAGTTATTCGCGCTGTGGAACATTTCTTCATATTTAAAAACACTTTCAAGGGCCATCATAACTTCTTTCATAGATGGGCAGAATGAGGAACGCCAATGTCTTGCAATAACCGTTTTTGCTGTCCCCAGTACCATAGAGATAAACCTCCTATGACGGATCTGAATAGTAATGGGTATAATATGTAGGAGATACATTTTCGGGCATAGTGGGAGTCTAAGTGAAGTGCAGTGGGAAATTAGTCTACTGATTTTAACCCAATAACCCCCCAATGCGGGGCATAACCAAAAGGTATGTAGTAAGGAACCGAGGCCTGTAAGGCATCTCCAACAGAAGCCGGTAGTCCCCGAGATATGGGCCAAACGGGTTGGTGTTAGATACCATCTACACAGCAATTTAATATGGGCCTCGCGGAGATTGGTGCTTCTAGAATATTTGTATATTGTGTCCATGGCGTATGACCAGTCATCTACGGAGAGCGTGAAAGCTAAATCTTTTTCCCATTTAACCATATAGGGTAATTTTTTAGGTGGGTTCGGGGTTAAGAGACTATTGTAACAGAGAGATAGCGGTTTCATTTGACATTTCTTCCCCATACACAGTTTGTGAAAAGCTGAAAGGTTCGTAGGTGTGAAGGAGGTCAGGCCCTTCTGGTGTAGAGCGTGCTTCACACGTAGGTAGGAAAAACAGTCACTCAATGGGATGGCAAACTCCTGTACCAAGTCTGGAAAGGGTTTCAGGGAGTGGGGTGTAAAGAGCTGCCACACTTGCGTCAAGCCGCGCAAAAACCAAGAATCTAAATTTAAGTCTGGAATATAGCGGCACAGAACTCTAAGCGGGGCGAGATATAATAAGTCATAAGGCCGTACCAACGGGCGACCCCACTGACGCCAGGACGTGAGGGAAAGCATCGAGGCGGGCAGTAGACCCATGGTGCTATTTCTAGGAAGGAGTGGAAGCCACAACAGGTCATGAAGTTTGTATGGGAAAATCATGGCGTTCTCCAACTGTAACCATAGAGGTGATTCTTTGAGATGCATCGACGACAACAGTTGGGCTAGTAAGGCTGCTTTGTAATACGATTGTAAATCCAAAAAACCCAACCCTCCGGTACGTCGCGGCGCGATGACTGTAGAGGCCGATACTCGAGGGGGCTTCCCTTTCCAAATGTGCGCATGCAGCAGTTTTTGCAGCCGGAGCAATAAATGCGCCGGTATGAAAACTGGAATGTTTCTGAAATAGTATAAAATTTGGGGTAAGATACTCATCTTTATGGCCGCCATACGTCCCAGCCAGGAGGATTCGTTTGTGCTCCATGTAGAGAGCTGCTTCTCGATGGAGTTCAAAAGTGGCATGAAATTTTCCTTTAGGATGGTGCCTCGCGATTTAGTAAGGGAGATTCCAAGGTATTTTAAAGAGGTGGAGCGCCAATCAAAAGGGTACGTGCTGCGCAAGGAGCTAAGGGATGAAGCAGCAACATTTATAGGGAGAGCTTGTGTTTTACTCACATTATTTTTATAGTGATCTACTGGTTTTCTATCATGTTCAGCCTGTCCTTCAGCCAGCTCACCTATAACAGATGGAGACGCGCATATTAAAAGTAAAATAATAATTTGTTGATGTAGCAGATGTGTTTGTGTTGTCTTTTTGTAGGTCAGGTCTATGTAGGTCATTCTCTAAGGACATTCATAATACAGGCTATCTTTCGTTAATAAGCTATTGTGGTATAATTGGCATGAAACACAGCTTTAAAGGGACATTGTGTGTGTTTTACCCTGTCCTTGAAGCAGAGCAAGGTCAAAGCAGACCAAGATTTATTTATCAGGTCTTAATTACTGCAAAATACTAGAAAATCCAAAAATGTTTATTTTTTTGTAGAATAACTCTAAGGGCCCTATTAGAATCTTTGCGGATACGTTTGCGCCCCGCGCAAAAACGCATTGTCGCGAGGGGCAAAACCATTTACGCTGAATGTCGTATTACAATGTCAGCGCAACAAACGCGCGTATACGTCTACCGCGGGTGAACCTGCGTGAACGCTGCGCGAGCTTACTGTACTTTGCGCGTCCTATACTTAACATTGTGAGCGCAAATGCATTTGTGTGCTGGTACGCGGATGGTATTACAATCTATACGCAGTTTGTAACGCACAGCCTTTGCGCGCATAATTTTAGCAACTCCTAATAGCTGGTGTTAATGGAAAATTCTATCAACCTGGCCGAAACCAAATACACCAGCCCAAAAAAAAATACACAGCAAAGTATAGTTACACATTCTACTCATACCAAACCAATACATTTGAGAAGTTATATGTGTTTTTTTTATTGATGCAGCATATATGCGCAGATTGACTTTGACAGGCGCAAAAACTTAACGTGAGACAATTCTGGTTCTTAATTGTGATTGGCTGAATCGCGTGAAAAAAACAGTCCGCACACTGATTTCTGCGCGCAACGTTGCCGCACGTGCGTTTTTGCGCGTCCATTTTGTGCGCGTTACTGCTCGATGGATGAAAAAATGCACGAGGATTGTAATTCCAGCATTGATTTACGCGCGTTAACGTTTAATGCTGGGCGCACAAACTCACACGTTGCGCGTGCGTCTTTGCGTGAAGAATGTAATAGGACCCTAAATTGTTCTAGTAGAAAATGAAAAACCTGGACAGAGGTGACTGCGGGTGATTTATCCCAATGACCATAGCATGGTAAGCTTCATTGTTGTTGAAAGCGACATTCTTGTTCTAATAAATTGTACACTAAGGGGGTTATTCTGAGAGCATCGAAATGTCACCGATATTTCGATGCTCTCTCGCTCCCCGCACTTCCCTGCACCTCCCTGCACTTCAGGGAATCAAAGTTCCCCACCCTGCGGTGTATTCAGTATTCACTGCAGGGTCCCGGGAGTGCAGGGAAAACCTGCTGCAAACCCGTCACAGACCCGCCGAAATCCCACCGAAAACCCGCCGAAACCCCCACAAAAAACATGCCGATCACATCAGAAAAAAACGACGAGCCGCCAATCACAGTGTAGACCAGCCACTGGAAAAAGCCGACAAGCTGCCGAACGGGGTAAAATAAAAATGAACAATATGATTGAAAGTGTAAAAATTTAAGCGCTGTTTGCAAAAAAACTACTGAACGAAAATGCCTGGAATTTACAAAAAAGAAAAAACGCTTTTTTTAAAAAAAAAAAAAAAAGATTCTGCTGAAAAAATCCCAAAAATGCCTAAAAGATCCTAAAAAAACAATAAATAAAGAGACTTTTTACTGCAGATTAAAATAATAAACAGTTTATTAGATATTGTTTTTAAACAGGAATATTTTGGACATTGAAGCCTATGGGATTCGCCTGAATAAACCTGCTGAATGAAAACACCGCACAGCAGGGCACTTCGGCACTGCTGTTCTGTGTTCTCTGAATAGATTAACCATTGCTTCTCTATGGGGAATTTCACTGCTGTTGAACAGACACCGTACTTGCTGGCAGTTCGCCAAAATTTGGTGAACTGCCTGCTCTCTGAATAGCCGAATGGCCCCAAAATGTCACCATACAGGGAAATTCCCTGTTCAGTGCCATTTCGGGGCCAGATCGTCTCTCTCTGAATAAACCCTTTAATATAAACAATCTACTACCAAGCTGCATCATGAATCAATTTAAAGCTTTGCCAAATTAAAAAATACTTCACCTGTTAGCTGTAAGACAGTGCAACTAATGCTTTACTCGTGTTCTCCTTCATAGCCTCCTTTCTTCCTCCATCCCTCTGTAACTTGATCACAGATCTACTCTTCCTCCCTCAGGCGGTACACATTTTTCGCAAACTCTATGATAGTGCTGGTGGCAAGCAACTCAACAGGAAGGCAACATAGCATGCCAAGCTCACCACCAACACCAGGAGCTGCAACACATATTGCAACAGTATGCATGATCATTATTGGACGAGTGGCCTGGGGCTGACAGACAGAGATGGTAGATGACTTTTATACTTGATAAATCCATACAGTGTCAACCTATGGACCTTTGGAATGCAAAGAAGCCCATAGGGGTCTGTACAGATGATAAGAAGCAACAGGTAGCACTCTTATACCAAACATGATTTATTAACGGGATCGTGTTGATCAGAAATATGGAATGGATGAGCCTTATTTGTAATGGAACATGCACTAGCAATTTTGATGACACTGTGTATAGGGAATTTTTTCATAATTCCCTTTCTAATATTTGTCATCACTCACTTCCGATGGCAAGTCGATGGACTGATGAGTACAGAGAGCAAGGACGACTCCGACTTGATTGTTGACACCTTGACTAATGATTTCACTTGCACCGAAGTGTCAGTGAAATGCCCAGCTTTTCTGTGATTCAATTCAACAGGTTTAAACAGGCGAATCCCATAGGATTCCGTGTAAAAAATATTATCGTTTTTATTTTTTATTAAATTGCTTATTGTTTTCATTTTCAGCAAAAAGCCTTTTTTATTTATTTTTTGGAACACCTTTATGACTTTTTTATATATTTTTTAGACAATATTTTTGACTCCCAATTTTTTTAAAATGGTGTTTTTTTATTCTGTAACAGATCTTCTTCTTATTTTATACTGGACCATTTTTATTATCTACACACATGTTAATGCATAATTATTGGTTTAAACAAGTGTTAGAAAAATAGCAGAGTCACGTTTTTTTTCCTGCAGTTTGGTGGCTTTCGGCGGTCTTCGGTGGCTCCATGTTCGGTGCATTTCGATGCATGGTCCAAAAAGCACCGAAATTTCAGTACCTTTTTGAATAACCCGCACTGCTTTTTTTCAGGGGGTACTCGCCGGTACTCAGTACCGTCACCTCAGTACTCAGTACCGGCACCTTACCACCAGCCTGAAATAACAGGAGAGAGCATGATGCTCTCTCTCTGATTACTGTGAATTTCACTGCTCTGGCGCTCATACACACTGTGAGTTTCATTACTGTGGCGCTCATACACACTGCGCATTACTGTGAGTTTCATTACTGTGGCGCTCATACACACTGCGCATTACTGTGAGTTTCATTACTGTGGCGCTCATACACATTGCGCATTACTGTGAGTTTCATTACTTTGGCGCTCACACACACTGCGCATTACTGTGAGTTTCATTGCTGTGGAGCTCATACACAATGCGCATAACTGTGAGTTTCATTGCTGTGGAGCTCATACACAATGCGCATAACTGTGAGTTTCATTGCTGTGGTGCTCACAAATGCCAGGGGATTATCCACTCAGTGCCAGCGTTGCAAAAAAAAAACCAACAGCTAACTGCCCTGCAATACAGATTTTTCTTGCAACAGAGGCACTTAGTGGATAACCCCCAATAGTTGTAGTTAATTTAAAGGAACACAGTATTAAAAAATTTGGTTCCCTTTTATAGTGTCTTCCTTTAAGTGAGCTACAACTATTGTTTATTAGGACCAGAAAAAAGCACTACCTGTATTTTAAACCTACTAGGATGGTTTTGAATAGGGTGTGGAGCTGGTCGCCACATGCACGTACAATGAGTTTCAGAGCTGTGCTCCAGTCTCAGGGTTATGTCCCATGTTCTTCTGTTACCACAAATAAGAAAGGAAGTCATTCCGCTGCATTTGAGTCTGGGAATGTTTGGATACGCTTTAGGCACGAGGTTCATGTTTCTGAAATTAACATCATCTCCAAACAAGTGCTTTATATAGCAGAACGACGAACACGCTGGAATATACTCAAAATAGCAGGGGAAAAAGGTGAATTGTTTTTACAGAGCAGATTGCCTATGATGAAACGCGTCAGCACATTTACAATGACATAATGTTAATTCTAAAACCATACCAAGCAAGACTTCTGTAGAAACATTAGACATGGCTGCACAAGGAAAAAAATGAATTTACTGCCTTTTATGGGTAAATAGTAAACACATGGTAGTCTATTTTAAGGACTAACATAGAAGCATGGAATGCGTCATGCTTTGCCAGAATAATTATGCGTGACTCTCGGCGTCTATAAAATATTACAGTGACGGTTATCACTTCACTATTCCTTTCTTTCTGATGAAAAGCAGCATTTTTTTGAGAGAAGGGATGCATGGGATTGGCTAATGGGATGAACCACAGTTCTACTCAATTACAATTGCAAGGCAAGCATTATAAACTGGCAACATATTCCGTAGCGCTGCACAGTGGGTAGGGCAAAACAACCATACGATATAGACACAGTGCGAACATGGGAGATGAGGAGCTTGCTCAAGAGCTTACAATCTAAAAGGGCTATTCAAAGAGCACAGAACTTGCCACCGAAGGGCAATATACGGTGCAATTTTGCGGCTGTTTGTCTATTCAGAAAGCTGTCAATTCACCAAATACTGGTGAATTGACATTGAAATTTATTTATAAAGGATTTTACCAGGAAGGATACAGTGCAGTTCGCCCCAATTCGGCGATCTTCGGCAGCAGTGAAATTGTCCCATAAAGAAGTAAAGGTTAATCTATTCAGAGAACGCCGAACTGCACCTAAGTGTTAGTGAAATTCCCCGATTTTCAGTGATTCAGTTAGACAGGTTTAAACCGTCGAATCCCATAGGATTCAATGTAAAAAAATATTATCGTTTTCAATCTTTTTTATTGAACCGTTTATTCTTTTCATTTTCAGCAAACTGTCTTTTTATTTATTAATTTTCTTGATTTTTTTTATTCAATTTCTTTCAATTTTTTTGAATCCCATTTTTTTTTTAAAGACTATTTTTTAATCATGTAACAGACTGTTTTTTTTTTTACAATTTTTATATGACCCTTTTTTATTATTATTTCCACACATTTTCATGCATTTTTATGGTTTTAAACACCTTTTAAAGAATAGCAGAGTTCCGTTTTTTTTTTTTAATGCAGTGTATGGAAAATTATTTTATGGCACCACCAAAGTGTTATATTACTAAGCTCATTCGCAGTAGATTGATTAACTCAGGTCAGCTTATTAATATATTATATATCCTTTGATCACAATTTGTATCTACCAATCCTGGCAGGCTCATTAATTACTGTATATAAGGGATACATCTCCCATGGTCGTGTCATACCTTAATATAGCAAATCACTCATACATGGTTGCCCACTTTTGGGAATTAATGACTATATTTATGCCATACCACGGACTCTGATAACCGAGGGTTTTTTAACATGGGCTAAGGACCTGCCTTTTAAATAAAGTGAGGTTTTAGACAAAGGGTGTCTTCTGGGATTACAGATATCCCCGATTCTTGTAATACTGATGGGGGTTATTCAGAGAGATCCAAAATGTCGACGAAATGTAACCAGACACTGAATTTCAGCGAACGGGGACATTTCGGGGCCATTCGGCTATTCAGAGAGCAGGCAATTTGCCAAATTTTGGCAAATTGCCTGCACGAACGGTGCCTGTTCGAGGGCAGTGAAATCCCCCATAGAGAAGAAATGCTTTGTCTATTCAGAGAACACTGAACAGCTGAGGAATGTCAGTGAAATGCCCTGCCGTTCGGTGGTTTCATTCGTCAGGTTTATTCAGGTGAATCCCATAGGCTTCAATGTTAAAAATATTCCAGTTTTAATCCAATATCTAATAAACCGTTTCTCGCTTTGTTCTGCAGTAAAACGTCTCTTTATTTTTAGATTTTTTTTTAGTATCTTTTAGGCATTTTTTTGGGGATGTTTTTGTCAATTTTTTGTCAATTTTTTTTTTAATCGTTTTTTCATTTTCTGTAACAGACCTTTTTATTATTATTCATCGGATCTTATGTGTAAATTCCAGACATTTTCGTTCAGTTGTTTTTTTGCAAACAGCGTTTGAAATTTCAAACTTTCAAGCGAACTGTTTTTTTTTTTCACCCCGTTCGTCTGCGTGTCACGTTTTTCCAGTGGTTGCTCTGTGCTGTGATCGGCGGCTGCTTGGATTTTTCCGGTTTGTTCGGGTTGGTTTTTGCGGCGGTTTCTGCGGGTTTTCGGTGAGTGTTCGGTGAGTATTCAGTGAGTGTTCGGTGAGTGTTCGGTGAGTATTCAGTGAGTGTTCGGCGGGTTTGCGGCAAGTATTCCCTGCACTACGGGGTGCCCTGCTGTGCTTCTTGAATACACCGCAGGGTCGGCGAACTAGGAATCGCTGAATCGCCAGAGGTGCGGGGAACGAAAAGTCACCAAACGTGCAGTGACTTTTCGGATCTCTCTGAATAACCCTGTGATGTCATATCTGCAAAAAATTGTTTGTGTGAGCCCATTTTGGATGGACACAAGTTGGACACCCCCTGGTAGTTGATCCTTTGGTGTTGTTTTTGTGACTTTTTTGTTGTTGGCATAGAATTATTCCATTATTCTACTCTAGGGCAAGCGGCACTTTGACTCACTTTGCATTGCAAACAACAATTAACAAAACCAAAGAAGAGCAACAAAAAGCTACTCCACATATCATTAATTTTGATTAGTATTTACTTCTTCCTTTTGCTTTCTTTTTATACAATGGTTGCTGTCATTTTTCCTGTCAATCAGCCAGCAATAAAAAAGTCAGCATTTTGTAAGAGGTGTTGATGCTCAGGCAGAGGTAGGCAAGACATTGATGTTTTGGTTTATCACTTTCGCCCCACATGTTTCTCTTGGCTCAGGGAAAAATGATTGTAAGAAAATGACAAATCTAAAACAATAAACCCCAATGTTTTCTCAAACCTAGTTGGGACGAAAGTGAAATAAATTCTCCCTCCGCTCTTGTTCACTGGATTGATATATTTTGATTTATTTATATAAGTTTTTCCTTAAGAACCTATGCCGGCAGTTGACATTAAGATATATTGACACGTCAGTGCTTTTTGGAAATCCGTAAGAAGCAGGAAGAAAAGATAATCCTTAATCCAGAAGCTGAAATAAACATTGAGGGGAGAATGTACTTTAATAAACTGGTAGCTCAGTTAGTAGCTCAAAGCAAAGCACGTGTCAGTCAAAAAAAATCCAAAAACACGCTGGGATCCGGCGCTAATGAGAATGTGTGTTTGACTTTTTCCCTCTTCCTTCTCTTAAACGATTCTCGCTGGATTGAGTTTAGTACGAATTAATAATAAACAAAAAAGTTATTTAAAAAATTACAATGCCAAATAAATAATCTTTATAGCGCTAGTCTTTAAATGGTCTGAACTAAACAATTAGCCTGTTCCCACCACGGGGTGTGGCTACGGGTGGGTCTAAACGCCGCAGGTTGGTATAGCATGCCCTGCTGGATCCCTATACCCGCCGATGCTCCTGAAATCAGGCGGTCCCACAGCAGCCAACGATGCGCTCAGTCCACTGGTACGGGAGGTGGAACTGGAGACTAAGCACGACGCATGCATCTCCCCCATGGAGTCGATAGGACTCGATTGAGGCAGACGGTTCTGCGAGATCCGGTAGGTCGGCGTAGTGATCTGCAGGGGGAGACTGGGGGACTTTTCCCCCCAGTCTCTTCCTGCTCCCGGTGGACAGAGGAGGCAGTTGGAGCCTCGGTCCTCTTCGTGGGATAGGAGGCGAGTATCTGATTTTATTGGGGGGGGGGATTACTACCAGTGCTGACGGAGTCTGCACCAGCGGAATCCATTAGCACCAAGTCCAGGCTGTGGTTAACTTTTCAGTAACCGCAGCCGGACGGTAATTAGCGATAATACATTGTAATACTAACGCTAATTAACACTTTGCTTCCCATGTTAAGCATAGGGAGTGCATAGTACTGAAAAGCGCAAGATTCCAATCGCTAACGGGTTTTTTAACCCGTTAGCGTTTGGATTGTAATATGGAGGGGCCACCAGGGCTAACATAGAAACATAGAAAAATGTCGGCAGATAAGAACCTTCGGCCCATCTAGTCTGCCCAATTACATCTATACTTTACCTGGATTTATCTTTTGTTTAGGATAGCCTTATGCCTATCCCATGCTTGCTTAAATTCAATTACTGTTTTGGCCTCTACCACTTCAACTGGAAGACTGTTCCATGTATCCACCACCCTCTCAGTAAAATAATGCTTTCTGATGTTACTTTTAAACCTTTGCCCCTCTAATCTAAGACTATGTCCTCTTGTTTTGCTACTTTGTTTCCTTTTAAATATACTCCCTTCCTCTACCTTGTGGATTCCCTTTACGTATTTAAATGTTTCTATCATATCTCCTCTGTCTCGTCTTTTTTCCAAAGCTGTACATGTTAAGATCATTAAGCCTTTCCTGCTAACTTTAACGCTCACTCACGTGAGGGCTAACATTAGCACCAACAATGTAATGGTGCCCATAGAATTTGTCTGGATCCTGCTATAAAACATGACTTCAAATAGCTTTTAAACTTGATGAGCAAAAATAGTTAAAATGAGCTCAGCACAAGGGTAGAAAGGGTTAACAGGAGAAATAAAAACGTTGATGCTAGTGTACAGGAGCTCAATTATTCCCCTAAAAAGCAATCATTTATTACAATAATGACCTATTGTTTCTAATAATTGCTAATATGTCCAGCAAATGCAATTATATACATTTTTTTCTCAGTTAACTGTTTTATTGCTGATGTATTTTACCTAGCGCGGCTGGAGGCGTCACTCACAATGAACTCAGAAGCAGCATATTAAGTGGTGTGGCTTTGTTCCTGCCATTCAGAAAGGTATCTTCTATTGTGTCCCTTTCCTTAGAGCCCCTAAACAGATGTGAGTGTGCATTCTGGGGAAACCTGCAGTGATTACAGTGTTAATAGGAAGTTGCTATCCCTATGTAATTGCAATCATTATGAAAATTAGGTTCTAATAATCTCTTACTCACTGGGTGTTTGTCCCTTGCCTGTAATTACTACATGCTAATCACATATTGCTTTGTCTGCATTTTATAATGGTGTAAATACATCTAGGATTTTGGAAACTTTGGTAAAGTGGATGCTTCAGCTATGTTCCTCTGATTTAATTGTAAAAACAGTGGCCCTGTTCTGAATTGGTTGGTCCTTGATAGATGCAAATGTGTAAATTGAGTGTAAGTCGCTGCACCTTGGTGATTGCGTAACACTGTTTCAGTTGGGAGTCATATGATATAGAAATGGCCGGACTCATTGGGCTCCATTCCATAGTTGTCGATATGTAATCATGAGTTGCCCACTGATGACCATTCGCCCGCAAGGAGCCGAAGAAAACATACTAAACAATAATAACACCGACAACTTTGTTCTGTGGGATAATAGCTATTACAGGCCACAGTTTACAACAGGCCTCAAAATTTCCACTCGCCTGCTTGCCTTTGGCGAGTGGAAATTACATGAGGGCGAGTAGGAATGCAGAGGCAGGGCAGGATAAGGGGTTAGGTGGGGCAACTAGTGGCGAGTAACTCTTAAGGCCTGGCTAGTAGCTTGGGACTTTAAATTGTGAGCCCTGGCTTACAATATCCTCCATATTTTAAAATTATAATATATGAACAATAAAAATTGAAGACGGTGCTGTATGAGTTCTCTCCATCTCACCTGTACCTTCCCAATCCTAAACCCAATTTAACTGTTCCCATCTCACTTACTTCTAACCAGCAAATTATACATCCTACCAAGAACTCTACCTTAGCACTGACTACCCACCCCCACTGTGACAAACATGAATAACTAACCCACAATCTCCTCAAAAACCACCAAGACTGATCCCTATAATTAAAGGGTGGAAGGGTGGGGATGCTGCTCTCCAGGTTACCTCAGGGAAAAAGGCGAGCAGAGCCACTGTGCGTGCCCCTGTTAACTACTCCCTCGGCCACGCCCACTCATCTTCCCACTCTGATTACCCAAACTAAACTCCGAGCTTGCTGGCATCGGGGGCAACTAAAGGGCTCTCCACCTGCGTTGCTCCTGGCCTTCATTAGCGCTAGCATTAGGAAGTTTAATGTCTGGCAATGATATTCCAATCTTGACGCTTAACTGGGGTGAAAAGGTTTTGCGCCTCGCAGCTTGCACGAGCTTACTGTACTTTATGTCTCATATATTTAACATAGTGAGTGCAATCTGTTTTTAGCCTCTCGACAAGTGAGGTATTACAAATGCTGGCTCAACTATGGAATAGTGCCCAAGACTTTCATTGAATTGAGAGGGTTATGCGCTATGCACAAGATATTACAGCTTGATGAAATCTTGCAAAGTGAACCAATTTTGGAGAAACTGCAGGAATCCATAGGCAAAATGTTGGATGCCTAATATCATCTAGGTCCCTCTCATGGTGCCAAAACCACCCAGATCCAACAAGCTGTGGACTCCACAAGACCATTAAACGTGTCCTGTGGTATCTGGCACCAAGACATTAGCAAGATACTTTAAGTCCTGCAAATTGCAGGGTGGAGCATCTGTGGATTGGACTCCTTGTCCCAAAAATTGGATTGAGATCTGGGGAATGTTGGAGGCCAAGGCCACATCTTGAAATCTTTGTCATGCTCCTGAAACCAGTGTGTCAAGGTTACATTATCCTGCTAAAAGAGGCTACTGCCTTCAGGGAACACTATTGCCATGACGGGGATTACATGGTCTGCAACAATCTCCAGGTAAGTGGTATGTGGCAAGTGTATTCTAACACATTTCCATCATGGCCAGCATTACGTTTTTAAGCAACTTGAACTGCAGTAGCTCTTGTTTGTGATCGGACCAGGAAGCTAACGTTTATCTCCACATACATAAAGAGTCATGAGTGTCCATGACCATGACACTGGTTCATCAGTTGTCCTTCCTTGCACCACATTTGCTAGGTACTATCCACTGCATACCGAGAACACCACACAAGGCTTGCTGTTTTGGAGATGCTCTGACCTAGTCGTCCAGCCATCACTATTTGGTCCTTGTCAAAGTCACTCAGATCTTTTCAGTTGCCCATTTTTTCTGCTTCCATCACATGAATTCTTTTTTTTTTTTTGAGAAAGGATTTTATCAGGAAGAATACATTGATATTTCTCTTGTTTTCAAATATGTCCTGGGTGGTATGTACCGTCAGGTGTCTTGCCCAAGGACACTTACTGGAGAGGTGCTCTTGCCGGGATCGAACCTGTGTCTCCACAGTCTCTCTCCACAGTTATAGAGCAGTGATGTTACCTCTACTCCACCCAGCCGTCAAATTCAAGAACTGACTGTTCACTTCCTGCCTAAAATATCTCACCCCTTGACATGTGCCATTGTAATGGCGTAATCAATGTTATTCACTTCACCTGTCAGTGGTTTTAATGTTGTGGCTGATCATTGTTTATATCTGTATAAACTTGGGCATTATAAGACATTCACAACCTGAAACCTTCGGCATGTAATCAAGAAATTAATTATGAGCACACCATATGTGGGTAGCACAAAAGTCTCTTCATTAAAATCTTCAAAATAATTATTTATGTGCTAGCTTCTGCAGCACATATTCCAAATCTGAATGCTATAGAGTAGAATAGCAAGGTGCCTCATAGAAACATAGAAACATAGAAAAATGTCGGCAGATAAGAACCTTTCGGCCCATCTAGTCTGCCCAATTACATGGATACTTTACCTGGATTTATCTTTTGTTTAGGATAGCCTTATGCCTATCCCATGCTTGCTTAAATTCAATTACTGTTTTGGCCTCTACCACTTCAACTGGAAGACTGTTCCATGTATCCACCACCCTCTCAGTAAAATAATGCTTTCTGATGTTACTTTTAAACCTTTGCCCCTCTAATCTAAGACTATGTCCTCTTGTTTTGCTACTTTGTTTCCTTTTAAATATACTCCCTTCCTCTACCTTGTGGATTCCCTTTACGTATTTAAATGTTTCTATCATATCTCCTCTGTCTCGTCTTTTTTCCAAGCTGTACATGTTAAGATCATTAAGCCTTTCCTGGTAACTTTTCTCCTTCAAGCCATACACCATTTTAGTAGCCCTTCTCTGAACTCTCTCTAAGATGTCTATATCCTTCTGGAGATACGGTCTCCAGTACTGCACACAGTACTCCAAGTGAGGTCTCACCAGTGCTCTGTACAGTGGCATGAGCACTTCCCTTTTCCTACTGCTAATACCTCTCCCTACACAACCAAGCATTCTGCTAGCATTTCCTGCTGCTCTATTACATTGACTACTTACCTTTAGATCCTCTGAAATAATAACCCCTAAATCCCTCAAGGTCCAAATCGAAATGCTACAGGATTAGAGTAGCATGGCGCCTGCACAAGATGTAAATCCAAAGGCTACAGAGTAGAATAGCATGGTGCCTGCACGAGGATGACAAGCTATTCATTTAAAAAATATATATATATATTTTTTTTTATTTATTTATAAAGTATTTTACCAGGAAGGATACATTGAGATTTCTCTCGTTTTCAAGTATGTCCTGGGTTCAAGAACATATATATTCATTACCTATTAAAATATGGATCAACGCTTCAACTCTCATTGGGGTCTTTATCTAGCTAGATCGGAATATCGAAATAAAAATTATCAGAAGAAAGAATGGGTATATGTGTTCTTTACTAGGTTCAGTAATTAATCAAGAAACATAAACCATAGTCTAAATAATTCCTGAAAAAAGAAAAAATCAGAAGCCTATAAAATACTCAAACAATTCAATAAAATCAATCAATAAAAAGGCTCTTTGCAGCAAATGAAAAGAATAAACGGTTGAATAAAAATAAAATGAAATCTAAAATATAATTTTGTATTGAATCCTATGGGAACTGAATCACTTCTCTATGCGTCAATTTCCCTGCCGCAGCACGGCAGTTTAACTATACAATTCATCTTTTTTTCATATAAATTGTTCCTGATCGCCCCGACTTTGTCTGACAAATCATATTCAAATGGGAAAGTTGGCTAGTCTGTTGTAGTCACACAAAGTCGTCTGAAGTCGTCCGATGGAAGTCGGAGGCAGTGGACGAGGGCTGAATCTCTTGCATGTTTTGCGGGATTAGTCGGACTATGATGGATGACGTGCACGGCCAGCCTAACTCGCCGTGCAAAAATTAGCATGTTCCTTATTTACATCGATTATTTATTTCCGTCCTTCAACCATTAGTCGGAAATCCCAAAAATTCTGTGGTCTTGGAAATTCAGCCATGTGTTCCTAGCTGTATGCAAATCGAGTACATTATTGAATAATCCCATCTTGATAACATTTAAAGTGATACAGAAAAGGAGCTGCTTTGTGACACTTCAACTTCACACTTTTGTTTTTGTTTTTTTAAGCAATGAATCAACGACCGCTCGATAATAATTCCACATGTCAATTCTGTCCATTCCCAATACGGCAACAAGTTGATTTGCATGTAGAATTGCAGATAGTGCAGAAAAGATAAGTGTGGGGACATAGCTATTTCGGCAGACGTTACTACAGAATGATTTAAAATATACCGTAGATACAAGTATTGACTTTGTAAAAGCTGTTTAATAAAAATACACCCAAAATTAGGTGTTAGATAATACAGGTACCAGTCACTTCCTGGGTGTTTGAAAGTGGTCCCCTTTAGCTCAGGGCAGTTCTCCACACACACCTGTTTATGTGTTATGGCTCATGTCACTATAATTGAATGTTTCTATGTAGTGAAAACTCCCTGGAAGATAACACTTCAAATCCACGTGCTACAGCTCCTGCTTATTAAGCACTGTAATTAACCAGCACAGATATTCATTCGCATCTCTTTGCGAGAGACCAGTATCAACCGGAAGTCCTATTTATAATATCCAATATTTAACTAATACTTTTTGTCCTTTTTACAGCTGTTATTATTAATAATAATAATAATAATAATATCATTTATAAAGCGCCAACAGTTCAAGCAGCGCTTTACAATAACCAAAGGGAACGAGATACAGATAAATGGACATAAAATAGAAACAAGAGGTGTAGAGGGCCCTGCTCATAGGAGCTTATAGTCTAGCGCAGTTATGGCAAACCTTGGCACCAAGATGTTTCTGAACCACATGCCCCATGATGCTCCAACACACTTACAGTTGACTGAGCATCATGGGACAAGAGTTCAGAAACATCTGGGGTGCCAAGTTTTGCCATCACTGGTCTAGAGGGATTGGGGTTGAGGAAGACATGGGGAGTTTTACTGGACGTCACGATCATTAGTGCAAGAGGTTCGGGAATGGTGGGGCCATGCGAGCAGCTTCAATCATGTGTGAGTAGGTGAGCAGAGGGATGAGTTGCATCAGTAATCTGGTACGCTAATCTGAAGAGATGGGTTTTGAGGGATTTCTTGAAGGCCTGAAGATTAGGGAAGAGTTTGATAGGGCGAGGCAAGTCATTCCACAGGACCGGAGCTGCCATTGAGAAGTCTTGGAGGCGAGAGTTGGCAGTGCGGGTGTAGACAGAGGACAATTAGAGATCGCCTACCTGCTGGAGTTGTGTAGACGGGACGTGCTTGTGGAGTAACGAAGACATGTAAGGGGGGTCGAGCTATTGAGCGATTTGAACGTGAGCATCAGTGTTTCAAACTGTATCCTGAAATGTACAGGAAGCCAATGAAGGGACCGGCAGAGGGGGGAGGTACGCGAAGTGCGTCTGGTGAGAGAAAAAAGCCTGGCACATGTATTCATTACAGATTGCAAAGGGGCAATCAGGGCTTGCCCGACAATGGTGCAGAGCGGAACAGCAGCGACAGGCGGCAGAAATTGGGGGGTGGAAAATTTCTGCCACCGGCTCCATCTGCCACCAGATCCTGTGGCCGCCGCGTTCATTCCTTGAACTGGAGAGTGGATCTCAGGCGAGCGGCAGATACTCATGCAGGCTGCCGCTCGTTGAGGAAGGAACACGGCGGCAACACGATCTGCCCCTCGGAGGGGCCTGGCAGAGGTGAGCCTGGGGGCAAATATATCCATGAGTGAGTCTGGGGGCAAATATATCCATGAGTGAGCCTGGGGCAAATATATCCATGAGTGAGCCTGGGGGCAAATATATCCATGAGTGAGCCTGGGGGCAAATATATCCATGAGCGAGCCTGGGTATGTGACACTGGGCACTGCTGGGTCTGTGACACTGGGCACTGCTGGGTATGTGATGCTGGGCACTGCTGGGTATGTGACACTGGGCACTGCTGAGCATGTGAAGCTGGGCACTGCTTGGTATGTGATGCTGGGCACTGCTGGGCATGTGAAGCTGGGCACTGCTGGGTATGTGACACTGGGTACTGCTGGGTATGTGACGCTGGGCTCAGTTATATACACCTCACATTACTGTATCACAGAGCTCCACAGCAAGAAAATTCTAATGTACGGTGTGTATGAGTGTTTGAATTTTATTGCTGTGGCGCACTGTGAAACGCTCATACACGCTGCGTGATTTTTTTTTGTTGGGGGGCAGCATTTCATCCTTCACTCCAGGCAGCACAATGTCTTGGGCCGGCCCTGGGGGCAATACGGGCATTGGGGAGGCCAATAAGGAGCGAGTTGCAGTAATCAAGTCATGAAATGACGAGCACCTTCATGGTATCTCGTGTCAGAAAAGAGCGGACGTGTGCAATGTTCTTGAGTTGAAAGTAACAGGATTTGGTCACGAACCTGTTCATTAATACTTTACCCCTCATACAGGATATATAAGGATTCGTCTTTGAAAGTCAATTATATTTATAGCGGAAACAAAATGTAAAATAAACAAATAAATGTTGACTTGCCAATAGAATTTTTGGAATATTTTTATCACATCGCTACTAACATTTTTTTTGTGTTATGAGCATACTATAAATGGCAAATTTCTTGAAAAAAAAGTCGTCTTGAAAAGGTAAAACGAATACTATCAGGGTTATTTAAAGAGATCCGAATTGAGGCCGAAAGGTAACCGAACAGTGAAATTCAGCTTACATTTACCTTTTCCTGGCCATTCGGCTATTCGGAGAGCAGGCAGTTCGCCAAATGTTGGCGAATTGCCTGCACATATGGTGCCTGTTCATTGCCTGTTCAAGGGCAGTGAAATCCCCATAGAGAAGCAATGCTTCGTCTATTCAGAGAACACAAAACAGCTGAGAAAGGTTGTTTAAATGCCCTGCCATTTGGTGGTTTCATTCGACAGGTTGATCAGCGGCTGCTCGGGTTTCTCTGGCGTGTTCAGCGGGGTTAATCCAGATGTTTTTGCGGGTTACGGTGTGCGTTCGCCGATTTTGCGGTGAGTGTTCGGCGGGTTTCCGTCAGCTTTTCCCTGCACTACGTTGGCCCTGTGGTGTTTGATGGATACACCGCAGGGTCGCCGAAATGGGATCGCCAAATCGCACCGAATTGAAGAGAACGAAAGTCACCGAACATGCGGCGACATTTCGATTCTCTTTGAATAACCCTGATAATCACGGCTAATCCTGTATCTGTTTTGCATAACCCACGTAACAGTTGACAGGACTCCAGCAAATCTTCATTTAATTATTGTGCACATCAAGTAAAAAAAAAAAAAATAGCACAAGGGATCAGGCAATTCTCAATGTGGGAAAAATGCCCCAAAGTTAAAATACTTTCTTGTGTGTATTGCTTGTTATAAAGTTGACTGATAAAGGTACTCTGTGAAAAACAATTGTGTTTGTGATTAATTAGTGGTGGTCACTTGCTCCATTAAATTAACTTCTCAGCCTGTTACACAAATGCTGTGAGGCTGGGGGGGAAATTCTTGGCTAATAGGGGTCAAGGGACCAATCACTATTCCATCCATTAACCCCATTCTACATGACCCAGAAATGTGGATAAGGAGCATGCAGGCAGCTGTGGATTAGGGAGGGTCATCCATCACATAATCTTGGTTAATCATCATGCAGCTTCAACTTGGTTTTTGTTTTTGGCCACCCACCCAGGGAGCATTGTTTACGAGATAGAGATACAGATAAACTGGGGGAAAACTGTCCATGTAGCTGCTATGGAACCAGAGATACAGGGGTTTAGATTGTCCAAACACGGCCTGTTTCTCTTAAAATGGGATTGCAGCTCAGAAGGAGCAAACACCACCAGGGATAAAGTGAACATTCCTGCTGACCATTTGTATTCAGTGACGGGCAGCACATGAAAAAAAAACAGGTTTCTGGTTTGACCAATTTATCTGTATTTATATCTGGTTTGTCCAATTTATCTGTATTTATATCTGGTTTGACCAATTTATCTGTATTTATATCTGGTTTGTCCAATTTATCTGTATTTATATCTGGTTTGACCAATTTATCTGTATTTATATCTGGTTTGACCAATTTATCTGTATTTATATCTGGTTTGTCCAATTTATCTGTATTTATATCTGGTTTGTCCAATTTTTCTGTATTTATATCTGGTTTGACCAATTTATCTGTATTTATATCTGGTTTGACCAATTTAACTATTTATATCTCATTTGACCAATTTATTTGTATTTATATCTGGTTTGTCCAAATTATCTGTATTTACATCTGGTTTGTCCAAATTATCTGTATTTATATCTGGTTTGACCAATTTATCTGTATTTATATCTGGTTTGTCCAATTTATCTGTATTTATATCTGGTTTGACCAATTTATCTGTATTTATATCTGGTTTGACCAATTTAACTATTTATATCTCGTTTGACAAATTTATCTGTATTTATATCTGGTTTGTCCAATTTATCTGTATTTATATCTGGTTTGACCAATTTATCTGTATTTATATCTGGTTTGACCAATTTATCTGTATTTATATCTGGTTTGACCAATTTATCTGTATTTATATCTGGTTTGTCCAATTTATCTGTATTTATATCTGGTTTGTCCAATTTATCTGTATTTATATCTGGTTTGACCAATTTATCTGTATTTATATCTGGTTTGACCAATTTAACTATTTATATCTCGTTTGACAAATTTATCTGTATTTATATCTGGTTTGTCTAATTTATCTGTATTTATATCTGGTTTGTCCAATTTATCTGTATTTATATCTGGTTTGACCAATTTATCTGTATTTATATCTGGTTTGACAAATTTATCTGTATTTATATCTGGTTTGTCTAATTTATCTGTATTTATATCTGGTTTGTCCAATTTATCTGTATTTATATCTGGTTTGACCAATTTATCTGTATTTATATCTGGTTTGACCAATTTATTTGTATTTATATCTGGTTTGTCCAATTTATCTGTATTTATATCTGGTTTGACCAATTTATCTGTATTTATATCTGGTTTGACCAATTTAACTATTTATATCTCGTTTGACCAATTTATTTGTATTTATATCTGGTTTGTCCAATTTATCTGTATTTATATCTGGTTTGTCCAATTTATCTGTATTTATATCTGGTTTGTCCAATTTATCTGCATTTATATCTGGTTTGACCAATTTATCTGTATTTATATCTGGTTTGACCAATTTATTTGTATTTATATCTGGTTTGTCCAATTTATCTGTATTTATATCTGGTTTGTCAATTTATCTGTATTTATATCTGGTTTGTCCAATTTATCTGCATTTATATCTGGTTTGACCAATTTATTTGTATTTATATCTGGTTTGTCCAATTTATCTGTATTTATATCTGGTTTGACCAATTTATCTGTATTTATATCTGGTTTGACCATTTTATCTATATTTATATCTGGTTTAACCAATTTATCTATATTTATATCTGGTTTGTCCATTGTATCTGTATTTATATCTGGTTTGTCCAATGTATCTGTATTTATATCTGGTTTGTCCAATGTATCTGTATTTATATCTGGTTTGTCCAATGTATCTATATTTATATCTGGTTTGTCCAATGTATCTGTATTTATATCTGGTTTGACGTTGGAAAGAGGAGATGTTACTGAGATACGTATTACTTATTTTATTAAGTACTTTATGGTGCGGGTTGACACATTTTTTCTGTTGTTTACGAGATAAAGAGCTGAAAATACTGACTTTCGATATTGTTATATTAATTTTTTTAAATTGTTTTTCAATTTTTGCCTGAGGTCAGTTGCCTGCTGCTATTTCACTTTCTGCTGGTACAGACCGAGACATCCGTAAACCCAGGTACCAGAATTAGCCATTGCTCAAAGGATCTCTTTAATGCACCCTTTTATTTTACATTTACTGAGCTTGTAATTGGCTAAATCCTCGATTTTATTCTATTGCATACACAGCGTGGCCATAGAACATTAAAAAGAAAACAAATGATTGTTTTACTGTTACCCAAGTGTGTCCTTGACTATTTCAGGACAAACCTATTATGATAATCCCAATGCGACCTATCATGTCCTGTCAAAAGTTTAAAAAAAATGGGCAGGGAGTACTTTATTTGAACATTATCTCACTGTGCAGATGCCTGAGTCATACCATACACACCCAAGGTGTATTGTATTAGCCAAATAAAGCACTCCCTTTTGTGTTCTAATTGAATGTCTTGAATGTCATGCTGGTTGGTTTTTGGAAATGGGAGACAGGAAGACTCATAATCCAAGAAGTATGATATATCATATCTATATATATAATTTATATGCCAATTAGGTAGTTATAAAAAAAGATGAGAGGATGACTAAAAATTTAAAATAAAAAGACAAAACCAAAACCAAAATAAGAAACTCCCCCTCTAAAAACCGACAATCCACAAACCACTATAATTAATTATTAACTACCGAAATTAATGAAAATACTCGAACACATGCAGGTTTATTCAATGAAGGTGAAACACGGGAGAACTGGCAGGAGAAGAGAACATTCTAGAACAAGTAGCCGATTTGAAAAGTGAGATAAATGGGAGAATTTTTCTGGTTTGGCTATTTTCACCTAAAATTCTCACTTCTCCTGCCAAATCTCCTGAGTTTTACCTTTTAGAGAATAGACCTGTATACCATGCTAGTTTTTGGAGGTTTCTGACATATTGCTTTACCCTGTATATCTTTGTAATGTAAATATATGTTTATTTGCATGTCAGTAGAATATTTCAAACCATTGTCAATATAGTTGCAGAAGTTTTCTTGATCTCGCAGAACCGAAATGGAGGTATTCGAACACGCAGGTTCGTGGTAACACAGCATGCACGAACAAAATGAAAATGAGAGAAATCTCAATGTATCCTTCCTGGTAAATTCCATTATGAATAAATAAATAAATAAATAATATGGGTGGGAGGGGTGAGACGAAGGGTCTACTCGGGAGTCAATGGGGGGCGTAAACATTGGAAGAGGGCGCGGAAACTAGAGATAGGGGAGATCAGAAGCCACCTGGACCAGATTAATTGGTAGTGGGGCATTCTATTGGTCGCAGAGTAGTGGAGTTGTTCCACGTAGCAGAGGTCACTCATCTTATCATACCAAGTCATGAGGGATGGACAAGTGGGTTGTTTCCAGAGAAGGAGGATGTACAGTTGTGTTCAAAATTATTCAACCCCCCCAATGTTGTAAAGGGTTTTAGGGAAATTAGTGTACATTTGTAATTGTATTCAGAATGAAATCCTACAAGGACTTTTTAAAGAACCATATGCAACTAAAATGACATCAATTGGTTTTGTAATACAGTAGTAAATGTTTCTTTTGTGAATTCTTCATTGACACAATTATTCAACCCCTTAAAGACTACCACTCTGAAGAACAGAGGTTCATTCAAGTGTTTTCAATCAGGTATTGAAAACACCTGTGGATGTCACGGAGCAGCAATAAAGCATAATAAGCACCAATCAGGCAGCTTTAAAATGACTGTGATACTCAGCTCCTTCTAGACATTTACTGGTGTGGTTACAAACATGGTGAAGTCAAGAGAATGGTCCAGGAAGACAAGAGAAGAGGTGATTACTCTTCACAGGAAGGGCAATGGCTATAAGAAGATTGCAAAGATGTTAAACATACCAAGAGAGACCATAGGAAGCATCATTTGCAAATTCAAGGCAAAGGGCACTGTTGAAACGCTAAAAGGCGAATATCCATACGGCGCATCTAGTACAATTAATATGTTAATAAATCAATGGATATGTAAAATCCATAAAATCTATTAAAACTGACTTTTTTATGGACATTTACCTTTATACCGACTGAGGAAGGCTTTTTAAGCCGAAACGCGTCTCGGTAGATTCTGTCCTGTATTTTATTTTATTTATCCATTAAATTTTCCCAATATTTGCCACCTTTCTCCGGCCCCTTTTTTTCTCCTTGGAATCTTGGATCCATCACCGCGGAGGCAAAGAGGTTTGGGTTCCCACCTTAAGAGGACCCAGAGCGACATAGATTGAGCCTGACATTACGAGGCTCTAAAATCGGTGAGTGTGCTTCATCTTTTCCTTTATCACATTTTCACATATACGCAGCATTACGCTATGGGAGTGCCGTCTCCCGATTCTTTCTATTTTTAGTCTCCAGTACGAACAGAAAGAAGGGAAGTGCCACCCTATATTTGGCCGCAGGCTGTTTCTCTCCTCGAGCCGGGACCTTGTGGGCTCCTATAAATGTGAGTGGTTTGGATTTGGTTATAATTCGAGCCTATTCTATTTTGACTGTCTGCACTATTATCCTTTCTTGTGATGTGCTTTTTTTGAGGATTACTGGCGGATATGAGGATTCAGCACCAGCACTTATAAGAAGATCAGCACATCATTTTTCATCATCATTTTTGAGTATTCCATCAATATATACTTGAGCACTTTTTTTGCACTATTTGCACATTTGACCTGGACTTTACTCTATGCACCTTATTGACTTAATAATATATATTTTAATACATTTTTTTACTGCTACGGTTTATGAGTTTTTAATAGATTTTATGGATTTTACATATCCATTGATTTATTAACATATTAATTGTACTAGATGCGCCGTATGGATATTCGCCTTTTATCTTGTATTCTGACACATATTTTGGTTGTTTTTTATGTGTTTTACCATACTCTAGGCAGCATTGACTATTTATTAGCACTACACCCTGCACTTTAAATTAATTTATAAATAGGCGCCCACACTGTATAGTGTATATTTATATATACACACTGTTGAAACGCTACCTGGTCGTGGCAGAAAGAAGATGCTGACTTTGACTGCTGTGCGCTACCTGAAGCGTAGAGTGGAGAAAAGTCCCCGTGTGACTGCTGAGGAACTGAGAAAAGATTTGTCAGATGTGGGTACTGAAGTTTCAGCTCAGACAATACGGCGCACACTGCGTAATGAAGGCCTCCATACCAGAACTCCCAGGCGCACCCCCTTGCTGTCTCCAAAGAATAAGAAGAGTCGACTGCAGTATGCCAAAAGTCATGTGGACAAACCACAGAAGTTTTGGGATAGTGTTCTGTGGACTGATGAAACACAATTAGAACTGTTTGGGCCCATGGATCAACGCTATGTTTGGAGGAGGAAGAACAAGGCCTATGAAGAAAAGAACACCTTGCCTACTGTGGAGCATGGCAGGGGGTCAATCATGCTTTGGGGCTGTTTTGCTTCTGCAGGTACAGGGAAGCTTCAGCGTGTGCAAGGTACCATGAATTCTCTCCAGTACCAGGAGATATTGGATGACAATGTGATGCAGTCCGTCACAAACCTGAGGCTTGGGAGACGTTGGACCTTTCAACAGGACAATGATCCCAAGCATACCTCCAAGTCCACTAGAGCATGGTTGCAGATTAAAGGCTGGAACATTTTGAAGTGGCCATCGCAGTCACCTGTCTTAAATCCGATTGAGAACCTCTGGTGGGACTTAAAGAAAGCAGTTGCAGTGCGCAAGCCTAAGAATGTGACTGAACTGGAGGCTTTTGCCCATGACGAATGGGCGAAGATACCCGTAGATCGCTGCAAGACACTTGTGTCAAGCTATGCTTCACGTTTAAAAGCTGTTATAACTGTAAAAGGATGTTGTACTAAGTACTAAGATTGAATGTCACTTGGGGGTTGAATAAAACTGATAATGATGTGAGCACAGAAAAGACATTTGTGGTTATTTCATTATAAATGTTATGTTATATTTGTCTGACCTACACGTGCCTCTTTGATTTAATTGTAAGCAAGATGACTGAATGATCAAAATCAATGTCAAACTGGCCAAAACACTCAATTTCAGTGGGGGTTGAATAATTTTGAACACAACTGTATATCTTTGTAGATGCGCAGTAGGTTAGTATTATTTCTGTCTATGTATTGATGTTATTGTAAAATTCCAGCACAGTGAGGTTTATGAGACTTGATAACAAATATGCAGGCTAAAAGATCCATCCAAGTTGATACAATAGGAAATTCACCCTATTTTTAGATAGGAACCTCGACCTTCCTTAGAGTCGCTACATCTATGTTTTTGAACCGTATCTGGGCCTTGTGACCGCTGGTATCTTGACTCCCCCCCCCGTTGGTGGCCTCTTTGTGATGTTGGGACGAAGAAATGAGACGCACACACAATGTGATTTCAAAACTGCGCGCTGACTTGGAGCTTGCACACATCTTTTATTGGAACAAGAAGAGAAGGGGAGGGGTCGTTACGTAAGAAAATGTTTTGCAGGAATTTATGTGCATAGATTTCTTAGCCTTGTCTGTAGTAGTTCTTGTAACAAGTTTTATCTGTATGTGATGTGCAGCAAGAGCAAGGCCGAGAAAGCACTTTCTCTAAAGCAGAGGCATTAACTCTTTACTAAGTCTCCTTACACAATCTAATAAATCAGAATATTCAGGTTGGGCTCCCCATATCCGCAATTCTGAGATCGGGAAGCCTCTGACTGGACTTTTCAGTCTTCCACATTTCATTTTCACTTACTCCCCAATACTCAGACGTGTCCTGCTGTTTGCCGCCGTTCTTCCGATGGCTGCAGCCCTGTGAGGGACACACCGCGAGACTCTGTGCAGCTCCAGTGTATGACATGCTGCTCAGAGTCAGCGAGAGATATGCTGGCTCTGTAAAGCATGTCCCTCACAAATGACTGTGCAGCGTCGCCCAGCATGTATACAGTACATGCTGGTGCTGCAGCATCCACTGTATCTTGGCTCCCCTGTGTCACCCCTCCCCTGTGACTCCTGATTCTCCCATATTCCGAAATCCAGAATATTCCAAAATCCGGAATATGGGTCCTGAACATTGTTACTAAGAGGTGCTCAACGTTTATTTTAAAATTATCCACATAACTTTTTTAAGTGGAATTTGATGGAGTAAATGTAATTGCTGACCATGTTAAAGATTTTAAATGATCTAGACCTATTAATAGTCAAGAATTACAGAATACACTTATATACTGATAATATACCCTGAAACTGGATTTACTGTGTATCTCAAATGCTGCACTTTGCAAAACAAGCACTTGAATACTTCATGTAACCCACACCTTACTAATCATTGTGTGCAATATTGCAGGACGTGTATAAAATCACAGTATTATATTCTCAATTAATTTTGCAACATTCCTATAAATAGAATATGGAATCAACAGTGACATAATTGAAATTGTGAAAAATCAGAGGCGGAGAACATAAAAATAACATCCCTTACATGACAATGCAGGCTGAGCCACACAGAATATGCAGTTCTGAAATTATTGGGGATGCAAAGTTTAGTCATCACTGCCATGAGCTGGCAAGGAAAATATAAAAGAATATGACCGTAATTGTATAGAAGTGTGATTGGAGCCTTAAGATTATCTTTGAATTAACCAGTGACTATTGCTACTTTAGGGTTTTAGTAAAAGGGATTCCAGTGGGTTTTGATCTTAAATCAGCTCAGTAGGGGTTATTCAGAGAGGTCCGAAATGTCGCCGAAATGTAACCGGACACTGAAATTCAGCGTACAGCGACATTTCAGGGCCAATTGACTATTCAGAGAGCAGGCAGTTCGCCAAATTGCCTGCACGTACGGTGCCTGTTCGAGGGCCATGAAATCCCCCATCGAGAAGCAATAGTTAATCTATTCAGAGAACACCGAACAGCAGTGAAAAGTTGCCGAAATTCCCTGCTGTTCATGTTTTCATTCGGCAAGTTTATTCAGGCGAATTCAATAGGCTTCAATGTTAAAAATATTCCTGTTTTAATTCAATATCTAATAAACCAGGGCTCAAAATTTCCACTTGCCGACTCGCATTTGCTAGTGGAAATTAAGTGAGGGCGAGTGGAAATGCACACGCAGGCAGCACAATAAATTATTTTGTGCTGCGTATTATGGCAGTGCCACTGTGCAGCCCCCCATTCCCCAGGCTGCACGGTGGCAGGGATCAGCTGCCTAACCTGACCCAGCTCGTCTCTGTCACTTGCAGGGGGGTGGAGAGGAGCTTTCCTGCCTCCTCGCTCTGCTCACACTGGGGTCTGATGCCTGGGTATACATGTATCTGGGCTCTGATTACTGGGTATACATGTATCTGGGGTCTGATGTCTGGGTATTAATGTTATTTTTGTAACTTTATTCTAAATAAAACCTTTAACAGTGTAAATTCATAAGATAATTTAAGGGGGTGTGTTTAGGGGCAGAGTTAAGGGCTGGGTAGAGATTAGGTGGAGCAAATGTTGGCGAGTAACTCTTATGGCCTGGTTAGTAACTTGGGACTTGAAATTTTAAGCCCTGTAATAAACCATTTATTCTTTTAATCTCCAGTAAAAAGGTCTCTTTATTCATTGATTTTTTAGCATCTTTTAGGATTTTTTTGGAATTTCTTCGGCCAAATTTGTTTTCCGTTTGTTTTTTTTAAAAAAAAGTTTTTTCTTTTTTCTATAACCGACCTTTTAATTATCATTCATAGGACCTTATGTGTAAATTCCAGGCATTTTTGTTCAGTAGTTTTTTCGCAAACAGTGTTTAAATTTTGAAACTTTCCAGCGTATTGTTTTTTTTTTTTTACCCCGTTTGTCAGCTTGTCGTCTTTTTCTGGCGGCTGGTCTGCGCTGTGATCGGCTTTTACCGGCGTGTTCTGCATGACTTTTCCAGCGGTTCCGGTGGGTTTGCGGCGGGTTTTCCCTTTCTAGGGACCCTGCGGTGAATGCTGAATACACCGAAGAGTGGGGAATCTTGATTCCCCGAAGTGCAGAGAACTGCGAGGAACGAGAGAGCACCAAAATGTCGGCGAAATTTCGGTGCTCTCTGAATAACCCCTAGTGTGTTAAAACAAGCATTTTCCTAATTTATGTCAATTATTTATTACCCAGCACTTTATTTCTCAGCTATTTCCATTTAAAAGAAAATGCCATGGATTTCTTCCTAACAAGCTAGGTTCCTGTGACTACATAGTGATGCAAGGAAGAAGCAGGTTTGCATGAAGTCATGTATGTAATGCACTGTGTTTTTAGGTCTTGAGAAAGAAGTCTCTACAGGCTCTTCTTTTAACTCTTTCACTACTAAAAACATGTTTGATTTTGCATTGGACTACAATGGAAAATGGAAATCAGCATATAAACAGAATTTGCAGATATTTTTAAAAGCAAGATTAGTATTTGAGAAATTAGATTTTCCGTGAGATGTCACTTCTTCCGCTCAAAAAAGCTCAAACTTTACTGCTGCATCACAACAGCCAGAAAAAGAGCAGAAAACAGGAAGCTCACTCCGATCACTCATTACTCATTAAGATTCAGGATGTTAAAATTGCTGAAAATCTCTGTTCAGTACAACTAAATGGTGTTACTGTACTTTCCACATATAGGCATTATGCCGCATTTATGTCTAGACACCATCTAGAGCTTAGAACCTTCCATCCCAGCAAAAGTTCTCTAAAGGATAAACAAATATAATTATAAATAATAGGAAAAAAGGTCAAGTTTACATTATTCCATTCTCTTAACAATCTCAAAATAATTAATTTTCAGAAAATTGCTATTTTATCCTACATTTAAATGCCCAGTATGCATCCTATAATTCAAATAAATCTTGCAGTCATTTTTTTTTTTTTTAATAAAAGCCATACAGGGTTATTCAAAGAGAATCAAAATGTCACCGCACGTTCAGTGACTTTTCGTTCTCTTCAATTCGGCTTGATTCGGCGATCCCATTTCGGCGACCCTGCGGTGTATTCAGCAAGCACCACAGGGCCGTCGTAGTGCAGGGGAAAAGCCGCCGAAAACCTGCCGAACGCTCACTGCAAAACCCAGGCGAATGCACACAGAAACCCGCAAAAACATCTGGATTAACCCCGTAGAAGACGCCGGAGAAACCCGTGCAGGAGCCGATCAGAGCGCAGAGCAGCCGCCGGAAAAACCCGACACCACAGACGAATGGAGTGAAAAAAAAACCAGTATGCTTGAATGTTTGAAAAGTGAAATGCTGTTTGCAAAAAAACTACTGAGTGAAAATGTCTGAAATTTATATATAAGATCCAATGAATGATAATAAAAATAAGTTTTAAAAAAAACGGAAAAACCTTTTTGGCAAAGAAATCCCGAAAAATGCTTAAAAGATCCTACAAAATCTATAAATAAAGAGACTTTTTACTGCAGAATATTATAATCAACGGTTTATTAGATATTGAATTAAAATGGGAATATTTTTAACATTGAAGCCTATGGGATTCGCCTGAATAAACCTGTCGAATGAAGCAACCGAATAGCAGGGCATTTCAGCAACTTTTCACTGCTGGTTTTGTGTTCTCTGAATAGACGAAGCATTGCTTCTCTATGGGGATTCACTGCCCTCGAACAGGCAACGAACAGGCACCGTATGTGCAGGCAATTCGCCAGGATTTGGCTAACTGCCTGCTCTCTGAATAGCCGAATGGCCAGGAAAGGTAACCGTACGCTGAATTTCAGCGTTCGGTTACCTTTCGCCAGCAATTTGGAGCTCTTTGAATAGCCCTGATAGACTATTTTATGCATTGATCACTTATTAATAATATAGGAAGAGGCACCACTCCATTGTGGAGAACAAGGAAGGGTGGAGTTCCTGCAACTGCTTTCTTCAAATGAAGAGGAGAAAGAACTAGGTTGTAGCTAAGCCGTATGTCAGGTTTCATAATGTCAGTATGTCAGTCAAACAGACAAAATATTTCAGTGTATGTTACTGTTATGGTAACGGGTTGCTGTCCATCATAGAGATCCAAAATAAAAAAGTTAAAAGTTTAACAAAGGTTTATTGTCTGGCACTAACTTGAGAGCTTAAAAGTATTTGGGTATGTACTACTATATCATAGTCTGGCACTCAATCACTGTCACACCCATGCATATAATTATTTAACACACAGAATGCATGTTGGATTCTATTAATGTATAGTAAGGGTCCACTTTGACTCTGGACATGGTTGCTCTATGCACTGAGATACATTATATTATAATATTGTTATGTAATTGTTATGCAGCTTATGATTTAGTACAGGTAGTTGCAGCAGAGAGGCTTTGGCAATTTTTCTCCTCGCTAATGTCCCCATAAACAATTGTACTCCAAATGGTACTATACAAGTAGCAAATGAATGTCTTTTATACCACCCACGGGGCCGGCCCATCCATGGAGCCGGATGCATGGGCGTCCGCAGAAATTTTTCCAGGGGGGGGGGGGCAAAATTTTAATGGCATCCTTATTCTGCCCTTTTGACAATGTCATGAAGGGGAAAGTCATAAAATAAAGCGCAGTAATACAGAGGCTGCGAAAAATGATGCAAGTCTAATACCAGATTGTAAGCTCTGGAGCAGGGTCCCCTCTCCTCTTAGATTGTAAGCTCTGGGGCAGGGTCCCCTCTCCTCTTAGATTGTAAGCTCTGGGGCAGGGTCCCCTCTCCTCTTAGATTGTAAGCTCTGGGGCAGGGTCCCCTCTCCTCTTAGATTGTAAGCTCTGGAGCAGTGTCCCCTCTGCTCTTAGATTGTAAGCTCTGGAGCAGGGTCCTCTCTCCTCTTAGATTGTAAGCTCTTGAGCAGGGTCCCCTCTCCTCTTAGATTGTAAACTCTGTAAACTCTCATAAATAAAGACACTGGCATCAAGCTTAATGAAAATGTATTTATTTGACAATCATTACCTTTTTTCTTGTGGCCCATAGGAGCAGCTGCATCTCAGCCCTGCCTCTCCCACCATACAATCTGGTGGATTAGAGGTGGAGTGGGGATGTGATGTTCCTGCAGCCTAGTGGAGAGCACAGAAACTGCAGCATGCAGTGAATAAATTATCATAATTTAAGCCTGTTGATCCAGGGGGGGCAGTGCCCCCCTTGCCCCATGCTGTGGACGCCCATGGCCGGATGGAGCCATGGCTCTAGGCAGCACTTTGCCAGGGGCAGCATTTTGGGCCTCAACTGGGCACACTACACATTACTGTGAGTTTTATTCTTGTGGAGTTCTGTGATACACTCATACACAGCGCACAGTACTGAGTTTTATTGCTATGGAGATCTGTGATATGCTCATACACACTGCATATTACTGTGAGTTTTATTGCTGTGGAACTCTCTGATAAGCTCATACACACAGCACATTACTGTGAGTTTTATTGGTGTGCAGCTCTTTGATACACTTAAACACACAGCACATTACTGTGAGTTTTATTGCTGTGCAACTCTGTGATACACTCATACACACCGCACATTACTGTGAGTTTTATTGCTGTGGAACTCTCTGATAAGCTCATACACACTGCGATTGCTATGAATTTTATTGCTGTAGAACTCTCTGATAAGCTCAGACACACCGCACATTACTGTGAGTTTTATTGCTGTGCAACTCTGTGATACACTCATACACACCGCACATTACTGTGAGTTTTATTGCTGTGGAACTCTCTGATAAGCTCATACACACTGCGATTGCTATGAATTTTATTGCTGTAGAACTCTCTGATAAGCTCAGACACACCGCACATTACTGTGAGTTTTATTGCTGTGCAACTCTGTGATACACTCATCCACACTGCACATTACTGTGAGTTTTATTGCTGTGGAACTCTCGATAAGCTCATACACACTGCACATTACTGTGAGTTTTATTGCTGTGAAGCTCTCTGATACACTTATACACACAGCACATTACTGTGAGTTTTATTGCTGTGGAACTCTGTGATACACTCATACGTGGGGCATATTTTGTTGTTTTCTTTTTGTGGGGGGCAGTATTTCATCCTTGGACCCAGGCAGCACAGTGTCTTGGGCCGTCCCTGCTCCCACACACTTTGGTGGGGGATATATGACCCCTGCTCGTGGTGTTCAATACTGGAGATAGTGGAAAAAATAGATAATGAAAAGGAAAGAAAAATATGTACTGAACATGCTAAGTGCTAACTGTATAGTGCAGGATCTGATCCTAATATGAAAAGCAGAGAATGGGAAAATTCATCCGGCATATATGCGTGCCAGTGTGAGGAAGATATGCATAATTTTCCCATCAAAGCTAAATAGTATGACAAAAATTTCACGTATATCTAAAGTACAAATAAGTGTACATCAGCATGAAAAATCAGCTACTGAAGGTGCCTTATACAGTATGTGCATACAATTTATATATTGCATAATATAAGTTGCTGCATATGTGCCCAACCAATATCCATCACCAAAGTATGTAAACTTTACTCCTTTTCTCCAAGTACGTTCTCAGTATTTTGGGTCTTATTTGATCTTATTTTATGTATAAAATCCTATACCATCCTTGGTTTTGGTGAGATAAGAGATTTCTTAACTTATTCTCCGATATATCTATACCTGAGAGGGTAAGTTTGCGCTTTGAGGAAATAGGTTGTTTACACTTATATACAGTATGAATACTGTTATTGTTGATATTGTTATTGCCTATGCTTATCTGTTACTATGACTGATGTGATTACTGTGTGGGTCACTGTAGCCCTGTCCAACTCCCCCTAATTAGAATGTTTTTAAATTTGTCAAAGACCACTCAGGTCTTCGATTGTCTGTCTTGTGGAGCAAACACTGCCCCATTATCAGATACTGTAAATCGGAATCCCAGGTTTATCCTCTCAATCTACTACTGTTCTGTTTTGTTGGAATGTTGTTCAATGCGTCTTGGTGTCCAGCGTTAATTCCATTATCTGTACCTATCTATTTATTCCTAGACACCAAGATGCCAGGGAGGAATTTCTGATATAGCTCTGCAATATGCCAGGGGATGGATTCTTGATGTATCACAGTAAGACGTCAGGGTGTCATTTTCCATTTGCCGCTAGGCCCCTCCTGGCACTGTATATATCATTTATTAAAGGTTCAGTTCCTTTGTGACTGTTCTAACCCCAGGATCTGGGTGTTGTCTCCTTTCTGGGGAATGCTATCACCGCCCTTTCTGTGTACCCCATCCTTAAGCGTCAAGTAAGGGCTGGAGAAAGGCACAAAACAGTTACAGTTACAAGTACTTATAAAGCGCCAACAGATTCTGTAGCACTTTACAATGGGGGAAGCCCTGTCCGTAGCATAATTACCATGAAATTGCAGCACTTTATACAAGTGTCGAGCCAGACATCCTGTAAGCTTACAATCTAAGGGACTAAGACAGATCCTGAAAATACCCAGATGCGTTGACCCAAATGCCAGTGATAGGGCTCTAGATTTGTGAGTGAAATAACTATATGCTGTATCGAATCTATATATTTATTGTGATTTACTGCGCCAATATATGTATTTTGCTTCCTTTTATATATCCATGTGGACGAGGTTACTTATGGGAGCCATCTGAATTCTGAGAGCGAGTTCTATCGCGCTAACCAGATATGTACACATTTCCTTGTTTATTGGTTTAGAGAAAACCACTAATCATCTGGCTAAGCTTTGGGATTTAGGTGGTGGTATATGTTGTGGGCGCTTACCATAAATTTCTTTTAATTAAAAAATCAACTTATAGCAACATTTCCTAAAAACCTTTTATTATATACCGTGAACAATTAAAAAGCTATAAGCTTTCAGCAACTGCATAGTCCACAAATAAACAAACAAAAACATACCCGCTGTGTGCAAACCATTCAACTGTCTGAATGAGGGATATGCTTCAGTCTGCACGATGTGTAGCATCAACTGTTTGTTTCACATTGAATGTAAAAGGTCAGATCTGTTGACATCTCTGTGCCTTGATTTTTGAAAAATGAAAACTTCCTTGTTGTTAATGTGGGCTATTCTGAGTTTAAGTATCATTTAAATCATTAGGAATTCTAACCGGAACAGCCTGTATTAACCCCTGTTTGTACCTGTTGAATCATTCTTTTGTAGTCTTTCAAATTTATCAGGTGATATTATCAGCAAAGTTATTTCCTTTTTGCGGTTAAAGAGTCGCCTGGACGAACAATACAATGTAGTCTTGTCTTGCCTTTCTTACAAAAACATACATTTTAAACTTATTAGCACGCAACCAAAACAATAAAAGAAAAAAGAGTTTGTAAACTATGAAAACAGCAACTTAACCCCTTCACTGCTGAGCCATTTCACCTCTGTGTGCTGAGCTAATTTTTACCGTTTTTGCTCATTATGTTTAAACGTGATTTGACGTTTTATTATACGACCCAATCACATTATATATCCTTTTTTTTTTAAGCCTTATTTTATTTTATGACCCAGACATATTATATACTGTTCTTTCCAGCAGACTCGGCAGATTCATAATATATCACTATTATATGTATACGTCATGCCCTGCCTGAATATTATAACAAAAAATGCAATAAAATTAGAATTTTCAATCATCTACAGCGTGTTAAGTGATTTTTTTCACATTTTATCATCCCAGCCCTTTGCGCTTATATTTTCTGTGGGGTGCGCTTGTTAAAGAAATTTAGAAATGGGAACTCGTTACATTTTTTTGGGTGGAAATTACGTGATTTTTTAGCAAATGCCCCCCATAGAAAAAATAATTAGTGCAGCATCATTGTTCACATTATAATTGAAATGGGAACAATATTGCTGCATTAATAAAAAATAACACACAAATAAAATCCCCCTTTTTTTATTTTTATTTATTTATTTAATTATTATTTTTATTTTTAATATATTTGTGGTTGAATAAGTGGCACTAGCATTGGCCGCCCATATTACATTATGAACGCTAACGGGTTTAAAAACCCGTTAGCGCATTGGAGAGATTGCGCTTGTTTGCGCCAGTTTACTGTAGTTTGCGCTCCCTATGCTTAACATGGGAAGAGCAAAGAGATAATTAGCATTAAGATTACTAAATCCTAACGCTAATTACGCTACGCTGGACTTAACTGAAAAGTTACTCATAGCTTGGAGCAGGCTTTTGATACCACTTCTGCAGAATCAGTCAGCCCCAGCTGAACCCCCCCCAAAGAAGATACTCACCTCATCCTGCTGCGCGAACGGAGGCCCGATCCACCTCTTATGGCCGCTGGGAGCAGAGTGAGACTGGGGAAAAAAGTCCCCAGTCTCCCTCCACGATCACTCCATGGACCTGTAGGATTTTGTGAGAAGCAACATCCTGCAGGTCACGTGACCCGGCAGTCGAAGTCTCCATGGAGTCCTATGGACTCCATGGAGAGGATTCTCGGGGCAGCGAAATTAGGGGCATTTCCACAGAGAGGTCTGAGATCCTTTACATCCTGTGTGAGATCACCGGGATCTGAGATAGATCTTCTGCAAGCTGCAGAGAAAAGAACAACACTTTACATGTGTCATCCATTCCGCAAGACTGAAGGAAACCTGACAGCGTTAAGCACTACCATATACAGTTGTGTTCAAAATTATTCAACCCCCACTGAAATTGAGTGTTTTGGCCAGTTTGACATTGATTTTGATCATTCAGTCATCTTGCTTACAATTAAATCAAAGAGGCACGTGTAGGTCAGACAAATATAATATAACATTTATAATGAAATAACCACAACTGTCTTTTCTGTGCTCACATCATTATCAGATTTATTCAACCCCCAAGTGACATTCAATCTTAGTACTTAGTACAACATCCTTTTACAGTTATAACAGCTTTTAAACGTGAAGCATAGCTTGACACAAGTGTCTTGCAGCGATCTACGGGTATCTTCGCCCATTCGTCATGGGCAAAAGCCTCCAGTTCAGTCACATTCTTAGGCTTGCGCACTGCAACTGCTTTCTTTAAGTCCCACCAGAGGTTCTCAATCAGATTTAAGTCAGGTGACTGCGATGGCCACTCCAAAATGTTCCAGCCTTTAATTTGCAACCATGCGCTAGTGGACTTGGAGGTATGCTTGGGATCATTGTCCTGTTGAAAGGTCCAACGTCTCTCAAGCCTCAGGTTTGTGACGGACTGCATCACATTGTCATCCAATATCTCCTGGTACTGAAGAGAATTCATGGTACCTTGCACACGCTGAAGCTTCCCTGTACCTGCAGAAGCAAAACAGCCCCAAAGCATGGATTGACCCCTCGCAATGCTTCACAGTAGGCAAGGTGTTCTTTTCTTCATAGGCCTTGTTCTTCCTCCTCCAAACATAGCGTTGATCCATGGGCCCAAATAGTTCTAATTGTGTTTCATCAGTCCACAGAACACTATCCCAAAACTTCTGTGGTTTGTCCACATGACTTTTGGCATACTGCAGTCGACTCTTCTTATTCTTTGGAGACAGCAAGGGGGTGCGCCTGGGAGTTCTGGCATGGAGGCCTTCATTACGCAGTGTGCGCCGTATTGTCTGAGCTGAAACTTCAGTACCCACATCTGACAAATCTTTTCTCAGTTCCTCAGCAGTCACACAGGGACTTTTCTCCTCTCTGCGCTTCAGGTAGCGCACAGCAGTCGAAGTCAGCATCTTCTTTCTGCCACAACCAGGTAGCGTTTCAACAGTGCCCTTTGCCTTGAATTTGCGAATGATGCTTCCTATGGTCTCTCTTGGTATGTTTAACATCTTTGCAATCTTCTTATAGCCATTGCCCTTCCTGTGAAGAGTAATCACCTCTTCTCTTGTCTTCCTGGACCATTCTCTTGACTTCACCATGTTTGTAACCACACCAGTAAATGTCTAGAAGGAGCTGAGTATCACAGTCATTTTAAAGCTGCCTAATTGGTGCTTGTTATGCTTTATTGCTGCTCCGTGACATCCACAGGTGTTTTCAATACCTGATTGAAAACACTTGAATGAACCTCTGTTCTTCAGAGTGGTAGTCTTTAAGGGGTTGAATAATTGTGTCAATGAAGAATTCACAAGAGAAACATTTACTACTGTATTACAAAACCAATTGATGTCATTTTAGTTGCATATGGTTCTTTAAAAAGTCCTTGTAGGATTTCATTCTGAATACAATTACAAATGTACACTAAATTCCCTAAAACCCTTTACAGCATTGGGGGTTGAATAATTTTGAACACAACTGTATGTATATATATTTTGAATATATTTGAAAGTAGTTGTACCTAAAGTGATTAATTAAGAAGTTTACTTTTCTTGGCTCCTTGTTGCATTCACCAGCCAAACATAGGTCAGTATTGGGGAAAGCTGAAGTCCTACCTATGTCGACCTAGCAAAAAGGGGAAAGAACCAAGACCTTTCTCTGCCTATAAAAGACCAACCCACTACTTCTTCATTCTTTGGACATTCTGGTGCCTATTCTACCGATTTCCAGTTCCTGCTCTTCCAGTTCCTGGTCTGCTTCCCCGGCTAGTCAGCTATTTGCTTATCTCCTATTACCATACCTTGCTTGCCTGCTTTGACTTCTGGCTTATTCCTGAACTTGTGTGGATCACCTGTCTCTTCAACCCTGGCTTTACTATTGGCTTTTGCATCTGGGCCTATTCCCCTAAACTACCGGCTTGTTCCTGACCTTGTTGCTGCTCTCCTGGTTCCTAACTGTTGGACATATACTCATTCTGCTCTCCACTTTGGCTCCTCATTCCAGGCAGCTGCTCGTGCTGTACTTTGCCAGCGATCTTCTACCTTGTATAATTTGTTGTCCTTAAGGCCCGGACAAGGTACTTCAATGTGAGGCATTTGCCCTGGAAACCTACAAGATGCTCTTACTAATTGATTTTGCTTTCGAAATCTTACAATAAATGGTATTTATATACAGGGTGAGCCAGTCAAACCTGCATTTTTGAAAAGGGCGGGAGAGCCGTGAAAGTGGGCGGAGCGAGTTAGCAAGGTTACCATTGTGTCCCCCACAACTAAGCATTTCAGTCGTCATGGAGCAGTGGTCTAAACAACAACGTTCATTCGCTGTGAAAGCGTTTTACCAAAGTGGTAGTTATGCAGCCGCTCAGCGTCGTTTCCGGAAGAATTTTCAAATTAATCGAAATAAGCCAGTGCCGTCTGTTAATTCAATCAAATTGTGGGTGACAAACTTTGAAGCAATTGGTGAAACGAGAAGCAGAAGGGGTGGCAGTGCAAGATCAGTGCGAACTCCCGCGAATATTGACCGCGTGAGAGTTGCTGTGGATAGAAGCCCTCAGAGATCGGCGCGTCGACAGAGTGCTGCGCTTGGCATGGCAAACACGAGCGTCCGAAGAATCTTGAGGTTAGATTTACACCATCACCCATACAAAATTCAGGTTGTTCAGGCTATGAATGAAAACGATTTTGCAGCTCGACGGCGTTTTTGTCAAACGTTGTTGGACATGTTTGATGAAAACGAGGACCTTGTTCACAACCTGTGGATGAGCGATGAGGCACATTTCCATCTCTCCGGTTTTGTGAATAAACAAAATTTCCGATATTGGAGTGATGAAAACCCTCAACAACTCCATCAAACACCACTCCATTCAAGCAAGGTAACAGTTTGGTGCGCAATGTCCTCATTGGGAATCATAGGCCCGTATTTTTTTGAAAATGACAGGGAGCAAGCAGTTACTGTGAATGCACAACGCTATTCGGAAATGTTGCATTCGTTCTTCATTCCTCAGCTTCGTCAACATGGAATGAACAATGAAACCTTATTCCAGCAAGACGGTGCCACAAGTCATACAGCCCGTGTGAGCATGAATGTTCTCAACAATGTTTTTCCAAATCGGGTGATATCCCGAAATGGAGCAATTTCTTGGCCTCCCCGATCGCCCGACCTCACAGTGTGCGATTTTTTCTTGTGGGGGTACCTGAAGAGTAAAGTCTTTGAACAACGACCTCCAACGCTTGGGGAACTCAAGAGGAGAATCCGGTTGGAAATCGAGAGAATTCCTCAGCGTATGCTCCGTGATGCGATGGGCTGTTTCAGAAATCGCCTACAAGAATGTCTCAATCGGGAAGGACACCATCTTACTGGAGTTATTTTTAAACAGTGAATGTTGTTTCTTAAATGCTTTTTAATGTACATTAAGATAGTAACAATAAAATTTTGAAATATCCATCCGTTTATTTTTTACAGTCATTTCAAAAATGCAGGTTTGACTGACCTGTATAACCTAAAAATATCTGCAAACAAAATACAGATTTTTGAGCCAACAATATCATCAGATAACACCTAATTGTAGTGACTACTTGAAAGACAGGAGTGGTTCATACAGACAAAACGGCACCATATAAGAATTCCAGATCAATAAGGTGTGTGAAAGACAACTGCCACGGAAATTGATTATAGTTTTCAGCTACATAACACAATACATATCTGGAACAACAAAGCAGAGAATTTTTTTTATTGGAATTAAAACTGAATCACTAAACCATTTGGCTGCTAATTACTTTTTGCTTAAAATGACATTGTGAAAATCAGGGATGTGTAGCGGGTTTTATGGATAGCTTCCCTTTCAGAGATACTTGAAGATTATAACAAGTAAAAAAGGTTTTGGCACCACGCATTGAGTGAAAAGATACCCCTTCCCAAGGCACCAGAACAAATAATTGGAAACGGAAACATGGGATAGATAGGGTTATTCAGAGAGCACCGAAATATCACCGACATTTCGTTGCTCTCTCATTTCCCACACTTCGGGGAATCAAATTCGCCCGACCCTAGGCTGAATTCAGCATTCACTGCAGGATCCCCGAAGTGCAGGGAAAATACACTGACTGCATCCGAAAATCCGCCGCAAAGCTGCAGCATCGAGCGGAAGAACAGCTGAAAAAACAACGCACGCATCCGAAAATAGCCGACCATCTGCCGCAAAACCACCAAAAAATCCCCGAAAGCGTCCAAATAAAGCCAGCTGCCGGAAAAAAGCCGACAAGCCGACGAACGGGGAAAAAAAAAGATTGAAATTTCAAATTTAAAACGCTGTTTGCAAAAAACTACTGGACCAAAATGTCTGGAATTAACATATAAGATCCTATGAATAATAATAAAAAGGTTTGTTACAGAAAAAAACCCCATTATTTAACCGCTTGGCTGCTAAGGACGCGCTCAGCGCATCCAGCCAAGTGGTTTCTCCTGTGCTATGGATGCGCTGAGCGCGTCCTAGCACAGGAGGCAGCAATCAGCCAGGAGTCCGGCCGATTGCTGCGACCCCCGGTGCGGGCTGACATCTTGGATGTCAGCCCGGCACTCCGGGACCCCGGCGGGGACAATAGATGTCATCGCACTAGCACGATGACATCTATTACAGGCGACCCCCCCCCCCCGCGAGTGCAGGGAAAGTGTGAAAGGGAGGGGGTAAGGTCCTTTGGACCTCTCTCCCTCCCGATCGGCTGAGGGCAGCGGTGAAAGTCAGGCACCGTTTGGAAGGGCACAGCCTGCCCTTCCAAACAGTGGCTGACTTTAACCCCTTGGGGTCCGGATCGTGAGTCGGCGCCGAAAGCTGCCAGATCACGATCCTCTCCCGGAACTGGCCAACATCTTGGATGTTGGCCAAGCTTCCGGGATCTCCCCATGATGACTGGCGTCATCGTGCATAGCGCATGGTGCAACACATTGTATTCTGCAGAGTTTATATTGAGTTCTGCTCATGGACGGATTTATAATTAGGCAAAGCAGGCATGTGCCTACAGACACCCACCAACGGGGAGACAACTCGCTTTGTAAAATTTAAATTAGAAAATTATTTTACCAATTTTTATTTTTGCACCGAAGGGTAAAGCAATTAAAAATGAAATAAAAAACAAATTTAAACAAATAAATAGACTGAGCAGTTTCAGCAGCCAGCTCTCCAGCTTCTCGGCCGTAGCTCTTGCCCTTCCTTCCTCCATGCATCCTGTCAGCACTCAAGGAGATCCTGTTTTTAATTTTTTATTATTATTATTATTGTTATTATTTAAAGAAAAATAATAAAAAAATATATCCCCAATTTTGGCATCTTCTTGATGGTGGTGGTGGTAATGAGGCTCCAGATTTCTGTGACTGCAGGCTCCTGAGATGTTAACTAGTTCTCTCCTGTTTATAATGGAAAGTGAAAATAATTTTAACGTACACATTCAATAGTATTACTATTTTTATTTGCATAGAGTTCTTATCACATATGGTGATACTATTTTTGTTACTAAAGTAAAATAATGATTAATGGTAGAAATGCTTATATGTATATTATGTTACCAGTTTTAAGATTAGGAACTCCTTAAAATACTAGAATAATATCAAAGTAACGTCTCTTGTTGTCATTTGCAGTGCAGTGACAGAATGAAGGAGGATTTAATGAGGGAATTGTTCCTTTATTTGAAATGCTTTAAAACAAGATATCCTTGTAAGTTGATGAGTATAGGTTTTTTTACTGCACACTGGGTTTCTCCTCTAAATCACAGTATCTACCGTTTTCTAAACATATAATTTGTATATTTCAGTTGTATTCCAAATACAGTTATTTCAATCAATTAAAGGTGTTTCTTACTGCCCATTGCTTTGGATGCAAATGCAATTTAAACTCATCTGACTTGCAGAGCTATCAAGAAAAAAGCAATTTATCTTATATTTTTGTCTATTTTAGTTGATCTGTTTCAGAGCGAGAGCAGTCTATTGGTTATCCTGCATGTGTTTCAATGGTTACATTGTTTTACAGTTAATGGTCAAAATGCACAGGTGCAACAGAAAAGAATGAGTGATAACTCCAGCATAATGAGGCTGACTAGTCAAAAGGTTTGACTTATGTGACCTGTCAGCAGTATTCAGTACTTGAAATTATGCGGACCATTGTAGGAAGATGACAATATTAATCATCAGAGCCGCTTATTAAACAGAAAGTCCGGCAACATGCAGTGGATTTTAACCAGTGTTTTACAAGCTGCCTGCATCAGTTACATTTTCTACAGTTTAAACAGAGAACCAATATTTATGATATACAGTGAATAATTTGCTATACCCTGAATTACAGAGAATTAGCAATGGGAATGAAATCTATCTATCTGTATCTACCCATCCATATCTATCTATCTATCTATCTATCTATCTATCTATCTATCTATCTATCTATCTATCTATCTATCTATCTATCTATCTATCTATCTATCTATCTATCTATCTATCTATCTATCTATCTATCTACCCATATCTTGGAAACAGGTCGTGGGATGTGATATGCAAAGATAAAAAAACAACATATAGGGTAAAATCCCACAGCACCAAATAATGGATAGATACACATGTATCACATATATTTGACAACCATCACTCCCTATGGATTCCTAATAGAGTGGAGTCCTCTCCTTCAAATGCCAAAGGAGCACACAGCACATGGTATATATCTACCCATATCTCTATCTATTTATCTATATCTCTCTCTGTCCTATATGTATGTACCTATCTACCCAAAGGGTGGATTGATCCATCAGGCACTTGGGAGCCACCCGAGGGCCCGGATGGGGGGGGGGGGGCTGGATTGGCCTTGCTGCCCCTGCAATCCAGGAGGTGTGTGGAGTGTCATGGGGATTTCCTCCCCAGCACACAGGAAGCTCCAGGCCCGTCCTGTTGGGCCCCTGCTCGATGGCGATCTGGCATTACTCCACCTAGACTAAGCATAATGGGTGGGTTCTGTCGCGAGTAGATAGATATATAGACACCGATAGATATATATATCTATCTCTATCTATATATCTGTATATATACCAGTGCCCATTTTTGCACAGCTAAATTTGTAAAATAAACCTCAGTTTCTAGGAAAGTAATTTAAATGTTTGTCGCTTGCCCCCCTGGAGGGATATCACAGGTTGCTGCAAAATAGGCCCTCTTTTGATCTACATGATCAGGGTGGAAATTACCCTTTTCGTCAAATGGAAGGTCCCTTGTCCTCTGTTTACACCTTGGAGCTCTTGTGCAGACTCCGTGGCAGCAGCTTGTAAGTGATCATGCATATCAAAGAAGCAATCACATCCTTTGATCACTAGAGACGATCTTTGGGGATGATTGATATATCGGGGAATCAAGTTAATGAAGAAGTACACTGAGCATGCCCAGGAGTGGAAACTCTGGGAAATGTAGTGCACAGGCTGTACGAGCTAGGAGTCTGTCCTTAGAGGAAAGGGCAGCCCTATATATATTCTGAGTCAAGCATGGGCTCGGCGCTATTTCTTGGAGGTCAATCAAAAAATGTAAGAAATATTGCCATCTCCTATTAGAGCCTCCCTACGGCAGTTCCTCCAGCGTATATTGTAAGTAACAAGGATCTGCTGTTATCTCCCTTTTATTTTTGCTGCATTGTGTGTAAAGTGTTAAATTATCATATCAATTTTTCTGTAACCCTAAATGCACTGTGATATACATGATTTTTTAGTTTAACATAATAAATATAAAACTTATTAAGCTCTGCTTCTGCCTGATATTCGATCCACGCTAACTGAAGGACTGGATTATCATAGAGATTTGCCTTTGTTTAAGCTCAAATCTATTAAACCGTGAGTTGTGGTGGGGTGCAGGACGAGAGTTTCAACCCGTCTCTGGGTCAAGCAGTACGCCTCTTTGTGGTGGCCGTGTGACGAATAGAATAAGGAAAGTGGGTACAGAGATTGTGGGAAACATAGTCGGTACTCCGGGTTGAAAGTAGACAGATACTGCGTTGCAATCCTGTGCCCATTTCATCACGTTTGCGTGCCCGTCGCGAGCGAAGGTGTTGCTGGGACAGTTAGGCAAGTGCGCGCGGGGGATTGTTGGCCACGTAGTCATTATTTTGGGTCTAGGATAGACGGATAGTGATTTGCTTAAGCCTGCATCCTTCATCGCGGTTCTTTTCGTGACAGGTTCTTCTCTTGACTAATAGACACAGTACACCAAGGGGAGAGCACTCCATTACAACATTTAGGTAGATAGATAGCTAGACAGACATGGATGAGTATTGATAGATAGACAGAGATAGATATTGATCGAGAGAGGTAGATAGATATTGATGGGTAGAAAGATAGCTAGTTAGATATAAATGGGTAGTGATAGATAGATAGAAAGAGTACACCATTGGTAGAGAACCACATTACAAAAACTACACTACTCTATCTATCTATCTATCTATCTATCTATCTATCTATCTATCACTACCCATCCATATCTATCTAGCTATCTATCTACCTACCTACATTTCTCTACCCATCTATTTCTATCTACCTCTGTTAATCTATATTTTTCAATGCCTATTTATCTATCAGTCATCACCAGCTATGACTTTTACTATTAAAAGTCATAGTGCAATAGCTAGATGAAAGCTTGAGGGTGTGAGCTGAAACAAAATAAGCTCTGACATCCACTTAGAAGGGAATAAATACTCACTGAGGAAACAATGAACAGATTAACCCCTTCCCGACCGCTGACGTACTATGTACATCCGATCGGGAGGTCTCCCTTAAACCCGCAGACGTACATAGTATGTCAGGATCTCCTAACCTCCCTTCTGCCCGATACTCACCTCCCTCGCCGGCTGCTGCGGCATTCTGGCTAGCTGGAAGCCTGCCCCGATGTTTTAGGGAGCTGGCAGGCTTGATGATGTCATCATGCTGCATGATGACGTCATCGGCAGGTGCCACCCGGTGCCTGCTGCAAAAACCAGGAAGGGGGGCTCCTTTGGAGCACTCTATCTCCCCAACTATTAAAGATAGAGAGATGTAAATTGCACTCCTGGAAAGGGGAAAGGGGAGAGTCGCATTAAACGTTTCTCTGCCGGATCGAGATTCAAACCCGGAGGTGGCTGACATCGTGGATGTCAGCCAAGCCTCCGGGTCACCCCCCACCCACTGACATCCTCACCATATGTGTGAGGATGTCAGTGGGCCAGTTAACACCCTAGCTGCCAAGAGGAGATAGGGGGATCCTTTGAATCCCTGTATCTCCTGATCCGTGGCAGCTAGAGGGTAATCTTTTATATCATTGGAGATGCTTGATCATGATACCAAACATGACCAGGTTTAAAAAAATTAATAAAATAATAAAATATATATTTTTTTAAAAAAATTGTCTCGGGGGTTTACTAAAATATGACCTAGGCTGGCATCTAAAAATGATGAGCACAAAACGGTCAAAATGAGCTCAGCGCACAGAGGTGAAATGGCTCAGCAGTGAAGGGGTTAAAAAGCAAAAACATGTAGAAATTGGGTATTTCTATTCTCGGGACAAAATTTTGAAACTATTTAGCTGGGGTCTTTTTTGGCGGGTTTAGATTTTGGGGATTAAATTTAATAAAAAAGGGTGCTTTTTTTCATTTTTTTCATCATATTTCACATATTTCATATTTTTTTATAGTAAATTATACGTTATGATGGAAATAACGGTATCGTTAGAAAGTCCATTTAATGGCAGGAAAAACGGTATATAATATGTGTGGGTTGCATTAACGAGTAAGAGGAAAAGTTGACCTAAACACGAACAGCGCAGAAACGTAAAAACAGCAACGGGCACTAAAGGATGCATTTTCATAAAACTGCCCGGTCACTAAGGGGTTAAACCCCAGAGCACAAGGCTATATGTAACAGTTAGTATTATGAAGGCAGTTCGATTAACTTAAACAATATCAATGATTTATTTAAAGTTGTTTTAGATGCCAGAAAGGATCCATTGATATTCAATTGATGAAAAATGATCAATTCCATTAAAGTAGACCCCCCTGCTGTATCATTGTATACTGTGTAATTACTGGAATTCAGGTTATATTAAGTCAAAATTGGTACATATTATTAAATATTCCCTATCATCCTAAATCACAAAATATTTATATTATTTGTGTTAACTGTAGACCTTATTTGATCCGTCATCTTACCGTGGATGGGAAGTCTACTTTTGCATGCTCATAAACCCAGTGTCTCTGGTTTTTGTTTGATATATTCCCTTTTGAAGAACAGATTTTCTGTACTTTGTTTTTTAACAAGACTTTAGAAGTTAAAAAAAATCTAACAGGTTATTGGAACTGACTTTTAATAACTTCAGCTATTTAGCTCCACTTCTATCTACTGGAATGCATTCATGTGATCTGTGTTTTTTTCTCAGCAAACCCCCCCCCCCAAATCTCAGCAAAGGACATACCATGCTACCTATTTCTTATTTCGACTTATTTCAACAGGCAAATTTGCTACATTATCCTTAAAATCTAAAGCAAAACCTGTGGAAAAATGATCAAGACGTTCTTGTTGAAACCAAACATTTTTTTTCCGAGGGTTCCATTCGCGGCATAATACTTAGCAAGAAAAGAAATCTGGAGATTCTGTTCACATCTGCAATGAAGCCCTTTGTGTAGGATCTGGAGAAAGGAACTTAAGAAGAAAAGGCCCCTTTTGGTATGGCTTCCGAATGATATAGCTCTACTGTGACCTCTGAACTTGTGTGGGTGGTGAAACATCCCCAAGGAGAGGACTAAGTGAAAAAAAAAAGGGACCGAATTATGCAAAAATCATTTAAATGAATAGTGAAAAGAAGAGAACTTTGAAAAGAAAAACATTATTGGATAAGCTCTATGGCTTCTTTGATTCCAGACCTGTCGCTCAAAACCACACGTTTAGTCTAACTGAATAAAAGTTTCCGTCCAGGAAATTTAATGCTTAGCGAATGAATCAACGGCTGCAGTGAGATATGACCTTGAAAAAATAGCTCGGCACACTAATAAATAGAGGGCTTTTGTAAGTAGACTGTGGAGATATTTACAATAGTGTCAGCACGTCACACGTCAAGTCAACAAGATGTGTTGGTTACAAAAAAGAAGTACAACGTAATGTTTTTCTATGGGATGATAAATGGCCTTGACCAGCAAAAATGTTTATAGAGTGTGGGTTATTAATTCAAAGAAGGACAGAGTTACTTAAGGATACATTAAGAAATACATGTTTAAATGCTCTTCTATTGAAAGTTGACGAGTCTTTAAAGTTTATTAGATATTGACAGGAGATTTAAAACATCTACAAGGTAGCACACTCGCCACGTAGGGCCCTATTACATTCCTCGCGCGTGCGCAAAAACGCATTAACGCGAGGGGCAAAACCCTTTGCGCAGAACGTCGTATTACAATGTCAGTGCAACAAACGCGCGTATACTGTATAGCTTACTGTACTTTGCGCATCCTATACTTAACATTGTGAGCGCAAATACATTTGTGCGCTGTTACGCGGATGGTATTACAATCTATGCGCGGTTTGTAACACACAGCCTTTGCGCGCATAATTTTAGCAACTCCTAAAAGCTGGTGTTAACGGAAAATTCTATCAACCTGGCCGAAACCAAATACACCAGCCCAAAAAAAAATACGCAGCAAAGTATAGTTACACATTCTACTCATACCAAACCAATAAATTTGAGAAGTTGTGTGTGTTTTTTTATTGATGCAGCATATATGCGCAGATTGACTTTGACAGGCGCAAAAACGTAACGGGAGACAATTGTAGTTCTTAATTCAAATTGGCTGAATCGTGTGAAAAAACAGTCCGCACACTGATTTCTGCGTGCAACGTTAATGCACGCGCGTTTTTGCGCGTCCATATTACACGCGTTATTTTTTGACAGATGAAAAAATGCGCGAGGATTGTAATACCAGCGTTGTTTTACGCGCGTTAATGTTTAACACTTCGCGCAAAATTCACGCGTTCTGCGTGCGTTTTTGTGTTAAGAATGTAATAGGGCCCGTAGTTTTGTAAAGATGATAAATGTTGGCGTTTCCCAAACGGTGGTCCAAGTGCAGGCAGGAGAAGCTTCAGTGATGAATCTTCTCCTGACGTGCGCTGTTTGAATTCCCCTTTGTGAAAAATGCTGGTTTATCGTCTTTGCGACAACGGTAAACTACGTGGGGAGTGAACTACCTTGTAATTGTTTTAATCCTCCTGTCAATAACTAATAAATTTTAATGAGTCATCAAGTTTTTAAAAAAGAGCGTTTAAAACGGTGTTTCTCAACTCTGGCCCTCAGAACCCGCTGACAGGCCAGGTTTGCAGATATCTAAAGCCGAGCAGAGGTGATATGATTTGCTGCTCAGTGATTGCAGTATTCAGTTTGCAATTTCACCAAGGTAATTCTTAATCCCTTCCCGCCAGGAGATCCCAGCTGCAAGGTGGTGCCTTAATGCCGCAGGGTGGCACAGCTCAGCCAGCTGGCACTGAGGCCGGCCTTTGGCCTTTCTACATTGCGCATTTGCTGAACGCATCATTGGCTGCAGTGAGACAGCAGTCCTGTGTCAGCTAATGATGCAATCAGCACCCCCACAAGGCCAATCGCTTCTGTTGGGAGGCCACAGGGAGTACAATGTCGGCTCACGGCGTTTAGGCACACCCACCACGGGGATGGCATAGCACTCCCCATGGCGTGAAAGGGTTAAACCTGGCTTGTTAGTGGGTACTGAGTACCGGAGTTGAGCGACACTGCTTTAAAACCTTTCTGGTGCTGGGCACTGACATGTTCCTCTTCCTTGGAAGTTGCACAATTAAGGTAATCATCCAGCTCTGAGCGAGTGGTCATCTGCTGTGAGATGTCTATTAGCTGACTCTTTGGTCTACGCTTCGGCAGTCCATCGTTTGCCTTGAATGACTGGGCAGCACGTCCGCTATCTGCTATCACTCACTCCCTCGGCATTCTCCTGGAAGTGAGTGATAGAGGTTTGTTTGACAGGAATTCTTCAAAAATATACTATAAATTGCGGTTGGCCAAGCTGGTCCCATGAGCACCCTGCATTGTGTTGGGTCCACTATACTACTTGCATTGAGTGCATCTCCCACTTTCTGTTTAACTGAATAACTTTATATAAAGCTGTCAAAATTCTTTGAAGAAGAAGAGGCAGAATATTTTTACTCCCGTTTTCCCCAACCAATGAATTTCTCCATAAATTGCCAGAGAGATACCACTCATCCGACATTGAAAACATCATCAAGGAACTTAAAGGGACACTCTAGGCAACATGACCACCTAAGCTATTTTAGGTGGTCATGATGCCCGGAGTATGCTGCCCCCTGTCCCCCCTCCCTCCACTCAGCGGTTCAGCTGTAAATGCTGAAAACAGCTGAGAGAGGCGGAGAACTTTACTCCGCCCTCCCAGCTGTCAGTCAGCAAAGCGGGAATCATATTTCCCGCTTCTGCCGACTTTTGCCGAGTTGGAGACGTCATCGCGCTTTCAGTGCGATGACGTCTCCAACTCACCGCAGAAGCTGGCGGCTCCCTCTGAGGGTTAGTGTTGCGCGCATCCTCTTGCGCGCAACACTAATCCTCAGAGGGAGCCGGGAGGAAGCCTGCCGATTGGCTGGCTTACGTGAGAGGCGCGCATGCGCGCTTCTCACGTAAACCAGAAGGCAAGAAGACGCAAGAAGGACGGGAGCGGAAGAGGAGGGAGGTGAGTATGAAAAAAAAAAAAGACACCGCTGGAAACAAGAGGATTTTAGGGTAAGTACTACAGTTACAAAAAAAACCCGATTTATTAAGGGAGTAGGGATGGGTTAAGGTTAAAAAACAGGGGGGGGGTGATTTTTTATTAGAGTGTCCCTTTAAGTAATGCATTGATCAAGTCAAACAATGAACTGTTCTCCTGGAATCTCAAGTTAATATTTAACGTAATAATACACATTGACTAACATTGTGTTGCATCACTATATCCTCTCTGCTCATCATGTCGACAAGAGCCGGCGTCTATGAATAAAGACATTAGCATTTCGAAAAGGAATGTACTGTCAGCCCCCAGGACAGGAAGTACCTATATTTGTTTTTAAGCCTGGGACCCTGATCAAAAGCATGGGTTAACCGCATTTGATCTCTGCCATTTCTTCTTCTCACAGGTAATAGTAGGCTCCGACTCTGTCGCTGGAGGACACATCCAGCTGCATTCGCTCATTTTCCCAGGAAGTTCAGGTGCAGAGCGCGTAGGCAGGATGAAGACTGTGAGAGTTTCCTATGGGCCTCAGCCCACCTGAGCACTCCGAGGGTTTAATTTTTTTTCCCCATTGTTCCAAAACAGGCTGTTCCCTAGGCACGTGATATTGAAAGGTCTGAGGTCAATTCTGTGAAAAGTTCAGAGAGCACTGAAATGTCAAATGGGAAATCATCAGGGCTAAATTATCAAACGTGACAGGACATTGCTGGGAAATAGTTGTTCTTGTCTGCAGTTAGTTTGTGTCACTGGACATCGTCATCACTTATTGACAAGGTATTTGGGTGCAATCACACACTGCCATCTTGCTGCAGAAAAACACTAATGGCATGCCCAGGCATTCTCAATAAATGTGACATACGTGACTCAAGGTGCTCAGTTAGCTTCACAGGAAATGCAGATCACACGGCTGAGAGAAATAGGTACATTTTAACGCGTCTGAAAATATGATTATTTTATTTCTGTACAGTTTATATTCGCATTGATGTAGAAACCCATAAAGGTCTTGAAAAGGGACAGACTTCACACTGTAAGGCTGCGTAAACAGGGGTCAAGTCCTGCAGGAACGCAGTTCCTTCACTATTTTAGCAGGAGGAACTCAGTTCCCTTTTAGATGATATACTAGGAAGCTGCAATACCTTTCTATATAGACACAATTTTATGAAACTGTCTATAGTTAAGGTTTTTAAATAAAGGATTTAAATACATTGGGAAGGCACGGGGATGACAATTTCTGTGTTTGCCAGAGGAATGGAATTCTCATGCATAAAGAAGTGCTGCAGCTGCTACGTCTCCAGTAATCTTTAAGACTGGAATGGACAGAAATGTTGTTGAGTTCCCACACATGTTTTTTTACGACTTGACCCCCTGTGCTTAAAGGTATATTATACTTAAACTACTGTGTAGACTTACAAAGGCTATCATGTTCATTTTATTAGTTAACAACCCTTATCCTTCCTGACAGGAAAATTCAGCCAACCCTATTCCACACTTGTCTCTAAAATGGAGACGGTAAGTAAGAAGATGTTCATTACTGTCTACATGTTAGTGCAGTTATTCTGGGGTAGGTGCTTTGTTAGTGCCTGGTCCCAGAATGAAGCACAGGGAAGCTTTATACCGGCAGCAGTGCTTCCCACCGCTGTAAGTATCAGCTCCTGGAGTCCATAGGACTCCATGGAATCCTGTGTGTTACGGTCATAAGATTTGTGTGAACTCGCACTTCTGCGATCGTACAGCGCCGCGGAGGAATCGCAGAGGGAGACTCACTCTGCTCCTGGCAAGAGGAAATGGCGGACGGCGCCGCCCTCTCCAAAGTGGCATGAAAGCTTACTATGGGATTTTTAGAGGGCAGTTTCACAGTGTGTTAAGTGATTTTTCATTAGCAAAATCACTTAACACCAGCTTTGAGGAGATGGTATTCTCAGTGAAATTCTTCTCAGCTTCTATTCTTAGGTGCCAATTAAGGCCTCCAATACAAAGTATAGGAGATGTTAATTTACAGTAAGAAAGCATAGGGAATCGCTATTCTTGAGCCCAGCTTGGGGCAAGAGTGGAATAGCGTTTCATCACGATAATATCTTAATTAATCTTATTAACAATTGTGGAATAGGGCCCAGTATCTTGATGATGGTATACTAAGGCTGGGGTCAGACGAACGCATTGGAGAGCGGAAGGAACGTCCGTGAGAATGGACGTTCCTTCCACTCGACGCCCGTCTGGCCACCTCGCTGAGCGCAGATAGTGGTTCGTGGTGCGCAAAAGCGTCTGGCCGGCCTTGTTGCCGCGTCGCAATGCTGCAACGGACGCCGGAAGCCACATCACTACGGGCGCACCTAGTGCGCTCGTCTGACACTGGCCTAAAGCATACAATCCATCCATATAGCAAATCCTCAATTCCAGACATAATGGCCACTATTATATTCCCGATGCTGAAACGGGGACGCTAAACCTGCAGGTTTCTCCTTAGTGTCCCCGTTTTAGCATGATATTACAGAGCAGGTGCTAAATCAGCAACCTGGACCGTAACATGGCGCTAAGCCTTGGGTTGGTAATCGCCGCCGCGAGCATCCCTTCATGGAGTCCATAGGACTCCATTGAGGTTAACGCTGCCGGTCACATGACCTGCAGGATCTCACAAGATCCGGCAGGTCGGAGTAGTGATTTGCAGTGGGGGACTTTTTCCCCCTAGTCTCTCACTGCTCCCGGTGACAAGAAGAGGTGGATGGAGCCACTGTTCTCGCCGCGGGATGAGAGGTGAGTATGTGATTTTTTTGGGGGGGGGTTTCAGCTGGTGCTCTTTAATTCCGCAGAAGCGGTATCAGCACCAGGTCCTAGCTGTGGTTAACTTTGGAGTTAGCTGCAGCTTGGCATAATTACTGTTAGGAATTTGTAATCCTAATGCTAATTAACACTTTGCGCTCCATGTTAAGCATAGGAAGCGCAAAGTACAGTAAGCTTGCGTTTAAAAGCACAAGACCCGAATCGCTAATGTTTTTTTTTTAACCCGTTAGAGTTTGGATTGTAATATGGTGCGCCCGCGCTAGGGCTACCAGAGTTAACGTTAACACTCACACAGGTGAGTGCTAACTTTAGCGTTAGTAATGTAATATGGCCTAATCTGTCCACAGAACTACAAGGATAACTGGGGGGATCTGACTGCCCCAAATTTTCTAGTTCCTGCACCTATGTATCTATATGCATGAATTTATAAGTGAAGCATTCAGTAGATAGATAGATAAATAGATAGATAAAAATGGATGAAAACCACTCAAGGGGACTTTTTAAGAGATATTTTAATTGTAGTCACACACAAACATAAGTCCAACACTGGAGCTGTTGGAGGTGTAGGACCAAACTGCACATATCCAAGTATGATTATCATTATAGCATCACTTAAGAAGTTTCCTCAAATGCTTTTCATGTGTTTCTGTGCGAATTCATCTAGAGTGACGCTGGGACAAGTTAATTATCGGATCATGGTGTTGGTCTGAAGGTCATAATATTTGTGTGCATTTTATGTGTTTATGGGTGCACATAGGGTTAAAAGCAATCAAGTGCCTGCAATATGTATATAACGAAAAATACTGTAAATATTCAGCCTTGTTGCTCACCCACGGCTTTGCTCACATAATCACAGCAATATGGATTACATCAGTAATTGGCATCTTTTGTCTTCCATAATTTGGCTGTAATACGTATCATTATTTCCAACTAGCTGTACTGGGTTTTCCTTGGCTAATTGACAACATAATGCAACACCCGGCCAACTCCAACTCACATCACCCTCAACCGCTCATATTATTTATTTAATGTCCATATTTTGGTAGCTTGCGATTACTTTAACTCCAGTTTATTTCAGGTAAGGTGTTATAAATGGCTGTAAGGTAAGCAAGCCAATTAGCCAGCAAACCCCAGGCCCTATTCCATGGGGGTGCTCTCACGCCCAGGGAAAAACTGATTATTATGACTATTTTCCATGTCCATAAATACTCCTTTATTAACCCTTTAAGGACAGAGGCAATTGTACAAGTTCGGAACACTTCAAAAAGTAGAATTTCAGTTATTCACCTGTTCAACCATTATTTACCTCTTTCAAATTAAGTGCACACATTCTTACTTTATAGAGTGCAGGCAGCAGATAATGTGGCGATTCGTTCGGTGGTTTTTCGGTGGTTTTGCAGCGATTTGAAAATGCTATCATGGTTATTCAGAGAGAGGTGAAAACCAGGAGAATTGGCAGGAGAAGAGAACAATCTAGAGCAAATAGCTGATTTGGAAAAGTGAGATAAATGGGAGAATTTTTCTGGTTTGGCTATTTTGACCTAGAGTTTTCACTTCTCCAGTCATTCTCCTGGTTTTCACCTCTCTCTGAATAACCCTATATATATATATTTTTTTGCCTAAGAATCTGAGTTTCCATTGCCAGTTTTTAGCAAATCACAGAAAACAAAAAAAAAACTTGCTTGCAGCTTCCATTTTTATACAGATCTAAAATTCTGAATCAACTATACTTTCGGTAAAATAACCTTTAAGTTGATAGTAAAGAGAACGATCAAAGCAAATACGAGCTTGGTGTGTGAGCTGAGCCAGGAAAAGCATAGGCTGCACGCTGCATATTTAAGAGATGTTTACATGACATGACACCAGCAGATGAGCACACATCACACACCCTCTCGTTACAATTAATACTGAAATTCCGAACATTTCTGGTTCAACAAGATGAGGACATCCGGTGACCAAGACTTTGCGTAATCAGCATCTTATTTATGGAATTGTGAAAAGGTGTCATTAGGCTGTCCATCATTAAACCTGTCTTTTTTTTTACCATAAAAAATATCTCAAAATAATCTCCTTCTTTAGTGAATGAATTTTACCACAGAACTCAATAGGCTCGTGCACCGATTTTTTTTTCGGTTCGATTCGGTTTGATTTTTCGGATTTTTTAACTTTTCGATTCGGCTCGTTTCGACCGATTTCTGTTTCGATTCGGTTCGGCTCGATTCGTTTTTCGTGTACATTTTTTTTTCGGAATATCGACCATTTTTCGTATTTTCGTGTCACTTTACTCGGTTTTTGTATCGACTTTTCGTAATTTCGGAAATTTTCATTTTTTCGGAACGTCTGTTCTCCTCGTTTCAAAGCAATAAATTTCGATTTGACACATTTCAAGTCCATTCGAAAATTCCAAAAATATTTCGTTTCGGCTCGGAAAACTTTTCGGATCTGCCGTTTTTGGATCTAAAAATTTTCTAAATCATCCGAAAGCACGAATCGGGAAATTTCGTGAAAATTCCGAAATTCCGAAACCCGAAACGCACATCCCTAGAACTCGAAGGGTTAAGAACAGAACAAGCAATCACTGACCCACAAGTCAGCCACCATTGGAGCTTTTCTAGAGAGAAACAGTTGTGATCTATATATATATATATACACACAGCATATATAAAAGACGTTTTATATGAAACCGCAAACTAACCATGAGCTATATGTCTCGCATCTTATCCGTGTTCTCACTACCAGAGGTCCTCTGGCTGCGTTAAGCAACTCAGCACCAGCACATTGATCATCAAGGCCATAGGAAGACGGCCTTTAATTACTGGGTGTGGAACCCAAGAAGCAGATACGAGGAAAGACACAGTCTGAGAAACAAACCAAGGGTCGAAAGCTTGCAAAACAGGAACTATATCAGGAACCGGATTCAGGTGTAGTGCCGAGGTCAGGAGGCCACAGGCAAGTATGCAGAGTCTGTGAAAACAAGCTAAAGGTCCATGATGTCAGGAAAGACAACAGGAGCCACAGTCAGGTGGAGAGCCAAGGTCAAGAGGGCACAGATGAGTATGTCGAGTCCATGAACAAGGCAGAGATAGGTAGCTGGGAGGTCAAGAACAGTACACGGAACCCCAAGAGCCAGGAGCAGAACTGAAATCAGATAGCCAGGAGTTTTCATGATAGCAAGACGGGTGGGTAGCAGAAATGGGTGAAGTGGATAGCACAAAACCGCTTGGCTACAGGCACAGATGCTCATGGAATAACCGAGCAATGGGTTGTTGAGTTTAGTAGTTATATTGACCAATGGTAGATACGCAACACCAGAATCCTTTGGATAAACAGTGATTTCATCCAGCCAAGTGTGGACCAGTGCAAAGTTTAGACCCTATTGGGTCTTGGAGCCAGGGGTTCCTAACAAGAGCAATGTATATTTACAGGGTTATTCAGAGAGATCCGAATTGTGGCCGGAAGGTAACCGAGCAGTGAAATTCAGCGTTCGGTTACCTTTCCATTCCATTCGGCTATTCAGAGAGCAGGCAGTTCGCCAAATGTTGGCGTATTGCCTGCACGTATGGTGCCTGTTCGAGGGCAGTGAAATCCCCCATAGAGAAACAATGCTTCGTCTATTCAGAGAACAAAAACCAGCAGTAAAAGGTTCCCGAGTGCCCTGCCATTCGGTGGTTTCATTCGACAGGTTTATTCAGGAGAATCCCTTAGGCTTCAATGTTAAAAATATTCCCGTTTTAAAGCAATATCTAATAAACCGTTTATTATTTTATTCTGCAGTAAAAAGTCTCTTTATTTTTAGATTTTTTTGGATCTTTTAGACATTTTTCAGGATTTGTTTGCATAAAAACAATTTCCGTTTTTTTTTAATCGTTTTTTCTTTTTTCTGTAACAGCCCTTTTTATTATCATTCATTGGATCTTATATGTAAATTTAAGACATTTTCCTTCTGTACTTTCTTTGCAAACAGCGTTTCACTTTTTCAAACATTCAAGCGTACTGTTTTATTTTTTTTCACTTCATTCGTCTGCGGTGTGGTTTTTTTCCGGCGGCTGCTCTGCGCTGTGATCGGCGGCTGGTCGGGTTTCTCCGGCGTGTTCGGCTGGGTTAATCCGGATGTTTTTGCGGGTTTCGGTGAGCCTTCGCCTGGTTTTGCAGTGAGTGTCCGTCGGGTTTGCGGCGACTTTTCCCTGCACTATGACGGCCCTGTGGTGCTTGCTGAATACACCGCAGGGTCGCCCAAATGGGATCGCCGAATCGCACCGAAATGAAGAGAACGAAAAGTCAAACGTGCGGTGACTTTTCGATTTGAATAACCCTGTTAGAAAAAAACTTTGCAATTAAACAGTTACAAATCAAGCCCATTGAAGGGCAGAATCATACGTTTACAATTTGAAATGAACCCATAGTGGGAAGACACAACCATTTTTATATATATATACATTGAAAACACAATTAGTCATGTGCAAATAATTTGTCTTGAAATGCATTATAGCAATTGCAAGTGAACCTATGCATACGAAGCGTCAAAAACAAGATTTATTAATCTAATTAAAACTAAAAATTGAATGTAGGCATAAAAATAATCATGATATAAATAGAGATAAAATAATAATCACAACCTATAGCAGCGTCGTGCTTATAGTATCTGTATCCTTTATTTAGTATTCAATCATTCTTAATATTTCTATTTAAGCGATCCTGCCCAGAACTTGTATAAATAAATCGTGCAGACGGCCAGCATTGAAGTCCAAAGTTGCAAAATAATTCTAAAAGAAAAGTATATTATAATGTAATGTAAGATGAGCCACAGAGCTCACACTCAACAAAATGATATGGAACAGGTTTGTTGTTTTTTTAGTTCATATGTCGGATTTATGTTGGAAAAGCCGCTCTCTGGGTTTCAGTGTAGTTTTATCCACCTAGACGAGTCCACATGGACATTTAAGAAAATAGTCTGTGGGTGTAATCACACATGTAAGAATGTTTGATTTGAAACCTCCTGCCATCTGTAGGAAGAATGTTGCCCTGTGATTATAATGCCGCAAGAGCCACTCTTCAAGCAGGAATAATTCCCTTCTTTGGGTGTGCCCAAGAACTTGTGTCTCTGAATGGATGGCATCCTGTACTCAGAGCTAACTAGAAAATCTTTAAAACAACTACCTGTATTGTAGGTCAATAAAGGATGGAGATAAAACACCCTAAGGATGTTGAGAGGGAGTAGATTGAATGACCATAAAGAATTCTCTGTATGACACTCGTTACGGAGTTAACCCGTTATAAAGATTCTTTTCACCAAACCTTCAATTCAATTCAATTGAAGGTTTGGTGAAAACAATAAAGGATCGAGTTTAAATTCATCAATCAGCCGTGTGCCTGCCGAAAAGGTGCTGTTGAATTCCCTCCATGTTCCCCGTACATAACACCACTTGATTTCTATCTGTGGGAAACACTAAAGAATGTGTTATGCCATAGAAAACCACCTAGACTGGCTGCACTATGGAAAGGAGTCCAAGTATCATGCACAGCAAACCCTGTGGACACTCTAATCAGTATTGTTCATTCAGTAGTGTGCCTAAATCAAAAGTGTCTGGATGCTATTGGTGACCGCTGACGTACTATATACGTCCTGCCCACGGGTCTCCCTTAGACCCGCGGACGTACATAGTATGTCAGCGGCGCCAAACCTCCCTCCCTCCCGCCCGATACTTACCTCCCTCGCTGGATCCCTCACAGATCTGGCAGGGAGGAAGCCTGCCCCCGTGATTTACATGGGCCGGCGAGCTCGATGACGTCACCACGCTGCGTGGTGATGTCATCAGCAGGCGCCCCATTGAAATCAATGGAGGGGAGGGTGGGCTCCTTCGGAGCCCTCTATCTCCCCAACTTTTGAAGATAGAGAGATGCAAGTTGCACCACTGGAAAGGGGAGTGTCTCCCCTTTCAGCGGTGTACTGCATTAACGGTTTCGCTGCTGGATCGCTATTCGACACAAATTTGCGTCAAATCGCGATTCAAACCTGGAGGGGGGTTGACATCTTGGATGTCAACCAAGCCTCCAGGTCTCCCCCCACCCACTGACATCCTCACCATATGTGAGAGTATGTCAGTGGGCCAGTTAACCCCCTAGCTGCGATGTGGAGATAGTGGGATCCTTTGGATCCCTTTATCTCCCGATCCGTGGCAGCGAGAGGGTCATATTTGATATCATTGGAAAGGCCTGATCACGACCAGGTTTGCTGTAAAAATAAAACTTTAACAAAATAAATAAAAAAATAATTAAAAAAAAAAATGTTTTTTTTTTTAAATTTTATGTCTGGGGGGGTTTAGTTAATTAGGACCTAGGCTGTCATCTAAAAATAATTAGCATAAAACAGTCAGAATGAGCTCAGTGCACATAGGTGAACTGGCTCAGCAGTAAAGGGGTTAAAAAGCAAAAACATGTAAAAATTGGGTATTTCTATTCTCAGGACAATATTTTGAAACTATTTAGCCGGGGTCTTGTTTGGTGGTTGTTGATTTTGGGGATTAAATTACGAAAAAGTGTGTTTTTACAATTTTTTCATCATATTTCATATTTTTTTTCATAGTAAATTATTCGATATGATGGAAATAATGGTATTTCTAGAAAGTCCATTTAATGGCGGGAAAAACGGTGTATAATATGTGTGGGTTGAATAAACGAGTAAGAGGAAAATTTAACCTAAACACTAACAGCGCAGATACGTCAAAACAGCAGCGGTCACTAAAGGACGGATTTGTGTAAAACCGCCCGTCACTAAGGGGTTAAAAACATAATGTGATTGCATAATTCAAACAATTTTTCATGCCAGATTCAACATGATTTTTCTGCCAGAGACTATTTCACTCTTGAGGACACTTACTGAGGGAGCCGGCAGGCGAAAACGCGTTCTAGTGATCCTTGTAAAGGTTGTTCACTAATTATTTATGTCTTTTTACGATTTTTATTACTGCATTGCCATATGACTTATTTTATATAAATAAATTTACAGTTTATACTATTAGAATCTTGTCTTACTGCCTATTCTATCGGGGTAATTCAAAGAGATCCGAATTGCTTGAGAATGGTAACCGAATGCTGAAAATCAGCGTTCGGTTACCTTTCTTGGCCATTCGGCTATCCAGATTCCAGAGAGCAGGCAATTCGCCAAATCCTGGCGAATTGGCTGAACATATGGTGCCTGTTTGGTGCCTGTTCGAGGGCAGTGAAATCCCCATGAAAAAGCACTTCTTCGTCTATTCAGAGAACACAAACCAGCAGTGAAAGGTTCCCGAAATGCCCTGCCATTCGGCGGTTTAATTCGGCAAATTTATTCAGGAGAATTCCTTAGGCTTCAATGTTAAAAATATTCCCGTTTTAATTCAATATCTAATAAACAGTTCATTATAAAATTATGCAGTAAAGAGTCTCTTTATTTATAGATTTTTTAGGATATTTTAAGCATTTTTCTGATTTTTTTTTTTAAAAGTCCGATTTTTTTTTTTAAAGTTTACTTATTTTTTCTCTAACAGCCCTTTTTATTATCATTCATTGGACCTCATATGCAAATTTCAGACATTTTCGCTCAGTAGTTTCTTTGCAAACAGTGTTTCACTTTTCACACATTCAAGGAAACTGTTTTCCTATTTTATTCACTTCACTCTGTCTGGGGTCTCGGCTTTCTCGGCTTTTTCCAGCGGCTTCGCTGCGGGAGATCGGCTCCTGCTCGGGTTTCTCCGTGGTTTTCGGTGGGTTAATCCAGATGTTTTTGTTGGTTTTCGGCGTGCATTCGCTGGGTTTTGCGGTTTGTTTTCGTCGGGTTTGCGCAGCTTTTCCCAGCAATTCGGGGACCCTGTGGTGTTTGCTGAATACACCGCAGGGTCACCGAAATGGGATCGGCAAAAGGAACCGAATTGAAGAGAACGAAAAGTCACCGAACGTGCGGTGACTTTTCGAATCTCTTTGAATAACCCTGTATGAGTTTCTTTTGCTTTGAGCATCACCCATATCAGTATTGTCCTCTTCTTACCCTGAAATCTGAATTTATACAGTAATCCTTTACATAACCAGAGGAGTCAATCATAGAAAATCCATTGAGAAGGAGAGGAGGACATAAGAGCTCACAGAAAAAAATCGAAGTATTTCATTTTTATTTTGGAGTGCTTTCTTGGTGTTAAAACACCCAGGGCTCTATTACATTCTTCGCGCAAAAGCGCACATGCAGCACTATTTTTTTGCAAAAAGCGTTAAACGTTAATGCGCGAAAAATAACACTGGTATTAAATCCGTGTGCATTTTTTCATCCGTCAAAAAATAACGTGCGTAAAAAAGATTCGCAAAAATGCGCGCATTAACGTTGCGCGCAGAAATTGGTGGACAGACTGTTTTTTAACATGATTCAACCAATTAAGAACCAATTAAGAATTAAGAACCACAATTGTCTCCCGTTAGTTTTTGCGCCTGCCAAAATCAATCTGCGCATATATGCTGCAGCAATAATAAAAACACACAAAACTTATCAATTTTATTGTTTAGGTATGCGTAGAATGTGTAACTATACTTTCCTTTTTTTTTTTTTTCGTGCTGGTTTATTTTGTTTCGGCCAGGACGTTACCACCAGCTTTTCAAAGACGTTAAAATTATGCGCGCAAACGTTGTCCGTTAAATTTTGCGCATAGATTGTAATATCATCCGTGTACCAGCGCACAAACGCATTTGCGCTCACAATGTTTAGTATAAGACGCGCGCAGTACATTACGCTCGCAAAGGGTTCGCGCAGGTTCACCAACGTTAACGCGCATTTTTTGCGCGGACATTGTAATACGACGTTCTGCGCAAAGGGTTTTGCCCCTCGCGTTAATGCGTTTTTGCGCAGGCGTTAACGTTTGTGCAAGGAATGTAATAGAGCCCCCATTGTTTATTTATATTTACATTGCATTTTGCTGTCACACACATTGTATTCAAATTATTCTTTAGTCGCATCCAAGGTGCGCCTGGAATTTTTGTTTCCCTTTTTTATAATTCAAACATAACATACAGCTGACCCTTTAGATCATTTTAGCCATTAATTAGGCATCCTACAACCCCAACACCCATTCTCTGTTCTTAAGGTAATCACTCCATGGCCTAAAATATAGTCACTGCGTTCTGAAAAGTAGTCAGGGTCTCACATATCATGGACAATCTATCTTGAGCCGTGTACTGTCACCAAGAGGCCTTCTGTGTCTCAAACCCCACAGCACAAACCATAGGTAGAGGCTCTCATATCTGCATGGCATTAAGCAAGGCCTCACCATTCACCATACATAGACTAAGTGCTTCGCCATGTGAGGTTAGGTTATGCCGGAAATTTTCCCTTAGGTCAAATCAGTGCATAGATTTATTGCCTGGTTTGTTTGTTCTGTTGTTTCAAATGACATGAAAGTCACTTTTCCTTATCACTTCTGTCCAAGGTCATACATCAGCCAAGCCTCATTAGCCCTGCCTAGGTTTGTATTACTCTAGGTTCACTGTCAATTAGGGCGGACATATTGAATAATTATTTTCGCCCTCTTTTTTTCTAATTACACATCTAACCTAATCGTTGGTACCGGCACACTTCAATCAACTTTTCCTTTTCATACCTTTCCTACCTTTACCTTTATTATACTATAGATTTTGTCCCCAACTACAAATAGTAAGGTGGAGGCTTGAACTTGTGGGAGAGGTTTACTGACCTTATAACTGGTTCCCGCTCCCCTATCATCCAGCGCTTTTGTCCCCAACCACAAATAAATATATATTCAGTCTTCTTAAAAATTCTATTTAGAAATTCTAAAATGATACATGTGGACTTGAAGTAATTACATTAACAAACGCAAAGAAAAATATCCTTTTGGGTTTTTTCCCGTTTCGCTGTGAGGATTGCGTCTATAGCAGGGCTCAAGATTTCCACTCACCTACTAACATTTGGCAAGTGGAAATTCAGTGAGGGCGAGTGGAAATGCACACGCAGGCAGCACAATAAATTATTTCATGCTGCATATTCTGGCGGTGCCACCGTGCAACCCCACCTTCCCCAGGCTGCATGGTGGCAGGAATCAGCTGCCTAACCTGCCTGAGCTCGTCTCTGTCACTGGCAAGGGGATCGAGCGGAGCTTCCCTGCCTCCTCGCTCTGCTCACATTGGGCTCTGATGACTGGGTATACATGTTTCTGGGTACTGATTTCTGCGTATACATGCATCTGTGGTCTGAAGACTGGGTATACATGTATCTGGGGTCTGATGTTTGGGTAAACATGCATCTGGGGTCTGATGTCTGGATATTAATGTTATTTTTGTAACTTTATTCTAAATAAAAGCTTTAACAGTGTAATTTCATAAGATAATTTAAGGGGGTGTGTTTAGGGGCAGAGTTAAGGGCTGGGTAGGAATTAGGTGGAGCAACTGGTGACGAGTAACTCTTATGGCCTGGTTAGTAGCTTGGGACTTGAAATTTTCAGCCCTGGTATATAGTATTTCTTCCATGGAGGCTTTGCTTGGCAAGACTCATTGTATAGTACTTTTCATGTATTTATCATAGAAGTCTGCCTTTTATACTTAATAAGTCATTTCTCAGTCTCAAATCTTGTTAAAACAAGAATGTATAGTACCGGCTGGATGGAGTAGAGGTAACATCACTGCACTATATATAACAGTGGAGACACAGGTTCCAATCCCGGCCATAGCTCCTTTCCAGTAAATGTCCTTGGGCAAGACACCTAGAGGTACATACTTGCCCACCCAGGACATACTTGAAAATGAAAGAAATATCAATGTATCCTTCCTGGTAAAATACTTTATAAATTAATATTAATAGGAAAAAATGTATGGTTACACTAAAGGTGGATTTTTTTCGATGGTTTTCAAATGCTGGATCCTTCAAACATATATGTTAAGTCCATATTAATAAAAGAGGCTAGACAATACATACTATAGAATATCCCACAGAGGAATGACATAAATATAGATCATATTCACAGGCATTAGTGCACATACTTGCTCAAGTTGACTGTTCGATTGAAAAGTAATGAGCGTTACTGGAAACGTCTGTCTGTAGATTCTGAAAAGGTAACAGGATCCAGGTCAGTAAAAATGTATTCTTGTAAATGTATTTTTTTAAGCACTTGTCAAAATAGAGCATTTGTGTCTCTGGTCTACTTAGGCACGTGTCAGGTTTCCAAGCCCTCTGTTGGGTCCTTAATAATAGCAACATTAGACCACGATCCTAAGCTATAGAAAGGAACAGCACTTAAATAAAACATGACATGTAACACATAACTGGAGAGTTTGAAAACACATTATTTATACTCAAAAGAGTCATGTGCCAACCAGCCACTACGTAAATAAAAAAAAAGAGTTCACTCCAGGCAAAATGAAGAATTAATACAGTGAGTTTGTGATCGAGATTTACATTTATGCCTTTCATGCAAAACTGGAGCCTGAAAAACTCAGTCTGTATAATAAGGCAAGAACAATAATAAGTAGGGCTAAAACAACTAATCGATTTATCGACAACTAATCGATAATGAGAATAGTTGACAACTATTTTCATTATCGATTAATCGGCTGTCGATTAATCGATTTGTGTACATCACACACTGTTTAGAGTCAGACTGAGTTGAACGTTATAACCTCAGATTCTGCTACGGAGCTGATTGGAGAAGACACGCCGCTGCTTTACTCGCTATGATTTAGTTCTAGGGTCATGTCAGACATAACCAGTTTGATTTTATTCAGTTTACAACAGTAGCAGCGCTATAACACAAACTCTGGGATACTGCCACTGGGTATGGGCACAATACCGCTGGTGTTTTATACTTACTTGAAGCTGGAGTCCTGTGCCACCACCCCAACCTAACACCCCCCTCTTTGGTTAGGAGCTGCCATTCTATACCTTTGGTCCAGTCCCTTCCCACAATCTCCCTGCCACACTCATGCCCAATCTTTTGCAAAAATCCATTTCCTCTCATACTCAGGGTAAGTCCCTTGCCCAAACTCATTCCCTTCCACCTCCGGACCCTCCTCCCTCTCAGTTTGTTTATGAAATTATTGTAAAGGGAGACTCTACACACCACTGACCGCTTATTAAAGTGGTCAGGCTGTGTGGACTGCCCCCCTTCTCTCACTTTGCTTTCGTACTGACATCATGTCTATCTGAGCACTCGTAGCAGCGTTTGCGTGACGAGAAAGCTGACATGGGCTTAAGCTGCGTATGCAGCATCGATCCATCTCTCTGACCAGGCACTCGCGTACATTGCGTGCGAAAAACAAAATGTATTTTTTTATCCGATGAATCAATTAATCGAAAAAATAATCGGCCAACTAATCGATTATGCAAATAATCGCTAGTTGCAGCCCTAATAATAAGTGTACATATATATATATTGTAATACGTTTTGTGATTTCAAAACTCTTGAGTGCTGCCACTCTATATATACATTATATATAGATTATATAGGTCGTGTTAGTCCAGATGCCAAAATCACGAGTATAGCAGTACGTGGTGATTCCTTTTTTATTGGACTAACATTACATTTAAAAGACAAGCTTTCGAGAGAAAAACTTTTATATTGTGCTTGGATTTAGGTAATCTACCTCCCAAATGCCAACAAATTACATACATCTCCCCATAAGCAGGCCATCAGGGTTATTCAGAGAGCATCGAAATGTCACCGACATTAGCCAGGATTCCAGCCGATTGCTGCAGGTCGACATCTTGGATGTCAGCCCGCACTCTGGGAAACCGGCGGGGACAATAGATGTCATCGCGCTAGCGAGTGCGGGGAAGGTGCCTGAAAGGGAGGGGGGAAGGTCCAATCGGCTGGGGGCAACGGTGAAAGTCAGGCACCGTTTGGAAGGGCACAGCCTGCCCTTCCAAACAGTTGCTGGCTTTAACCCCTTGGGGGACGGATCATGATTCAGCACCGAAAGCCGCCAGATCACGATCCTCTCACGGAGCTGGCCGACATCTTGGATGTCGGCCAAGCTTCCGGGATCTCCCCCTGACGACTGGCGTGATCGTGCGCAGCGCGATGACGTCAGTTCTGGAGTTAACCCCTAGCTGCCACCAATGGTGGAGATAGGGGGTTTGTATTGTAACCCCCTATCTCCCGATCCATGGCAGCGAGAGGTTAAGAGCATGACCTTTCCAACGATACCAAACATGACCATGTTAAAAGTTAATAAAAAAAATGAAAATAAAAAAATATAAATAAAATAAACAGTTTTTTGTTTTGTTTTGTTAATGCAGCAATATTGTTCCAATTTCAATTATAATGTGAACAATGATGCTACACTAACGATTTTTGTATCGGGGCGTTTGTTAAAAATCGTGTAATTTTCCCCCAAAAAAATTTAACAGGCCCACCATTTCTAATTTTTTTAACAAGCGCAACCCATAAAAAATATAACCGCAAACGCTCGCATGTTAAAATGTGAAAAAAACCACTTTACACATTGTAAATTATTGAAAATTCAAATTTTATTGCATTTTTTATTATAATATACAGACAGGACATGACGTATACATATAATAATGATATATTATGAATCTGCAGAACGATATATAATATGTCTGGGTCATATAATAAAATAAGGCTTCAAAACGCGTTTAAACATGAAGAGCGAAACCGGTAAAAATGAGCTCAGCACACAGGCGTGAAATGGCTCAGCAGCGAAAGGGTTATTTTATGCTCGAAATAATTATTTATACCAATATTCTTTTTACTAGCTATGTCTTTAAATAAATTTATTAATTTAATGTGTTTCTACGCAAAAACGTCAGCTTGGATATGATGGGGTTATGATGAATACTGCAGTGGCTACATGGGTTCAATGTTCTACTGTCATAAATAATTTTTATAGCTTCAGAATTCTTTAAGAAGTTGCGTTCTAAATAAGCCTTTTGTCTTTTAACTGGAAGATATGAAAAGGTTAACAAAAGGTTG